>SMDT01002398.1:0-449343 GCA_005392925.1 Aquilaria sinensis
TAGGGTTACAATTATGTTTGTTAAGTTACGCAGGAACAAAACAACAAACATAATTGCTGGATTAATGCCTTAATAAAATATCATGACTCAATGTGCAAAAATACAATCATCTCATGATTGGCTTTTGGGCACAACACTAACAACTTTCCTTTTACCTCATTCCTGAAAGTCCCTGTACTAAAGCTTAAGTCAATCATCTTTAAGGGCTTATTGGTAGGTTATTCAGTAGTCCAACCTAGGCTCTTTTGGCATACTGGTAGAGGTGCTCAAATTTCCATATGGTGCATAATGGCATCCGGATGATTATCCCAAGCCGTTCATTGCACTAGTTCTAAAAATTGAACTTTGCAGGATAAGTCAACTAATATAGTAGCCTAACTTCCACTGGAATTATCCATTGGTGGATGGGTTATTTCAGCCAATAGATGACTTAGAAATTAAAAAGATCCCTCTTTCTCCAAGAGCCATATAAGACCATTTAACATGAGGGATGAATGATAATGAGGTGTTCATTGTTCAATCCACATACTATGTTGCTTATGCCATGCTTTTCAGTTGGGATCCACTCATTTGCTTAGACTTTTAGTCCTAGCTTTGGAGTCTCATGCTTCCTCCCTAAGTTTATCTACTTTTGTGGTAGGCTTGTGCTGAAGCCCTACCTACTAAGGATAACTTGCAAGGGTGTGTATTAGAGGTCGCCCCTAATTACCCTATCTGCATGCAACGCCATGAGCCAATTACACTTCTTTTGTTTGACTATTCTTTCTCAGCTGAAGTCTGACATGCACTCGGTTTTGAACTTGCGATAATCTCGACATCATGAAGGGAAACTATTCAAGCAATTATTGAGAAGAGTGGGTGGATCACCCTGTTGTTTGCTATTTATGTATGGTTTATTTGGCACAACCATAACAAGGTTGTACAAACTTGTTCTGCTAGACTCCCATGCAAACAGCTAGAACTATCATGGAGTGGATTGTGCATTAGACTAACTTTAGCATGCAATAGATGGCAAGGGTTGTGGCTAGACATTGTTGAATTACAAGGTGGCAACCCTTATTTCCTCATCAATTTAAGGTTAACATTGACAGTGCGCTTGTAAAGGATATGAAGTAATTTAAGGTGGCAACCCCTGTTTCCTCATCAGTTTAAGGTTAACGTTGACACTGTGCTTGTAAATGTGGGTGCAATTTGCCAAGACACTTTGGGGGAGAACTTGTTTATAGTCTAATATGGCTGGCCATATGATGGTGATGATGCATTATACTTGGAAGCCTTCACTATTCTGTGTGAATTAAAGGAAGCCAAGAGATTTGGTGCCTGATTGGTGATTTTGGAGTTAGATTCATTTCAACTTATTTTGGAACTCCAGAAAAGTTCTGAACCTTCTCTTTTTTATTTCGGTGTATTGCTTAATAAGGCTAGAGTTCTTGCATTCTCTTTTGATTTTTGTTCTTTTTCTTTTTCTAAAAGATTAGCTAACGAAGCTGCCTATTTCCTTGCTAAGCAAGGCCTTCATACTTTAGGAAGAATTTCTTGGGACAGACAGTTCCTTTCTTGGTTGTTGACCATTTTGGGCTCTAGTTAATTTAATACCAGCAATTCCTTAAAAAATAAACATATTTAACTATCATTTGCGGCTTTATGATAGGGTTTATGTCTACGCACTATTGTAATCCATCGCAATGGTTCCCATGTGTGGCAACGTCGGGTTTTCTGGAGTCGCCACCAATCTGTTTCACCTAGGTCGATTGGTCACCTTAAAATTGGTCTGCGAGAGTTCGGGGATCGGGAGTACGGTTACGCTAAAACAACTTTGTTATAGCGCCCAAAATTGGCACCTTAGTTGATTTTAATTTTGTTTTGCTTTGCATTTAAATAATTTTCAGTTAATTTTCAAAAATAGAAATTTTAACTGAATTATGTCGAAATGTGGATTTTTAAGTTAATTTGGATAAAATTTGATATTTCCGAACCATGGACTCTGCCGAGTCACCCGGACACGGAAGTTTTAATTCCGAACCATGGATTCTGCCGAGTCACCCGGACACGGAATTTGCAATTTTATCCATATTGTGAATATAGATTTTTATCTTTATATTTATTTAATTTATTTAGTTAAAAAAAAGATTGATATTTTTCAAACTGTAGATCCTGACGGATCATCCGGATATGGAAATTAATTTAAAAAAATTTATTATTAGTTAATTAATTAATAAATGGCCCACATAGACCGAAATTTTCTAAAATGTGATTTTTATTTTTAATATGTCAAATTAATTGTAGATTAATTATTAAAAAGTCTATCTAATCTAATTATATAATTATACTTAATATTAATTCCTCAGTTAATTTACACATTTAATTATTTGAGCAAACGAAAATACAATAAAAGGAAATCAATGCGTGAATTGTAAATCAAAACAAACTCAAAAGTTCAGATGAATAAATCAAATAAATCCAAGGACAAATTATTTATTAAAATTACCTATTTAACTTAATCATATAATTAAGCTTAATGTCAATCCCTAAGTTAATTTATGCTTTTAATTAGCTGAACAAACAAAAGTATAATAGAAAATAAGTGAATTAATGACTTAATTGCAAAAATTAAAACTAAGTTAAAGTATCAATTAGACAAATCCAATAAATTCATGAGAAAAAAATTAAAATTATGTCAAAATTATCGGCTTTCATAACAGATCCGGACTACGAGTCGGTTCGCCATCTGGATTTCGTTATTAAATTTTAATTTAAATAATTTCAGTTAATATCCAAGCCATGGATTCTAACCGAATCATCTGGACATGAATTTTGTGATTTACTATCGTCCTAAATTCAGTTTTTTAGAATTTTATTAAAACCCGTTCAAAATTGAATCTCTTAAAGATGATCTTTCAAATATGTTATGTAAACATGTGTTTTAAACTTATGCTAACAATGAAAAGTTAAAATCAATATATAAGTAAATATCTGATCTAATTTAAACATACAATTTTACATTGATGTATGCAAAGTCGTTACCAAATTTCGTCCGGGTCAGCTACGCCTTGAGAATCTTCTCGCCGCCTAAACTATGAGGTTAAGGAATCTTCCTTAGAGCCTCTGCGATAGGAACTCTCCTATCATTGAAGGAAAAATTTGATAATTTTGAGGTTAAGGGTCCTACCTTAGAACCTCGACGATAGGAACTCTCCTATCGTTTGAAGGAAAATTGATGATTTTGAGGTTAAGGGTCCTACCTTAGAACCTCGACGATAGGAACTCTCCTATCGTTTGAAGGAAAATTGATGATTTTGAGGTTAAGGGTCCTACCTTAGAACCTCGACGATAGGAACTCTCCTATCGTTTGAAGGAAAATTGATTGATTTTGAGGTTAAGGGTCCTACCTTAGAACCTCGACGATAGGAACTCTCCTATCGTTTGAAGGAAAATTGATGATTTTGAGGTTAAGGGTCCTACCTTAGAACCTCGACGATAGGAACTCTCCTATCGTTTGAAGGAAAATTGATTGATTGATTTTGAGGTTAAGGTTCCCTACCTTAGAACCTCGACGATAGGAACTCTCCTATCGTTGAAGGAAAAATTGATTGATTGATTTTGAGGTTAAGGAACTCCTATCCTTAGAACCTCGGCGATAGGAACTCTCCTATCGTTGAAGAAAAATTGATTGATTGATTTTGAGGTTAAGGAACTCCTACCTTAGAACCTCTGCGATAGGAACTCTTCCTATCGTTGAAGATGAAAATTGATTGATTGATTTTGAGGTTAAGGGTCCCTACCTTAAGAACCTCTGCGATAGGACTCTTCCTATCGTTGAAGAGAAAAATTGATTGATTGATTTTGAGGTTAAAGGTTCTATCCTTAGAACCTCTGCGATAGGAACTCTCCTATCGTTGAAGAGAAAATTGATTGATTGGTTTTGAGGTTAAGGGAACCCTACCTTAGAACCTCGACGATAGGAACTCTTCCTATCGTTGAAGAGAAAAATTGATTGATTGGTTTTGAGGTTAAGGGTCTCTTCCTTAGAACCTCGGCGATAGGAACTCTCCTATCGTTGAAGGAAAATTGATTGATTTTGAGGTTAAGGGCCCTCCCTTAAGAACCCTGACGATAGGAGAACTTCCTATCGTTGAAGGAAATAATCCTTGATTGATTGTTTGAGTTTAAGGAACTTTCCTTAGAACCTCGACGATAGGAACCTTCCTATCGTTGAAGGAAAATTGATTGATTTTGAGGTTAAGGAGCCCTTCCTTAGAACCTCTACGATAGGAACTCTCCTATCGTTGAAAATAAAATTGATTGATTTTGAGGTTAAATGGAACTCTCCTTAGAACCTCGACGATAGGAACTTCCTATCGTTGAAGAAAAATTGATTGATTTCGGAGGTTAACTCTTTTCTCCTTTTTTAGAACCTCGAGCGAAATTTATATGAAAGGAATTAGAATTGGAATAATTTTCTTCGAAAGTATGAATTTGCATAATAGGCGAGTGTGAAACTTTAGACTTCGATAAAATGAGTGAATCTTGATGATGACAATATCGCTAACAAATTATGTAAAGGGAACGGATGTTTGGAATCAATATCCAGGGTTCATCTAATATTTTCTTCAGTAAATATAGATTCGCTTGAGAGATATGTCATCCAAATAAGGTTGAAGCTTAACTACCCCAAAATGTTATGCCTAGTAGACCTAATAGGATGCGTCTCAAGAGCAATAAAAATTACTCTTTGCTCAGCCATTCCAACCTAAAGGCATTGTCCTATGGTTTTAATATCAGCATGGACGAGACTATCTTATAAGATAAAAGAAAGAAATTCCCTGAAAAGAAAAACTAAAACACAAAAGAAAATGCTGATAATAAAAGTAAAGGACAAGCAAAACGGATCGGATCGCTTCTTCTTCCACAATATTTCAACAGGGTTAGTAGAGGACTATTATGGGATCGAACTGTTCGGGAAAGACTGTCGCGTCCAGTCTATCTGAATCATTGCTGGATCTGGTTCAGGAACAAAAGCTTGCATTTTATCAAGTAATTCTTCAGCAGTTTTTGCAGATATTAGGATTCGTCATGCTACTCTTGATATAAAATTCTTCTGCACTGCATAATCCACAAAAGATATTAGACCTGTAAAGAGATCGTTAACATTCAAAAGCCCAATAGGTTTCTTGTGCAAATTAAGTTGGGCCATGGAAGCAATTTGGAAGACTTCTCCCAATGTACCAAAACCACCTGGTAGAGCGATAACAGCATCAGCATTAAGAAGCATTTGTAACACACGCTCTTGCAAATTTTTAACCACTAATTCTTCTCCAATCGTGCCCCCAGAAACAAATTTCAGAGATCCAGGGATGATGCCTAGAACTTGGCTTCCTCCTAGAGATGCTGCTGATGCTACACCTCCCATTAATCCGACACTACCTCCTCCATAAACTAAGTGTATTTTTCGCTCAGCTAATACACTACCTAAATGGTTGGCTGCCTTTAAGTACTCTTCATCTTTTCCAGGAAAAGCTCCAGAAAATACACAAATAGAGTACTCTTCATCTTTTCCAGGAAAAGCCCCAGAAAATACACAAATACTTCGGGATTTACGAGTTGAGGTTTCCTCCATTCCTATCCTTACACTTGTGAGAAAGAGGATATATTTATAGAGATCTTTTGAAGAGATAAGGCAATAATTTTATTTTCAAGAATGGATACATTATTTATAGAGATGAAGAGATAAGCAATAATTTTATTTGCAAGAATAGCTATACACAATAGTCACGAGTACGACTCTGGTCAGGTATGGGTACACTATCGTTAAAAGAGGAGGAAAATTTTCAAAATAGCTGCTAGCATGTACAGTATCTTTTTTTCTGGTACATGTCCCATGAAGCACGCAAAGGGGGGCAGCTGTTGACACCCAATTTCGTCCGACTTTCATTAATAATAATAATAAATTAATTAAAAATTTATTAAATTAAAAAAATAATCGTCGGAAGAGAAGGAAAATTTCAAAAGTGGCAGCTATATACAGTAGTCATAACTATAGCTCATGTCAGGAGTGGGTACATTATTGCCAAAAGGGGAGGAAAATTTCAAAAGCGACAGCTAGCATGTACAGTAATCGTGACTTTGGTTCACGTCTTCCACTGGCTTTACGTCCAGTAACGGCTTCAATGCCTTCTATGAATCGGCGATTTGCATCCCTTCCAGTTTTCTTACAAACTGGCAAACAGGGTCGTTTAAAGTCAGATTCCCAAGACTGTAACGATCTCGTTCTTTTTGGAAAGTCATCCATAAACCGACAATCTCAAATTGCACCATTCCACAAGAGTGCGCTTCAAGAGTCTCTCGGATATCCTCCAGAGATTCCTTACGCAGGCCATTCTTAATGAATTTTCTTCTATCTTCACGATTTCTGGTGATCATCCCTGAAGAACGACATTTAGTGCCGCAAATCCACCATCCACAATTATGACAGACGCCTAGCCTCCTTGCTCTTCTCTTTTTGGCATAAGCGCTTTTACCAAAGCCGGGCATACGGGGGAAGAATGCATCTGTAACTTCACTAGCCGAATGAACCTTAGCTTCGATTAGCCACCGCACATTATCAGGAATGCCTTTGTGCATAAATACTCTGAATCGTTCACATCTAGCATGATAAATCTTTTTAAGAACATTTATTGGGAGGGAAGGAAAATACTTTCGTAGGGCCGAAAGAGAAGACTCCATTGATGAAGGAGGAATTTAAGAGAAGAAAGAAAGAAATTAGTTATTGTAGGAAATAGAAATAACTGACTGTGTGAGTCACGGAGCATCATATCCAGAAAGAAGAACACGCATTTATAGCGATAAAAGGATAACGTGTTTATTACGCTTACAAAAACAAGTACATTATTGTCAAAAGAAAAGACAAATTTCAAAGTGCCAGCTCATATGTACAGTAATTGTGACTGTGGCTCACATCTTCCACTGGTTTTACGTCCAGTAACGACTTCAACGCCTTCTATGAGTCGGGGATTTGCTTCCCATCCAGTTTTCTTACAAGCTGGCAAACAGGGTCGTTTAAAGTCAGATTCCCGGGACTGTAACCGTCTCATTCTTTATGGTAAGTCCTCCATAAATCGACAATTTCACGTTGCACTATTCCACAAGAATGCGTTTCAAGAGTCCCTCGGATATCTTCCAGAGATTCCTTACGCAGGCCATTCTTAATGAATTTTCTTTTATCTTCACGATTTTTGGAGATGTATCCTAAAGAGCGGCATTTAGTATTGCAATTCCATCTTCCGCATTTATGACAGACGCCTAGCCTCTTTGCTCTTCGCTTTTTGGCATAAGCGCTTTTACCTAAGCCGGGCATACGAGGCATAAATGCATCTGCAACTTCACCAGCCGAACGGACCTTAGCTTCAATTAACCACTGCACATTGTCAGGAATGCCTTTGTGTATAAAAACTCTGATTCTTTCACATCTAGCTTGGTAGATCTTTTTAAGAATATTTATTGGGAGGGAAGGAAAGTACTTTCGCAGGGCAGAAAGAATAGAATCCATTGATAAGAGAAGAATTTGATAGAAGAGAGGAAGGAATCAGTTATTGTAGGAAACTGAAATAACCGACTATGAGAGTCACGGAGTACCGTATCCGCTGCTTAACCGGAAAGAAGAACATGCATTTATAGTGATGAAAGGATAACGTGTTTATTACGCTTACAGGAGCAAGTACATTATTGTCAAAAGAAAATGTAAATTTTCCAAATATGACAAATTGTATGTACAGTGATTGTGACTGTGGCTCACATCTTCCACTGGTTTTACGTCCAGTAACGGCTTCAACGCCTTCTATGAGTCGAGGATTTGCTTCCCATCCAGTTTTCTTACAAACTGGCAAATAGGGTCGTTTACAGTCAAATTCCCAAGACTGTAACGGTCTCATTCTTTATGGTAAATACTCCATAAACCAAGAAGTTTGCGTTGCACTGATCCACAAGAATGCGTCTCAAGAGTCAATTGGATATCATCTAACGAGTCCTTACTCAGGCCATTCTTGATGAATCGTATTTTATCTTCTCGATTATTGGATATCATTCCTAAAGAACGACATTTAGTATTACAAGTCCACCGACCACATTTATGGCAGACTTGTAACCTTTTGCTCTTCGCTTTTTGGCATAAGAGCTTTTGCCTATGCCAGGCATGTGAGACACAAATGCCTCTGGGACTTCACCTACAGACGAACCTTAGCTTCGATTAACCACCACACATCTTCAGGAATTCCTTTGTGCATCAAAACTCTTAATTGTTCACAGCGAACTCGGTAGATCTTTTTAAGAATGTTCATTGGGAGAGAAGGAAAATATTTTCGCAAGGCAGAAAGAGTAGAATCCATTGATGAGAGAAGAATTTGAGAGATGAGGGAAAGGAATCAGTTATTGTAGGAAACTGAAATAACCGACTTTGGGAGTCACGGAGTACCGTATCTGCTGCTTAACCGGAAAGAAGAACATGCATTTATAGTGATGAAAGGATAACGTGTCGATTACACTTACGGGAGCAAGTACATTATTGTCAAAAGAAAATGTAAATTTTCCAAATATGATAAATTGTATGTACAGTGATTGTGACTGTGGCTCACATCTTCTACTGGTTTTACGTCCAGAAACGGCTTCAACACCTTCTATGAGTCGGCGGTTTGCTTCTCATCCAGTTTTCTTACAAACTGGCAAACAGGGTCGTTTAAAGTCAGATTCCCGGGACTGTAACGTTCTCGTTCTTCATGAAAAATACTTCATAAACCAAGAAGTTCGCGTTGCACGGATCCACAAGAATGCGTCTCAAGAGTCAATTGGATATCATCCAATGAGTCCTTACTCAGGCCATTCTTGATGAATCGTATTTTATCTTCTCGATTATCGGAGATCATTCCTAAAGAACGACATTTAGTATTACAAGTCCACCGACCACATTTATGGCAGACTTGTAATCTTTTCGCTCTTCGCTTTTTGGCATAAGAGCTTTTGCCTACACCAGGCATGTAAGACACAAATGCCTCTGGGATTTCACCTGCCAGACGAACCTTGGCTTCGATTAACCACCGTACATCTTCAGGTATTCCTTTGTGCATCAGAACTCTTAATCGTTCACAGCGAACTCGGTAGATCTTTTTGAGGATGTTCATTGGGAGAGAAGGGAAATACTTTCGCAAGGCAGAAAAAGTAGGATCCATTTTCTAGGAGGAAGTAAAAGAAAGAAGGGAGGAAAGAATCAGTTATTATGGGCAACTGAGAGAACCGACTTGAGAGTCACGGAGTACCGTATCCGCCGTTTAACCGGAAAAGTGGATCCTACTTTATTTTGATATCATAGATATTTCTTATCTTTGATATCCCATCGGGCTAATATTGATCCAGTCCTTGATTATTAAATCCATTGTCTGCTTTTGACGACAATATTTCTCGATATCCGCGCTTATCTTTGACCATAGCTATCTCTTATCTTGGATACTGCTAAGCTGGCGTCAATTCTGTCCATCCAGGTGTAGCCTCGATTATTGAATTGATTATCAGGCTTTTGACAATATTGTCTACTTTATCCTTGGATTCCTGATAGGGCTGGGTCCAGCGTATTAGCTGTGTATCCAATGATAGATTGGTAAGAGCTGATGTCATTGAGATCTTAGCTTATATTGATGTAACTGTGCCATGGAATGTGCTTCCCATTTGATCCCTGTCATGTAAAAATTATGTATGCATGATGTGAAATGCATGAATGTAATGCATGCGTAACTGATGGTATTCTTTTGTTTTGGATTTTTTTTTTTATGAGATCTAGTTCTTCATGTCTTTGCTTTATTGGATCCTCTTTGTAATTGCCTTCTTGGACTATCATTGAATCTCTTTATGCTTTCCAGCTCTTGTCCATTGCCTCAAAAGCCCAACTCTTTTCAAAATCCCCTTTCCTTGACTTGTTCTTGAATTTTGGCCTCAATTTCTTTAATGTTCGCCCGCCTCATACTTTATGCCTCTCTGGATATTTGTCCCTGTTGAAATATTTCATACCATCGAAGGCTTAACTTTCAATGTCTCTTTGCCCCTTTTCTTGTGGCCGTGCCGACACTTATTTATCCCCATATTATAGTCTGAATGATTGCTCTTCCTTAGACTCAGGTTCTGATCCATAAGACTTGCCCCCTTGTCTATTGAGTTTCTTTGTTAACAGTATTCTTCTTACGCTTCATAGAGACTTCTTTGCCCCCCTGAATACGGTGTTTATGTGGATAAAAGGTATCATCTCGCCTTTAATCTAACAGAAGGTCGAGCATTTCTAGACCTTTGTATGGTCCTTGATCATGAATTTCTCTTACAAGAACCACATCTTCTTAAAGAAAGTCTCAAGTTATTTCCTCACTTTTAAGTCTACACACATTAATGAATAGTGGTTTGGCCTTAAAGAAAAACTTTCATCAATTTGCAAAGCTTCACCAAGTAACTTACAGTCTTTGTTTTTAATTAAAATATCCTGTCATTCTCCCCCTTTCCAACTCGAAGACATAAACTGTGCAAGGCAATAAGGTAGAAACATGATTCACAATGATAGCCTTTAGCTGAACGAGGATGATATCAAGAGGTAAATTTTAGGTCTGAGGAAAGTTAAGTTTGAATGTTTTTTTTTTTTGCTTGTTTTTTAGCTGAATGAGAATGATATCAAGAGGTAAATGTTAGGTCTGAGGAAAGTTAAGTTTGAGTGGTGTGAAAGAAGGGTCTTTTAATACTACTCGTGAGCAGATCTAATTATGGTGAAAAACTCAATAGTGATGACCTCAAACTTGCTACCTTTTCCAGAAAGTTAGACCTCATCTGTTGCCCCCCAACTATCGTAATCTTTATGTATGCTTGGCTTGAGGGTTGCTTTTGTCTTCTAAACCGCCTTTGCAGGTTTTCAGTCTAGAATCCATAGCTCACTTTTTTTTTTCTTTTCTTTCTTTTGCTTTATCTTGAGCCTCTTTTTCTTTTCTCTTTTTTTTGTTTGTTCTTTTTTTTTGTTTTGTTTTTTTTTGTTTTTTTTTTATGTGAGCTATGGTGATGACATACTTGATAACTCTCTTGAAGTGAGATGACTCAAGTGGCCTTACTTGCTCGTGCTTGTTCTCAGTCCTTTTGTTTTGAATTTTCTCTTGTTGCCTTTTGATGTAAAGGATGAACTTTTTTTCTTTTTGGAGTTTGCATTGCGGAGAGCCGAGATCATTGCCTTCTTGAAGTGAGATGACTCAAGTGGCCTTACATGCTTGTGTTTGCTCTCAGTCTCTTTTTGTTTTGGATTTGAATTTTCCCTTATTGTCTTTTGATGGAAGGGATGAACTTCTTTTCTTTTTTAGAATTTGTGTTGCGTAGAACCGAGAACCTTTTCTTGTGTTGAGCATTTGTGAGAATTGGGAGGCCACTGAAGTCATTTAATATGAGAGCTACCTTCTTTGGAAGCTAACCTCAGACTTCTTGCAAGGATGTTGATAACCACTGTGAATTCTTTTTTAGGGTTGAGGTGCAACATTTGAAATCCTTCTTACTAGATTTGGCAGCACTTTGAAGATCATTACTATCAAATCTCCCTTAACTTTCATTTTCACCCACGAGTAGTATTGTTTACAAAGTAAAGTGTGATGGTAATAATGGATAGTATAATGGCAAAGAGTGAGAGAAAATGGAATTTTTGGTAGAAAGTGGTAGAATATGTGGATGTAAAAATGGAATTTTAGTAAAAAGTGGTAGAATGCACACATTACATCTTTTTGTTGTACCAAGAAAAAGAATACCAGGTGCCCATTTAACAAAGACTACACCCTAGATTCTGGACTAAATCTAGGAGATTTTTACTATTAAATTACTTTGGCAAGCTCTCAAAGATACAAGTTTACTCAAAGGATTCCCTGTCATTCAAAAGTGTGTGCGAACTGTTAGGTCGGATCTAACTTGGAGGCCTTCCAAAATCAATGTAATTCCAGTTTAAAATCTTCACTTTCAATTACCAATCACATCAGGACCTAGCAACTTGGACTCGACCAACTGTTGGACCTTAAGTTTCAGTGCCACACAATTTTTAGTTGAATGCCCAATTGAACCTTTTTAGTAATCACATTTGGAATTTGGGTCATACCAACTTGGAAGAGGAAGCTACTTGATCTTTGCTACCGTTGGTATGGGTGATAGCAGGTTTGTAGCTTGTGGAAATTGAATCGACTTGAGTAGCTTTCTTCCCATGAGTGGTATGTGGTACTGATGAGGGAGCCTTGAAGATTACAGTCTCAATAGGATATCCTTTCACTTGTAACATGAGTGGTATTGGACCATAGGACTTGGAGATGATGTTTTGGACAGCTCCGCTTCTTTCATTGAAACATCCTCCAATTGAAGAATCGACCAGCTTTCCTGTTTTGATTCCAAATTCGATCTTTTCTCCAGATAATACCATATTTGAAAAGCTACTTGAAGTGTTCCCAACTAGTTTTTCATAAAATGGTCTATTTAGTGTTTGGATAAACAGGGTGATCAGTTCTCTTTCTATCATAGGTGGTTGAACTTGTGCGGCTAAGTCTCTCCACCTTTGTGCGTACTCCTTAAAGGTTTCTTGTTCCTTCTTCTCCATATTCTGGAGAGTTTGGCGATCCGGGGCCAAGTCTACAACGTGCTTGTAATTATTGATGAAAGCATGAGCGAGGTCATTCTATGTTTTGATGTTTCTTGGACCTTGACTTAGATACCATTGTAGCGCTGACTTTGTAAGACTTTCTTGAAAAGAATGCTACCCACACCTTCTCATCTTCTGTGAGTGGTTGTATTTTTCTTGGAGACAGTGTAATAGGAGTGATAGGGCAACTTGTTCCATCGTATTTCGGAAAGTCTGGCACCTTAAAGTCTGAAGGAATCACAACGTCTGGCATCAAGCAAAGATCATTCACCGAAAAAGATCCAAATACAGTGCCTCCTTCAATGGCCCGAAGTCTCTTTTCTATGGTCTCGAGTTTTTGAGTATCGTCTTCTTTTTTAAGCAGGGGCTTCATTTCTTCAAAAATTGGATTGTGCCTTAGATGAATGTTATCAGATGGGCCTGAGTCGTGAAAGAGCTTCTCTTGGATTGAGACCCGATATTGAGTGAATCCAGGAGGATAGGTCGGATTTTGCGGGTCTTTGATGGGAACTTGGGTTGCTTTCCCCTTAATTAGCTCTATTAATTGTTTCATTTGCTCGGCCATGCTTTCTATCTTGGACTCAATATCTGTGAGACGTTTTTCAGTTTGCTCTGCCATTAGTCTTGTTTGGAGCCGAGTTGGATATCGGTGTTGAGATCCAATTTTACCGTTTTAAAGTAAGATTCATTTTATTAGACTTTATATGCACTTGATTGATGTAATGGATGCATACAATACGAAATGAGATTATGTTTTTATCCGACTTTAATATACACGTGATTGATGTAATGGATGCATGCAATACAAAATGAGATTATGTTTTTATCAGACTTCATATGCATGTGATTGATGTAATGGATGCATGCAATACAAAATAAGATTATGTTTTTATCAGACTTTATATGCATGTGATTGATGTAATGTATGCATACAATATAAAATAAGATATGTTTTTATCAGACTTTATATGCATGTGATTGATGTAATGGATGCATGCAATGAGATTATGTTTTTATCAGACTTTATATGCAAGTGATTGATGTAATGCATGCATGCGATGAATGAGTTTGATTATCCACTATCGTGGAACTTCAAGACTTCTAGTTGTCATTAGAAAGATAAATAAAAAAAATTATTACAGGTTGATGCGTGGTTTTGATGCATGAAGAAAATTGCACAAAATATAAGTATAACAAAAGAAAAACGATGTTAGTAACAAGTTAAATATCAATTAATAACTCGTGAGATATTATGAGAAAAGAAGGGAGAGCCATAAATATAAAACACAAAGAAAACAAAAGGATAAGGTAACAAAATAGCATGACATGCTTATGGTGTTGGTAAATGGTAAGAATTTTATGGCCAGTTCTATGGTTAAGTGGGGAATTCTATATGTATAAGGTGGCTTATCAAAAAAGGCCAGGGATAGTTCCCGAATCCCATCACTAAATTATAGTGACGGCTCAATTCCTTACCCTCTAGGGTTTATGTAAGGAAGGATTAATTCGAGTCGTAGTTTTTCGTGGGCCCATGCAGAGACTATCCGTCTCAGGAGGTAATACACTACTTTGCTACTTGAAACCAGTGAAGGCTTGAAGACCATGGTCTCACAAGGACAACAACACCAATTCCGCTTTGAAAGAACGTGTTTGATTCGAGGAAGCTCGGGTATAGAGCTTCATGTCGTGAATGCATAATGCATGTTTTCGCTAAGTAAATATAGCATATAAAAATCCACATAAAAAGAAGCAAAGCAAAACAAAACAAATCAATTTTTAGGCTCGACTCACTAACCAGGGTCCCCAGTGGAGTCGCCAAGCTGTGGCAACGTCGGGTTTTCTGGAGTCGCCACCAATCTGTTTCACCTAGGTCGATTGGTCACCTTAAAATTGGTCTACGAGAGTTCGGGGATCGGGAGTACGGTTACGCTAAAACAATATTGTTATAGCGCCCAAAATTGGCACCTTAGTTGATTTTAATTTTGTTTTACTTTGCTTTTAAATAATTTTCAGTTAATTTAGAAATTTTAACTGAATTAGTTGAAATGTGGATTTTTAAGTTAATTTGTATAGAATTTTATACTTCCGAACCATGAACTCTGCCGAGTCATTTGGACACGGAAGATTTGATTCCGAACCATGGACTCTGCCGAGTCACCTGGACACGGAATTTGACGAAATTTTAAAGAATTTAATTTATACCGTAAAATATGAATTTTTATCTTTATATTTATTTAATTTATTTAATTAAAAAGGTTGATATTTTTCAAACCGTAGATCCTGCCGGATCATTCGGATATGAAAATTAATTTAAACTTAATTTATTATTAGTTATTTAATTAATTATTAAATGTCCCACACAGATCAAAAATTTCCTAAAATGTGATTTTTATTTTTTAATATGTCAAAACTAATTTTAGATTAATCATTTAAAAAAAATATATCTAATCTAAACATATAATTATGCTTAACGTTATTTTCTAAGCTAATTCATGACTTTAATAATCCAAACAAAACTAAAAAAAAATAAGTAAAACAGTGTCTAATTTGTAAATCAGAACAATATTAGAGTCTCGAATAGACAAATCAAATAAGATCAGAGACAAATTATTTATTAAAAATATTTATCTAACCGAATCAAACAATTATCCTTAATATTAATTCTTTAAGTTTATTCATGCTCTTAATCAAATGAACAAAACAAAGACATAAAAAAAAATACACATTAATGGCCAAATTGTAAATCAAAACAACCTTAAAGTCTCAGATGAACAAATCAACTAAATCCGAGGACAAATTTTTATTAAAAATATTTATATAACCTAATCACATAATTAAATTTGATGTTAATTCCTAAGATAATTCATGCCTTTAATCAACTAAACAAAAACATAAAAAGAAAATAAATAAATCAGTAACTAACTCGCAAATCAAAACAACATTAGATTCTCAATTAAACAAATCAAATAAATCCAGGGGCAAAAAAAAAAAAAATAGACTTATGCCAAACTTATGACTTTCAGATCAGATCCCGGTCGACAACGAGTTGTTTTGTGATCTGGTTTTCGTTATTTAATTTTTATTTTTATTTTTATTTTATTTTAAATAAAATCAATTAATATCCAAACCATTGATTCTAACCAAACCACCTGGATATGGATTTTATAACTTACTATTATACTAAGTTTGTTTATGAGTCTTATTAAATCCACGCGAAATAAATTCTTTTTAGATGCATCGCGAATAATAAATGAACTATCCCAAAATTAAATATATAAAATAAAAATAAATAAAAATTCCAGATTATACTCATACATGGATTTTATGGCTAAATTTAATGGACGGCCAAAATAGACAGATAAACAAAAGAAAATAAAAAAAGAACAATAAAAGATTGCTGTTAATGCTTAATCTGCAAAGAAAATAAAGTTAGTGACTTGAATGGATAAAATAAAAAAGAATTAAGGCCTAAATATGAAATTTACCCAAAAAAACAAATAACTTTGACTTGGTCAACGTATTAAACGCGTCTGGCAACGTTTTCGTCTTCAATCTTCAGGCGACGAGGCGACGGTGGCTAAGACAGGGGAGAGGCGGCGGCGAAGCACAAGCAGCAAGGGCGAGGGGACGGCGAGGTGAAGCTGACGGAGGCGACACGGCAGCGAGGGTCAGGCGAGGCGAAGCTGATGGAGGCGACGCGACAGCGAGCGTATGGCCGGGAGAGTGGATGGCGGAGGAGTGGCGAGCTGAGTGGGTGACGCGGTGGAGCGACTGGAGCTGGGCGCGGCAGGGGAAGAGACGGTGAGGGGCGGCCGCGATTGGCGCGACGAGGTAGACCAGGCGAGCTGGAAGATTGGCGGCGACGGGTTCGATCGCGACGGCGGTGCGGCAGCTAAAGGAAGGCAGAGTGACCGAGAGCAGGGGGAGAAAGGGTTTAGGCGCTGGCAGGCTCGAGGCGAGGTGGTAGGAGAGTGCGAGGCGAGGTGGCAGCGGCGCTGGCGAGACGAAGAGACGAGGAGGCGTTGGCGAGCGGGAGCTGGGTTTTGTTCGAGAGAGAGTGAGAGAGTGAGCCCGAGCCAGAGAGAAGAGAGGGAGAGCTGAGAGATATTTTTTTTTTCCCCCCCCAGAGAGAGCCAGAGCCCCCCCCCCGGATTAATAATTCCCCCAGAAGGATCGAGAAGGGAGCAGACGAGATATTTTTTAATTTATTATTATTATTTATTTTTTATTTTTACATTATATTTATTATTACACACACATATTTTTAATTAATTTGATTTGATTTGATTTGATTTATAATTAATTAATTAATTAATTAATTTTTTTTTAATTAATTAATAATTTTTTTAACATAAATTCTATAAAACAAAAATGCCCCTAAAATAATATATATTTTATTATTATTATTATTATTATTATTATTATTTATTTTTTTCTTTTAAGGTCAGACGAAATTGGGTGTCAACACCATGCTACTATGGCTAATAGAGGTGTCCTCCCATCTCCTAGGGTCTATTGAAAGAGGGACCAAGCAAGAAGAAAAAAAAAAGATCACGGAGAAGGTTTTAGAGCAAATGGAAGGAACTTTTCCTCAGTTGCAGTACAGTTATATTGTTACTGGTAAAAGGCATCCAGATAATAGGATGCAACTGCAATGGATATAGGAATTAGTTGAGGCGGGAATGGTGGAAATTGTGATGGATAATGTGTCGGATGTTATGCAGAGGTGGGAACATGCATTAGTTGGGTATGTGGCAAGAGACAATCTAAGGTATATGGCTATGAGAAAGTATATCGCAGAGTAATGGTCAATGGTGGTCCTCCCCGAAATTGATCTTCATAAGTCAAGATGGTTCACCTTTCAATTTGAACACCGTTGAGATAGAGACCATATACTATATGGGGGGCCTTGCCTGGTAATGAAGAGGCCATTAATGCTCAAAGCATGGATGCCAAGCTTTAATTTTGAAAAGGAAGATGTGACAAAAGTTTCAATCTGATTCAACTTAAGTCCGGGTGCTTTTGCAGGGTGAGAAAGCTCTTAATATGATTGTCAGTCATTTAGGGTGGCCTATTTACATTGATAAACTTACCATTAATATGGAGAAAGTTTCATATGCCAAAGTGTAAGTGGAAGTAGACATGGTGAAGGAGATTAAAAAAATGATGAAGGTTAAACACCCCTTTGGTGAAAATGTTGAGCTGTAAGTCCTATATCAGTGGTTGCCTAAGTTTTGTAAGTCTTGTGGAATGGTGGGGCACTCATCTAATATGTGTATGAAAAGAAGAATATAGCGTCTGAAGCCTAAGAAAGTTTAGGTTCCTGAAAACAAAACTCAAGCTAAAGAGGTTGCTGAATGCAAGTATGAGACGATTGACGTAGAACATGAATTAGCGATGAAACCTGATGATACGGAGTTGATCCGGGAAATGAAAAAAAAGAAATAGTCCATCAGCTTAAGGGATACCTATAAAGAATCAGTTTGCATGCCTGGAAAATTTTGGGGATTGAATAGCAATGAGTTGGTCTGAGTTTTAGAGCGATGAAGGAGATGAAGGGGGCAACAAAATCGATCCTAATTGATATATGAAGATTTTGGCATGAAACATTTGATAATGTAATAAAACCCTCAAGCAACATCATTTAGCTTGATATATTTTAAGTAATAGCTTTCAGCTATTTGGTGTGCTAGAAAGTTGAGTCTAAGAAAAGAAATTGTCTTAACTCTATAAGAGATTCTTTGTTGATTTTGATATGATGGCCAACCAAACAAAGTGTAAAAAATAAGAAATTGTAGTTTTTTGGAAGAATGAGAAACTTGCCATTGAGTGTTGTATGGAGTTGGCCTAAATGATACATCTTAAAGTCAACATTAAGTTGATGAAACAACGGCTCCATATTTTGTTCATATATGGGTTTAACAGTGACAAGGATTGCAGAGCATTGTGGAAAAATATTAGAACTGTTAGTCATATGGTTATGGGGTCTTGGCTTTTGCTTGGTGACTGATATGGTTAACTGAGCATATAAGAGAAAGCATAAACATAAGGTGACAAACCAGGAGATTGTTGCCATAAATCAGTGCTTCTATGAAGTGGCGATTGATGACCTTATGTACAAAAGGTGCTTCCTTACGTCTAATAATAACTAAGTAGAGGATAATATAGTTTTGTTGAAACCTGATCAGGCAATAGGGAACATTGAGTGGATTGATTAGTTCTCAGGAACTAGTGTTATCATTAGGCCATCAAATATCTCAGATCACTACCCAATTGTTGTTGACTTAGAGTCAATGAGTCATAGAGCAAAAATTTAGTTTTGATTTTTAAATTACTAGGCAATATATGAAGAGTTTGATCAAATTCTACGAGAAATATGGGAGTAACATATTGATGGAGTGAAAATGTATAGCCTTTGTAAGAAGTTTAGTTCCTAAAAAAGCCCATCAAGCAATTAAATAAAGCTGAGTATAGTAATATTCAAATTCGCATAACGGTTTCATTAAAATTCCTTGAGGAGATGCAAAAGTAGGGAGCAGATAATAGGGGAAAATAGAAGGTTCGAATGCATTCAAAGGATACAAAGGAAAGGTTGCAAAAGCTATTTATGGAAAAGGATAGTTACCTTCATCAAAAAGTGTGGATTAAGTAGTTGAAGGATGGAGATGAGTGTACACAATTTTTTCACCAATCCATCTAGCACAACTAGAAGAAAAGATAAATTATATCTATTGAAGGTATTGATAGTAAGGTTTGTTATGACGAAGATCAAATTGTAACTAAATTCAGAGACTTTTATAAGTAGTTCAAAGACCAGTGGAGGAGTTGTCAACCATTGGACCCTAATATTATGGAAAAAGGCTAGACACTATCAAAAGAACAGGAGGATTTAATTAATATAGAGGTGACTGAGAAGGAAATCAAGCAAGCCCAATGGGATATTGAAGATGCCAAAGCCCTGGGCCTGGACGGCTATAGTGCCTACTTTTTCAAAAGGGCTTGTGGTGTTATTAGAATTGATATAGTGCTAGCTATCAAGGAAATCTTTAGTTCAGTGAAGCTACTGAAACAAGTTAATGCTATTTTCCTTTATTTGATACCGAAATCTCACAGCTTTCAAATGGTAAAGGAGTATAGGCCCATTGCATGCTGTAATGTGTTGTATAAAATTATTACAAAGGTGTTGGTGGGAAGAATACAACAAGTCCTCACTTTTTTTGTTGCTCCAAATTAGGCTGCATTTGTTAAGGGCCAGTTTATAAAAGACAATATCCATATGGTGGCTGAGTTGCTTAAGCATTATGATCGAAAGCTTGTGTCCCTTCCATACTTAGTGAAGGTAAACATTATGAAGGCGTATGACTTAATGGCATGGCCATTTTTTAGGGACCTCATCTAGTATATGGTATTCTCCGATCATTTTACATGTTTGATTGTGGAGTGTGTGTCAACACCTTCATACTTTATTATGCTCAATGGAAATGGTCTTTAGCAGGGTGATCCAATTTCTCCTATCTTTTTCTACTTTGCTTGGAATACCCTAGTAGAAGTTTGGGTTGCTTGTAAAGAACCCCCAGGTTTAGGTTTCACCTGAAAACGTAGCAGACTTAAGATAATGAACCTTTGCTTTAAAGATGATCTGATCTTAATGTATAGAGCGAATGGTCCTTCTATTTAACATATAAGATTAAAGTTGCTAGAATTTCAGTAAAGTGTTTAGCCTTTCCCCAAATGACACTAAAACATAGATCTTCATAAGTGGAGTGGCGGGTCATCTGAAAGAGGACTTAATTTGAATCTTGGGGTTTCGAGGAAAGCAACTCCCGATGAAGTATTTAGGAGTCCCCTTGTCATCTAGAACCCTTCTAGTAAAGGACATTAATCTGCTGGTAGTAAATGTGCAAATAAGAACGGAAGGGTGGGCTCATGAAGTTTTTGTTCTTCTATCTATTCAAATTTATAGGAGCTCTATTTTCTAATTCCAAAAAATTTCCACAAGAAAATCAATGCTATTTGTTAGAATTTTCTATGGTTTGGAAAAGGGGAATCAGAGAGCATCAAAGGTGAGGGATACAGTTTGCCAACCAAAGAGTATCAAAGAGTATCATGCTGAAGCACAAATTAATTCTCTTGTTGCTTTTATCTAGAGTGTAGTCTTTACAATTACAACGTCTTGAATTTTCTATTTTCCATGGTGTGCTAGGTGCCTTCTTAAACTTTTTTATTCTTTAATATATTATTTACCATTGCCGAAAAAAATACATTAGATTGAAAAACTAGCAAGCTTGCAATTTCTTTTTTTATTCAATGAATTAATTTAATTAATCACTACCCACTATATATAAAAAGATGAGGTAAAATTCATTCACAATCCCCTAGCTTTCATGGTTGTTTGAAAGTGGCTCCTAACTTTACATGGTGCTATCATAAGATTATTTAACGATTGAATCAAGTGAAGCACTTTTTATCCATTTTCTTATTAAATTAAATGGAAGCTAATAATGTTGTGACTTGGATGTTGATGTGACAGTCTAAAATGTCATATGACCTCTTTCATGACAATAAATTATTAGACTATAAGAATAATAAGTCTTAAATTAAATTTGACACAAATACATAAACTTAGGAATTTTAAAAGGACATTATTCAATAATCTTCTTCTTCCCTAAATCCCCAACCACCACCATCAAAACCATCGCCGCCCACCTCCGCCTCCTGGCTACCCACTCCGGCCCACTCCCCTGCTCGAACCTTCCTCTCTCTCTCTTCTTCCCTTCTCGCTCTCTTCCTCCCCTAACCCACTTTGGATTCTTGAAGGGCAAAATCGGCCAGCAGCCTTCCTTGAGTACTGCTTCACAGCAGCAGTGATTAGGTCCTTGACGGCATTTTCCGGCACCATCACGACCTGAATTTAAGAGTTTCTCGACGCAAGCCCGAATTTAGTCCAGGTTCGCTAATATCCACAGTTCTATCTCGGGTTCCCCCATTCCTAAATTCCATGTAATTGGTACTAGCTTCGGTTTCTCTACCAACTTGGGGTCGGTTTTAGTGTTTCCACGGTTTCGATTCAATTTTTTTATCTACCCCAATCTTGCTCTTCCCACTTTGGATGACTATCTGAGTTTCGCACCACTTCTCAATTGGGTGTTGCGCCCCTACAAATGCTTGCGCTGTTGCTGTCCAAAAATGAAGGATTTTTCATCCTGTCCAAAAATCACAGAGAAGATGCAATCCTATACTTGCGTTTGACCTTCAAGCAATTATCAGAACTGAAAAGTAGTGAACAATGCAGATGAGCTTTGACTGGTTCAAAGCAAAGAAACTTAAAAAAAAAAGCCAAATAGTTAGCCAAGAAAATTTGGGAATAAGATACGCTGGCTGGGGGTTCCGGTGGCTTGGGGTTCTGATGATGTAGATAAGTGGAAAATCAGAGAAGCGAAGACGAGCGATTTGGTGGCTGGGGGTTCCACCGGCTAGGTTCCCTCGAGGAAATCGGGCTTCGACTGGCGGCGTTGACGTTCGGTTCCTTTTCCCGAACCAGAGGCCACCGATCGATTCCGTCCCTCGCCAGATCCGGAAAATCCTAGATTAAGGTAATTCCCAAGGAGGTATTTCATGGGTATATGATGAAAGATGGAAAATTAAAAATCGATTTGGGGAAATCGATTTTACGGGGAAGAATTTGGGAAAGAAGATGAAAATTTGCTAATTTGTGTTTTAAAATCTTATGATTATGTGTTTGTGTTAATTTTAACCTAAAATTTATTATTCTTTTATTTTAATTATTTGTTATTGTGAAAGAGTGTGCTACGTGATACTTAAAATTAACACATCAATACCCAAGTTGACATATTATCAATTTCTATTTGATTTAATGAGAAAATGGATGAAAATGACTGCCTTAGGGTGCAATTCAACAGTTAAACGCGAATAGATTTTACCTTAAAAAGATTCAGATCACCAATTCACCAAATTAATTGTACCCTCTCATCTGCATCAACATTACCAACATAACCGTCTTTCTTTCTGATACGATCAAAGAAGGCACAACTAAGGATGGCAAGGATCCATTGAAGATAACTAGTGGATCATTGACAAGGAAGAAGGCTAAGGAGCTCACTAGTGCACTTCAAGCTCGGATGTTGACAGATTGGCGATGTTCTGGTGGAAAAATCATATCTTGAGCTAAACAGATCAGAATTGAGTGATTTTTGATTAATTGAAAAGCTAACATCTATAGATACAAATCATATGAAGACCATGAAACCCATTTTGCACGTTAAGGAGGTCCAATTTAGCTTCAAAGTCGCAATTTATGAGTTATCGCTGGTTCGGCAGCAGTTGCAGTATTTTGGGCATATCTTTGGCTTTAGATGTCCGTTTTGTGTGGTTCAGGTGTCATTTGAAAGCTAAGAAAGAGATCTACAACTTTCATGCTTTCCATTTTGAGAAATCATAGCTACATCAAGTTTGAATTTCAGCTTGAAGTTGAAGATACAAGCAAGAACCACCTAAGAAGACTATTTTGGGGTTTTTATGGCTAATCTTGTTTTGTAACATATTTTATTTTATTTTCCTATTTATTTATATTATTTAGGATGTTATTTAGGTCATGGAAGTGATTTAGATCACGTAGGATAAAGGGAATTCGTTGCACACCTTAAACATGTGTTAAAAGTGTGTTAGAGTCCTAGTTTGACTAGGTTTTCTTGAGTCCTTTGTAACTAGATTTCCTAGGTGACTTGGGCTGCGAATTTTGCCCAGATTTTTACCCTAGTTTAGGCCTATATAAAGGCACATATTCTGGATGTAAACACAGATTATTGCCGAAATAATATTAATCTTTTGAGAGGTTTTCTCTTTGGTTCTTAGCGGACTCCCTTGGTGCATAAGTTTGCTTGTATTCTTGGAGTTCTATACTTCTCGTTTCTAATCACAGGTTGATTAGGGGTGAGGGTTTTAAACCCAATCTTTTTGATGCCTTGTGGAGCTTGAATCTCATCTTGGGCGCATTTCATGGTCTTTATACCATCGGGGTTCGCATTACTTTCTGTTCCTTTAAAAGTAGTTACCAAAAATGGACTACCATTTTTTAGTTAGTCATTTGTTTATCATTTTCCGTAATTCAGTAAATTTTTTCAACCCTGCATGGCAAATAGCTCCATGAAGTGTTTCATGGTTAAATCGATCCTCAACCTCAAAAGAAAAAAAAAATCAAGGTATGCACTTATTTGAATTTACTTTGATCCACTTTTTAATTTTATTTGCAAGAAATGGTGTTGTTGATGGTGATATGCACAACGTACGATGTACAAAATACTAGACATTGGTGGTCCACCATTTCCAGCCGATCTCAACGTTTGTCATATATTAAGATGTAACGTACATTACTTAACCGTACTTCCGACGAAGAAATAACGATCCATGCAATTAGTTTAAGTCGTATCTTGAGCTATAGGATTTTGTTTCATAATGGGTTAATTATAATTTACTCCTTGAGATTTAGATGAAATTAGATTTTATCCCACCTATTTAAAAATTATATACTTTGTCCTATGCATTTTTAATACAATCTAACAGCAATTTTTGAAATCTTAATTTAGACTTTATGGTTATCATTTTCAAGGAATTTCAATCTGTATAATACTTTTTTGTAATTAATTGATATTCAAAAAATAATATTTCAAAAACTGAAAGAAATACAGAAAGAAAAAATTGATAATTTAAAATTTTCATTAATTGTAAAAAAATATCATACATATTGAAATTATTGGAAGATGACTACCATAATATTTAAATTAAGATTTCAGAATTTGTTCTTAAACTATATAAAAAAGACAAGGGGTAAAGTGTAGATTTTTTAAACAACAGGAAAAAAAAGTGTAATTTTATATAAACCTCAAAGGGAAAATTATAATTATCCCTTTCATATTAGAAACTGTACTAGGTTTTTAATTTTCTTTTCATCATATATAAACTAACTTAAAAACAACATCCAATTCATTTTAACTCAAGTCAACTAAATTGAAAATGATTTTTTTTTACTTTTACAACATTTTTACCTAGAAACAAATTTAATTGAAAGCCAATATTATTTAGATGCAAAATTTCATTCACAATAATTTTTTATAATGTTATTAAATTTTAATAAATTTTTCCTTTTTAAATTCCTAAATAAATAAAATTCATAAATACTTAATAATTTCATAAAGATTTTATAATCAATGGAATATTAAACCTACATAATATTAGCTCTCAAATGAAATTTGTTCCCTGAGAAAATATATAAATATAAAACTAAGACACGTTAGATTAAACTAACTCATTACGAAAAAGATGGTCTTTCATTACTGTTTCAAACTGTAGCTACCAAGATAGTTGACTGATTAAAAAGCGACACATGTGATGATTATGCCACAATAATGACTACAATAAAAAAAATCATCACATAATTATCTAAAAAATTTGGTGGAAAAAATAAGAGGGAGTTGATAGTACAACTTTGTGATGACTATTTTCATGGCAGCAGAAATCATTGGGAATCATAGCAAAAGCTTTGTTATGATTGCATCACGATCTAGGTTTACTGCTGACAATTAAACTACTTAGGGTCCTAGATTGGACGATGGAGACCCTTGTTCATCGGTTGGCTTTGGTCACCCGTATACAAAAACATGAAAAAGGGCATTAGGAGGACCCTTGGTTGTGTCCTATGGGAGGCCCTTCCAACGCTCAAGTTGGTATAGTCATAGTATGAAAAACGTAGGGAAGAGTGAAAGAGATACTTCATGTATATATAGTCAGTATGTGAGCTTAGTGGGTCTGTGAACTAGTTTTTGAGTATGATGGGCTACATTGGTTCTTTATTTATAAATTAAGCATGGGGCCCGATAACCCAGTAATAATTGGGTATTCATTGAGTTTTATCTACCAAAATGTCCCTTCCTTCAGTGAATGCGAGGCCAAAGGGGTCCTTGCATTCTAATATTCATATGTGGAGAGTCCTTTATGTGAGAATTTGTCAAACAATCATATTCATTTTTTGCTCTGATGAGATGCTCATGTTGTACTCAGTTTAGTTGCTTTTAGAGAGCATTACGACTTTTGAGGACTTACGTGTCCCCTATTTTCTGGGCCAAAATAAGGCCGATCAACAAATTAGCCCCATTGGCCACAATAACTTTTTGTGATAGGATCAATGTTCATCAAAAAATCATCCTTTAAGGAGCAAGAGATTGCAGTCTATTCCATGCTTCAAATTTGAAGATTAGGCACCCACAGACGTCTAGGCTTGGACCCCGATGGGTTTAGAAGAGCTGACGATACATAACACTTTGTCAAGTATTCTCTTGATGGCTCAAGGCCTATGTAAGGGAGTGTAGGACCTCTTGTGTGGTCCCTATGTATCATTAATTGACTCAATCCAAGGGGCTCATATATGGTAAGCAACCCTAGATCCAGTAGTGTAATCAAGGTCTCAGTTCTCATAAAGTAGAAAACTTGTAAAGTAATTGTAGTCATTTATCAGAATGTGTGACCCTGTATCTATCCAAAGCTTTAAAAGACCTTCTTTTGTTTGAGGTCTTGTAAAAAGCAAGATGCCCTTTTATCAAGGCTAGTCAAAGAATGCCTATTTTTTGTCCGATGTGTAGTACTATTTTCTTCTATGCAGCCTCATTAGGGACTGTTCTTCCAACTTGGATTCATTAGAACTTGTCATCTTCTTATAGGTGCAATGCATTTTTCATGGGTCTTCCACTTGTAGGAATATTGAATTCTCATTTAGTGAGAGGGTTTTGAATGCGTTTGATTGTCAAGAGATTTCTAGGCTCTCGTTAAGAATCTTTAAGGAGTTCCTCAACCTTCTTGTTAGGCTTTCTACTTAATCCATAGAGAGCCCATAGCTTATAGGGGTCATGGTTTATGGAGCCTTGCAATGTGTTTACGAAGGTTTGTAGCTTTTATAAGCTTTAGTATTGCCCGGTAGACGGGGGCATGTTATATGCAAACCAGTTGGTATTACCCTTTTCAACAATGATCAAGGGCAATCTTTTTTGAAACCCTTCCTGAATCCCTATTTGGGTTTGTAGCTTTCAGAGATTCCTTCCTATTAACCTTGTTTTGTAGGACTGAGTAGTTTCCCTCTTTGGGCCATTATTAGTAACGATGGCTCAGGGGCATCTAAATTGACAAATAATGGTTTTCCATAAGAATTTAGTGATTTGGGATGTAGTGGGGTTATTAATTTAGTCTCTATTTAGTGAAATAGTGTACTGCCATAAGGCAATACTTGACCTACCTTGGAGCTATGAGGGGTGCCTAGTCAAGTCTAGCCCCTACATGGAAAAGGGCTAGGGAGGCATCAGAGGAGGGCATCGTCTATATTCATAAGTTAAGTCGGAGGGCATGACATTGTTGAACAAGCTTTCTGGCATCAACTTGAATTATGGGCCAAAGGTAGCTTTGTCATAGAGTCTTATGAGGCAAAGAATTAACACAATGTGGGCTCTATAATCCCCAAGGTGAATTTCTAGAAGGATGGCCTGCCTTTGCTAGGCTCTGAGGCATCGCTAAAGTTGGCCATTTTCTTTTCCCTTGCTGACGTCATTTATAGTGCTTGGAAGGGATCATGTAAGAAGCACAAATAAGATTTTGGGAACCTTCTTCACTTTTTGTGTAAGCATTAGCCTCTAAGGATTGGCTAGATTAGGGTCATGTATTAGGCATGTTCCCTACCAATAGGTCCCCCTTATTTTAAGAAAATGTAGGCTAGGGTTCCCATATTTTTTTAAACATTGTCATCTTCAAGAACGAGGTCCACATTTGTCTAATAGGGGTATGATCCCTTATTTCTTATGTGAAGCTGCTACACATTATGCAATATCACTTGTTGGGAGGTGTGTGATGCCTCTCCAGGTTACTTCTTAATAACAATAGACAAGGGCTGCTTTGCCTTATTTGTTTTCCTTCCGTTTCATGAGTTGTCATTAGACTTCTAAGATAACTTATCCTTTTTGGTGGTCTTCTAGTAACTTGAACCTTTCAAGCTAGTTTGCCCTTGTAATGACTTATGTGGCGTCATAATGCCTTGTAGAGATTGTTGCCCCTCGTAGAGGTTTAACTCAAGTGCTATAGCCTTTTGTGGCTCAAGGCTCGTAGCCCTAGAGCCAATCTTTCTTTGTTTGTTATTGTGGCATTATCAGAAGGGGTTCACTCTCGAATTGTGCCTTATATTAGGTTTTTATAATCATAGAGGGTTTATTCCTTGATCATGGCTCATTCAAGGCCTTCGGCTATTTTTTACAAGGTCAACATCCTTTCTTATTGGGTGACCTCGTCCAGGGTCTTTGATTGTTAGGCTTTTTAGCCTTTGTAAGGTGTGCCTCCTTTCTGATCATTTTGCCCTTAAGGGGCATTCGGTTATTATACTTTTAGCCTTCATTGAACTAGCTTGCCATTAAATCATATGACCTCAATGGGGCTTTGGCCATTAGTCTTTTAGCCTTCATAGGGTCGACCTCTAATCTAATCATATGGCCTTGAAAGGCTTCTGGCTATTAGGCTTTTCGCCTTCGTAGGGTAGAAAGCCCTTTATAGGGTCAACCTCCCATTTGATCATATGGCCTCAAGGGGCCTCTGGCTATTAGGCTTTCTGCCTTCATAAGGTCAATTTCCCTTTTGATCATTTGGCCTCGGGGGGCCTCTGTTTGTTAGGCTTTTAGCCTTTGCCGGATTAGCCTTTCCTCTGATCATATGGCCTTGATGGGCCTTTTGTTGCAACCTTGAAGGGCCTGGCCTTTATATGATTAAGGAGCCCTTGTAGGTTGTTTTAAAGAAAGCATTGGCTTTTAAGTGATCAAGAAAACCTTTGTAGGCTTTTTAGAGAAGGCACATGCTTTTGAGAGATTAAGAAGCCTTTATGAGTTTTTTGGAGAAAGCGCTGGCCTTTTAGAGATTAGGAAGCCTACATGGGCTTTTTAGAGAAAGCACTGGCCTTTCAATGATTAGGGAGCTTGCCTGAGCTTTTTGGAAAAGGTGCTGGCCTTCCAGTGATTAAGGAGCCTGCATAGGCCTTTTCGAGAAGGCATTGGCCTTTCAGAGATTTGGAAGCCTTCATGGGCTGTGTACGGCCTTGAGGGTGTCCATATATGGCCTTGAAGTGCTTCTGTGATAGATGACAGCAAGTTCTACTAATGAACTTGTGGTTGAGAATTTTCATACATTAGAGGGGATGCAGTTTGTAAAAGTTATGGTGATGAAATAGTTTAATGGAGCCCTTAGCTTCAATTGTGGATAAGTATAACCAGGATGATATGTTTGAAGGTGCTGATGGTCCCTTGGCTTTATGTTAAGGTATCTGGTATACCTGAAATAGAGTATACAGTTGTTGCTTAAGTCTGCCCTATGACTATTTTAAACGTTTATATTGAAGCATGTTGTATATGATTGAGAATTTATGGGAAGGGAAAGTATTGAAATTTGCCTACCGGGAACCAATAATACAATTATGCAAAGGACTAGGGAGAACCAGCTGCATTGAGTCTACGTCAACATTTTCTTTTCTTGAATCCAAATTGAGGCTAGGCTATAATTGACCTAATGCTGCTTGTTGGGTGTTTGGTCCCCCAGAAAAAGAAGACACAAAATCGTGTTGCCAGTTTCTCAGCCACCTTGGCCATCAGCTGATTAAGTGTAAAGAGACACTTCAGTCATCATAGGTGCCTTGGCCTTTATGTGATTAAGGAGTCTTCATAGGCAGTTTTGGAGAATGTACTAGCTTTTAAGTGATTGAGAAGCCTTCATGAGCTAGAGCTGCATTGCTGATATAGTACTTGCAAGTTCAATAACTGTATTTAAGGATTCATCTAATATAGTGCTCAATCACTCTAAGACTTTGGCTGCTCGAAGTAGGTGTGTTATATCATGTAAGAGTGCTTGATTACTCTCATAGTATTTCAGTATACTCGTGTATCAAATGATGATCACAATCATACATATATCACGTAATGGTCATTTTTGCAAAAGGGGATATGATCACATTATTAATGAAAGTGTTGTTTATACCTAAAGGGAAAATGTATAAAAATTTTCCCTACTGTTATCATGTCGATGTTAAGGTGGCATGGCTCAGTGGCTTAAACTTTTTTCATGTCTCCATTTGTGCATACAGAAATCTTCTTGAGTTCTTTAAGGAGCTTTATACCTATGTTATAACGAGCGCTAGACTCCTGCATCTTTTAGAAAAAAAATCCTTTTTCCACAAGAAAGCATGTTAAATATGCCCAATAACTTTGGCACAAGGCACACCTACCAGTTGCCATAAGAAGCAATCTATAACGCTCAGTTCACAAAATGCATGCTTATATAAGAACTCTTCACATTTCACACTTTGTAACCCAAAGCATGTCTTACGTGTGCATGTCCATGTAGTGAGCCAATAAATGTAGCATGAGAATTTATGTTTATTTTGTTCACTCTAGACTTGTATTTGATTTAATAGAAAGAATCCAATTAGCTTGTAAATTCTTGTCTTCAAAAGGCTCATATCAAATGTATGATGATATCAATTTCATGCCCAATCTATACTTTCCATGTGCATGTCCATCAGCATCTTTATCTGTATACATGCGTCTCTAGTAGCATATATTTTTCGCGCAAATATATGTATGTGTAGTAACGTGCTTGCTACCGTCAATTTTCCCCTTCTTCGAGGTGCTCCATGACATTAACACCAATTTCTTTCGTCCTTTCTTATCGATTTGTACGGCTTTTTCTGATTTCACTGCCCACGTGGGAAGGTTCACTCGGAGACGCCATTGACCTTCTTCTCTCTTTCCCTTGTTTTTTTTTGCTGCATTTATTTTCCTTCTTTAGCACGTCCCGTTTTTTCCTATCTTCTCTCATGATCACGGCACGAGGAAGGTCCAAAGCCACGCGATCTCTTCGCCAGATCATGGGGGACACAACTGGTTCGTTCCTCCTGTCACACACACACACAAGCCACGAGATTCTTCCCTTTTCAAACAGAAACAACAGAGTGCATGAGGATTTTGCACGGAATCATGCGAGCACTCCGCTATCACCGACGAAAATTCTGGTGAGCGGAAGGCGAGTTAACCACGCATAGGTGTACAACGGCACGGAAGAGACATCCCCATCGGAGCATCGAAAGCTGCCGATGGTGAGTTCCAACACGTAAGCGAGGTTGTTGTCTTCGCATCCCATGCATTGAGGGAGAATTCGGCCATCAGCGGAGGCGACGCCAATGCGGTTATTGATCTTGAAGATCTCCTCCGGATCGAAGGCAACGCTGGCACGAGCAGAGCCGTGAGAGATAGAGATCAGCGGCAGAGTGAACCCCTGTCAATCCAAAGCCACCAGAGAAGCAAAAGTATAATCCATGTCTCATAAATTTTTAACAAGAATTAAAATCAGAGAGGATAGGGAATCTGGCCGATTTGGTTGACTCCTGGCATGGTTTCCACTAGGCAGATCCCCCTCAAGGCATCACCGTTAATCACCGTCCGGATGACTGCAAAAAATGGACATGTTTCGGTTACTGATGACCAGGCGGCCGTTGTCATTCCCAAGCGCCATTTGATAATTAAACTACCTAGAGTCCCGGATGGTAGAGACTCTTGATCATCGGTCAATTCAAGTCACTTACATACAAAAATATAAAAGGGGCATTGGGAGGGGTTCCTGGTGTATCCCAGGGAAGGCCCTTCTAACGCTGAAGTTAGTATAGTTGTAGTATGAAAAAGATACTCTTTGTATATATAGTAGTATATGAACATAGTGGATATGTGTCCTAGTTTTTTAGTTTGATGAGTTTCATTGGGCCTTTATTCATAAATCAGGCTTGAGGCCTGATAACTTAACAATAATTAGGTCTAATTCAGGTTTTTTCTATTAACTGCAATCTTGTGAAAATTATATTCATAGCAACCAAAATCATCACATTACTATAGGAAAACCTATGCTATGATTTTGGCACGATGTAATATTTGCAACAATTTTGCTAGAGTTCAAGATTTATGATTTAGAGTTTTAGAGTTTTAGGGTTTAAGGTTTAGATTTTTAAGGTTTACAGTTTTAGAGATGAACAATCATCAGCAGCAGAGAACCAACGAGTCAATCTAAATTTCTCAGCACCCAACACTGATCATAAATGATGGCCTTGATCTTTTTGGGGTTTAGAGAATTCGATTTAGGTTGTGTAAGGGTTTTAGCGCTTAGGAAATTGAGTTTAGGGTTTTAAAGTTTAGGAACTTCAGGGTTGTGTAATGGTTTTAGGTTTTAGGGAATTCAGTTTTGGGTTTACAGTTATGATAACCCATTGTATAATCGTTCGTTTGTGATAAGTGGTGGATGCTGAGCAATTGCTCACTCAAATGACCTATCAGATTTATATTATAATGCTAGTTAATTGTTCATCTCATAACTCTAAGAGCTAAACCCCTAAACCCTAAATACATAAAGTGTATAAACCCTAATACCCTAAACCAAATTGGCCTAAAGAGACATTGATCCATACATTTGGCTAGAAAATGTTATAGATGTCTCAAAAATTCAGACTTATAATTGTGAATGAACTTTGGAGTTATAGATGCTTGTAATGTGAATGAGTTTCACTTTCAAACTCAATCTATTAATATACTTGTAGACTCCACCTATTGCCCCAAAATAATATGTGAAATTGATCCAAACATCAAGCTTGTATGATCCAAAGGGGATACATTAGAAGATGAGGACTTGTTACTTAATTCTGATGTTGAAAAAGATGTGGAGGATGATTGATGTCCTTGAAGAACATAATATGTAATAATCTAGCAGCATTCTGCATAAAAACATTTTTGTTTTTGATACCTTTCAAAAATATTAATATTCTTTCACAATAACTTCCTTTTTTAGTAACTACTATATTTAGCAACATTCTTTACAAAACCATTTCCATTTTTGTATAACTGCCTTTTTTAGTAACTACCATATTTAGTAACTTATGAAAAAGTAAATATCAACTATAGAAAAGTTACTATTTTTTGTCACTCCTACTAATGAAATTACAAGTATGGTCCCAAATTTTATACTTATATAAATTAGGTCCTTCAACTTTGGGAAGTGCCAATATAGATGTATTTAAATTACAATATTGGTTCCTAAACTTAGTTAAAATTTTTGGCCAAGTCATTTAATTATTAAAATTTGTAATGTCACACCCCTTATTCAGTTAATGAATTCGAGATCAAGTATCAGATTTTTCTTTTGGAGTTTAATTGTAAATTAATTGTGGAAGGATAGTAGTGAAGTGGTTTAGGGGTCTTGGGTTAATTACAAATAAAATGGGGTGATTTTGAACAAGGAAAAGTTGAGGGACTTGTTCAAAGACTGGGAAGCAGCTGGATAAAAGATTTGAGGGTCTTAAGTGAACTTTTAAAGGTCAAGGGAGGAGTGTAGCATGCAAGTAACTAAGAGGGCTAAAGTGGGGTTAAGGCCCCACTCATTACGTGTTTCTGGTGTGCTGTCAATAGGAGGTTTAGCCTAGGAGAAGAGGTTCAATCCTGTTTACAGAAATGTTTAATTTTAAAAAGTAGATGATAAATAAAGCTTGGAAAAACATATTAAAAGAGGATTTAGGCTTAGACAGACTTAGAGTGAGAGGAAGAAACACATTTATTGGTGAAAGCAAGTAGAACAAAGCTTGAATTTCATATTTAGACTAAATTCAAGAGGGAAATAAACAAGGGAACTTATGTTTTTGGATCATTTATGCTTGGTGTTTATGACTAAGTGTATTAAAAAGGAGTTTGTGGAAGAAATTTGATGCATGTCCATATGAACAGTGAATAAACATGGGAATCAAAGTTGTGTGTGTGTGTGTGTGTGTGTGTGTGTGTGTGATAACTAGTCCAGGTTGTGACATGTGTTGATTCCTGGTGAAAATCAAACTAGTGATTATGTGCAAGCATTTAAAACCTTCTTGTCGTCTAAGCACCATGGTTGATTAGTTACATTATGTAGGTTTGTGAGCTTTTTTGAATTATGAATTTTACTTTAAATGCAATTCTTTTAGTGTATGCTTGCTTTTGTGTTAGTGAACTAAGTTTTCTTACTAAGTTCTTTTGAACTCACATTTTAGTTGTTCACTATTTTACAGGAAAAGAGTAGATGTAATAGTTTGTTTGTATGTTATGATCTAATATTTTGTACACGTAGCATAATTGCTATGATTTGTTATGAATGGTACTAATGGTTTTCAAGGTTTCTTAAACTAATTTCTATGAGTTTATGAGTGCAGTAAAATTTAAAAAATTTATCTGTGAAGAACAAGTAGCCATGATGGCAATAACCCTGTCAACAAAGCAATGTTAGTATTGGATTGAGCTTGCTATGTTTGGGAGGAAGATCAAGTGTTTCTCTAGTTTTTGTAAGCATACTGTTCTATAAATCTAGCAAATTAGTGTGCAAAGTGTGTTTCTAGTGGGTTGTGCATGTGTGTTTGATGTTTGTTGCATCAAACTTAGAACCTTGTTTATAATTTGTGTAAGTGAATGACAAGTGGGTTGTCTAGAAACGTCTTCTGTAGTAGAAGGTATTAGACCTTAGTTTCTGATATGATTATATGTAGCATGTTTTGTGACCTGATGTTCAATTTCACTTGAAACAAGACTGCAAAGTGCCCAAATGGTTTTCTATAGTGTAGTGTTCTTCCAATGACTAGTTTCATTGATTTGCTATTCTATTTACTGAGAATCCTGCATACTTTGCTTGTAAGTGGTGAAGTATTGACTTAAGTTTGACTTTTGATCTTAAGGCTTTGGTTTGGTCTATATTTTGCGAAGCAAGTGTGGTTTTATGTTTGAATCATGTCTGAAGCCTAAAATATAAGTTTTGGAATCTTGGTTTGAGGCTTTGCCTTAAAAATTAGTTCTGCAGGATTTCTACAAGAACTTGCCCTAGTTGTAGTTTGGTGACAAATGTTTGCATTCTTGTAGAAAATCCTTGCAATTTTTTAGCAAACAAGTTTCTTTAGGAGCCTGAACATGTGTTTATAACTTTTGTCTAAATTTTTTTTTTCTATGGTCAAACAAAAGTATGACTTTCTACTAGGAAATTTCTTTTAATCTGAAACTTTGTGAACATGTTCTTGAGCTTATTTTGTGATGTGTTGGCATTGTTTTTGCAGCAAAAGGAGAGTTTTACTAGGAGAAGTGCATAGTTTTCATTTTCTGTAGATAGTTTAACCTTTTCTTTTACTTTTTGCTAGAAAGCATATTTTGGTCTAAATATTTGTGGATATATTTCTGGTCTTATTTTATACTCCTTCTATCCCAAACTTTTTGTATTATTCACATTTCAGCAATTAATCTATAATTTTTTATTTTTCAACATTTTAGCATATAAATTAAAAATTTTTATATATAAATGATAAATCAAGACCTATAGTTTCTAAATATATATATTTTATAATTTTTTTCTAACAAATAATAATATGAATAAATTCAAATCAACCTAGTCATAAAAGTCAAATGAAGCAGAGAAAGTGAAATGAAACGAGTACTTGTTAGTATGGTTTTCACAGTAAAAAATACTAGCAACAAAGAAAACCATAACACGTCTATTGATGTAGGTTATTTGACAGATTTTTTGGTGTTTAGAGTGATAAATTTCAATTATGTGGCTTGTGATTTTGTTTTGGTTTCATGAACAAGTTTCCTGCGATATTTGGGTCTTGTACACAATTTTTAGAAGTTTCAAGTTGAGATAGTTCTAAATTTCTCCCATCAAACTAGATTTACAAGCTTCTTCCCTACAGAAATTGTTTGTCTTTAAGAATAAATGCGTTTGGTATGTTTATGTGGTGTGTAAGTGTGCTCGTAAATCAAAGGGTGTGTGGAATTAAATGAGTGCAATGTTTGTGTTTGTGAAGTCATGGCCAGAATGGTCTTGAAAAGTTGGTATTAGAGCAGGTTCCAAACCAGAGAAGTGCAAGTGTGTTTTATTCTTCTAATATGTGTGTGAGACTTATGTGGAAGATGTGATTGTTTCGTGTGTTTAGATGGAAAACAGTTGGGGGAATAGGCGGCCAAGAAACTTGCAATTTTGTGCAATGTAGAGTGTTTAGAGTATATGCTTCATGAGGCAAGCGCATGCCTTAGATAGGGAGGCCTGTTTTTCACAAACTTTCATGTTGGTCATGGGAAAGATCTAGTGACTAGTCACTGTGGTTAAAGGCCTATATTTATATGACTTATGAAGGGCCACATATGTCTTCCCCATCTTTTGCTCGAAGATGATCTTATCCATTTTTATTTTTAATGTTTTTACTATTCAAAAGTCTTTACATTATAGTTGAGAGTTAAGGAGAAAGCATATGGCTGTTTTGAACTGGGGCTTCGACATGGCATGACAAAGTGCTTGTCACTCCACTTAAGATTACAAACATGGCATTATATCTATTTGAACAAAATTATGATTTTTTTTCAATAAATAAATATTAGATTAAATGAATCTATGGTTTTGAACCTTTAAATATTATTCCACTTTCTTCCCTAACATCCATTTTGTTCCACTATTATCCCTAACCTGCTGCCCTTTGGACCGAAAGCATTAAACTGCAGGAAAATTTTTAATTTTGACCCTTGAAAACTTGTTATCGCATCCCCAAAACCCCTAAAACTTCTCATTTGTCAACTTGGCTCCGTTTCCTTCCTAAACTCGCCTTGCTCTGCACGTACTCCTCCGCCAGCAACGGATCCACTGCTGGTGCTCCCTCCTCAGTTGAGTTCAATCCGTTGCTGGATCGGGTTTCCCCATTCAACAATCTCTGCGGTTTCGACCCCAGATCTAAACGTAGAAATCGATCATTTGCTGCTTGGTGGTTCTGTGACGATGAGCCAGTGCTCGTAATCGCAGCCAGGAAAGAGCGGAGCCATCATAGTCGGAGGTCGATTGCCGAAGTTGTAACCAGAGTTCAACGGCAAGCAAGCAGAGGCCCTTAATCGGTTTACACGGCAGCGGATGAATGTAAATCTTGGGGTGGCGGCGGTCGGAGCCATGTGGAGTGATTCTGAGCCACGAGGATGGGCCGGGAGAACACCGCCAGAGGAGGACAGAGGTCAGGGTCGGGAGAACGGCGATAGAGAAAGGCAGAGGGGAGGGTAGAGAGCTGGGCCAAGAGAATATCAACAAAGGGGAAGGCAAAGTGCGGGGCCAAGCGAACGAAGGTAAAGGAGGGCAAAGCGGAAGGCCGAGAGAACCGCGGAAGATAAGGGCAGAGTTCGGGGTCGGGAGAACGGCAACAGAGGAGGGCAGAGGGGAAGGCAGAGGGCAGGGCCTAGAGAATAGCGGTAGAGGAGAGGGCAGAGGGGAGGGCAGATGTCGGGGCTGGGAGAACGGCGGCAGAGGAGGGCAGAGGGCGGGGCTTAGAGAACGGTGTAGAGAAGGGCAGAAGTCGGTGCCGGGTGAATGGCTTGAGAGGAGAGTAGAGGGCGGGGCCAAGAGAACGGTGGCAGAGGAATGTAGAGTGGAGGGCCGAACGAAGGTTTTGGCTCTAATTGAGGGCAGAGCTGGGCACGTTTAGGGAGGAAGGTGGGTTAAATTGATAAATGAAAAGTTTTAGGGGTTCTGGGGGTGGGGAGAAAACTAGTCTTCAATGGTCAAAATTGAGATTTTTCATACAATTTCCGTCCATTATAACATTTTCCATCCAAAAAGGGGGCAAAATGGAACATTGTAATTGGGTTAGGGATGAGAGTGAAACAAAGTGGACATTAAGGACGAAATTGAAACAATATTTAAAAGAGACCACGTATGCATTTAACCTAATAATTATTTGAGCAAGAGCAAATATCGCTAGTTGCCCCTAAACTATGCTCATGTTACTTAATCGTGTCGAAGCTATTAGTATTGAACCAATCACCCTCAAACTTTTTAATTGTTGCATTTTCATCCTGACGTCAACTAAACTGTTAAATATGGATAAAAAAATGATATGACTGCTAATATAGCATCACTTTTCCGTTAATCTTTAATGGTTTAATGGACGGCAGGAAGAAAGTGCAACAATTAAAAAATTTAAGGATGATTGGTGCAACACTTAATACTTTCGAGATGATTAAACAATATGGGTATAGTTTAAGGACAATTGGTGATATCTACCCTTTGAACAAAGAAAAGACTGATGATCACTTTCTATTTTTTTTTAAATATAAAATAAAAATAATTAAAATATTATGAAAAAATGAATAATTAATTTTTTAATATATAAATTAAGAGTTCGTATTTTTCTTTTATAAATACATTGCACATAAAAACTTAACAATATATGAACCCATAAAAAAATTTCTAGATCCGTACAATAGGCCGGAGCGCAAATGATGGGCCGGAGGCATGCATGCAGCTAGATGAATCCGTTGTCGATCCTTTCCATGGACGTGCTTTGCTCCCTAACGTGGCGACGTCGTTGTTGCCATCTCGACACGTACAAGAAACCGCTGTTTTGTCACAGCGGGCAGGTGGAGATGGATGGCTGCTTTGGCTCGGAAACGTGGAAGTCCATTGTAAAGCTCCATGCCATGGGCCTGTTGGTGGGAAAGAATTAAATCGTTGTGTGGGAGAAGAGCTTTTAGTTTAGAGCTCGCTAGGGATGGGAACTTCCTTGCATTGGTAAAACAAACAGAGGAGGAGCAGAACCTCCCTATGTCGAGTCTTTGCCTGCATAAATATGATCTGTTTTCCCTGCTCAATCTTATAACTGAATTGGGTTGGGAGGAGTTGAAATAGTTCAAAAGAATCGGATGCGAAAGGATTTGGAAGCTGCGAATATGATTGCTTGGTAAGCAAATTCTACACTCAGATGTTCCATTGTTTTTGTAGATCATAGTCTTTTGTGGAAGTAGGATATTTCTGTGTGGAGGGAATCCAATATTAATTGCATGAGTTCATCCGTATTTCCCTGGTATTAAAACTTTTTACCATGTAATTTAATTTAGGTTGGTACTCACGGTGACAGTCTCACAATTCAGAATCTAAAGAGTCAGTCATATTTGCTTTTGGGTAGTCTCAAGAACTTTGAACCGATTCTTATTTTAGAAATTTTTTTAACGTTTAATTTACATTTTGTCCTCATTTTTTTTTGTATTCAGAAGCATGTTTACTAGTATAAAAAAAAAGTTATTAGTATTCTAAGTAAAAGAAGGGAAATATTGGCTTTTTCGGAATCTAGAGATTAATCGAACCAACTTTGTGTGGTATTTTTTTAAAAGGGGATAAGGAAGTCAAGTTCAAACCTTAGATTTCCTCATAATATCCTCAATGCTCTAACTATTGGGTCAAAGTCGTGAGGACCTTTTATCCTAATCTAAACTCTTACTAACAAAACACAAGAATTTTTTTTAATCCTCATCTAAACTCCCATTATATAAAATTTAAAAATATTTTTTTTTATTGGATTTTAGTTTCAGAGGATAAAAATAAAAAGAATAACATAAATTACATACATTTTAATCTTAATATTTCATCCATTATAATGGAATGAGTATTAAGTTTTTTTTTATAATGACCTCACCGGAATTTGTCAAAATGAATTTAAGAAAACAAAATCAATTTAAAAAATGAATATTAAAAATATTTTATGCATAAATACATTAAAATTCAATAAAATCGGAGTGTGATTAGCACATTATCCATAGAATTTATGTTTATATATAAAACAAATTTAAAATTATAAAGTAACAGACCAGAGGTGTCATGGATGGCTGTGGTGATTTACAAGAAAATTATATATTTTTTCCTAATTTTTCAGAAAATATCATTGGAAGGAAGTTGGGTAAATTTTCAAGAAAAGAAATTGTAATAGTCTAGGTATAGATTTTCCAGAAAAGAATGCCACATATAATTTCAATCTGGTATAGTTTCAAGCTGGACGTACGAGGAAAGCTTCTGTCGGACGTCTGAAGGACTAGAGAACTTTTCCTTTATGTACTTAAAATTACAAGTACAAGAATTATAAAGGTTAGAAGATCTTATAGAAAACTAGGTTGAAGTGTCAACTTTACGAAATTTTAGAGGATTTTGACGATAATTAGATCATATCTAGATGTCCTGTTTTTTGGAGTGCAACACCACTCAAATCTAGATTTTCTACTTGGGATGTCTCCAGGAGCGTAGCCAGAAATTCTACTTAGGGGGACCGAGGGCGTGAAACGGGTTATTAGTATGTATAAATTTATAATCACTAATAGAAAATACTAAATAATATTATATATAGACATATAAAAATTTGAAAGTTTATAATAACTAAGTTTATTTCAAAAGTTTACAACTCAAAGTTCAATTTATAGACTAAAAATAGTTATTTGAATTTTCTATTAATTATAAAAAAATATTATACAAATTAAATTTATTTTATAGCACTTACCGGATAGTCCAAATTATGATCTAAAACGTTGTTATCAGGCAAATACTTTGAATTAACAAATTTCATGCTATGAAACCAAAATGAAACATTTGTTATAGATTTAAGACTAAAACAAAATGTTTTTAATATATTTAGAACCAAAACAGAATGTTTAATAAGATGAGGACTAAAATGAAATAATAATTAAACAATAGAGACTATCACGCAATTTACTCAATAAGAAAATGATTGAAATCTTAAATGGATAAAATATAATAAAGCCCTTTATTAATTATAAAAATTACAGATAGACACCTAACCCTAATTTTTCTATAATTGTATCACATATCCAAGTACCCAATAAAAATTTTTAAAATTTTAGGGCCCTGCCTCCTCCCGCCCCTAAAAAGATACGCATCTCTCATGTCGCTAACTAAGTTAGGGATGCGGTGACGAAGACTAGAGAAATTAATAGACATTTTCTTTTTTAGGCTATGAGGAAGAGGGATTGATGTCTAAGGAAGGAAATCATGAAATTGAAGAGACATTCATGTCTAATGAAGGAAATCATGAGAAAGCTACCATAGAAATTAAAAGAAAATAAAGGAGAAAAATATGATTCTGGCGAGCTTAAGAACTACCAGAGACATGCGTGTGGTGAGAGGCTAAACATAAAAGCCACAGTAAGAAATGTGGAGGAAAAATGAAACAAAGCAATAGAAGCTTTGAAACAAAAGCTTAGAAGAAGGCCAACACTCTTAATTTTTTTTTTCTATCAGAATAAATGAAGTGAAGCCTTCAAAGAAAATATGAAGTCCCCATGTGCTTAGGCTTTCCCCCTATATATAAACATATATATTTCTCTTCTTTTTATATGAAATTTTCTTGTATTAATTGGATGTGAACAATGATCACGGAAAGAACTATTTTTTTTTTTTGTATTGCAGCATATTCGAAAAATCTGTGATTTCAGCTTTGAATAAATTAAAAACTTGTCTATCATCTGAATTTTAAATGACGTAAAAACTCGATATGTGGAGCGCATGAATAAGTGTAAATTAAAATGGATTTATTTATACTTGAATTATATTTCTTTGATACTTTTTCCATCAAAAAGGATGAATCATATTTTTCTGAGTTATCTAAAAAAAATTGAACTATTTACATTTTTTAGAAGGTTTTGAAAATTTAATTTTTCTTATTATCCTTATTTGAGCCAAAGAATGTTTTTTTTGGTAATCAAATAAAAGAATTAATGTTTTTGTAATCATATAGAATACTTTTTTATATTTAAGACAATCAATGTTCTTTTTGGTAATCAAAGAAAAGAATTAATGTTTTTGTAATCCTATAAAATTCTTTATTATATTAGTCTTAGGGGCAAAAATGAAAAGGTAACATGATGTCCATATTCCATTACAGGAACAATGGACATCAGTGTCCATATAATTGTGAATATTTATGATAGTCGATAATAAGAGAATATAGAAAATTATATATATATATATATATGCACGTGGAACAGTCACGATACGCTAGTCACCCTAGTACATATATGATATATTTATATGCTACCACACTACTCCCTTAAAATACGTACATATAAACACATTCGCATGATTTTGAGAAAAATTACAAAAACCCCCTTTTTTTGATCTACCCTACACTTTACCCCTTTATTTTCAAAAACCTGCACATTACACCTTACTTTCTTTTAACTATTTGATAACAACTTCTAAAATCTTAATTTAAACTATTTAAAAACCATGTTCAATTAATTTCCAAACTTTTGATTTTTTTTAAGTTCACTGATGTTTAACAAATATAGATTCAAATTTTTAGGGGAGAAAAGGCATTTAGAAAGAAGAAAAATTGATAATTCAAAATATCTATTATCTGTGAAAGAAATATTAGAGAGATTAAAGTTAATGAAAGATGGTTATCGTATAGTTTAAATTGGGTTTTTAGAAGTTATTCTCGGACAATATAAAGAAGTAGGGCAAAGTATAGGCTTTTAAAAATAAGGGGAGCAAAGTGTAAGTTAGCTTAACCTCAAGAGTTATTGTAAGTTTCCCCATGTTTGTCTTCTTATTACCTAATGAATATATAGAAACTCAAATAGGAATGTCAATTTGTACTCTTACCCTGCGGGTACCCTACCATATTTTACTCAATATGTAGGTTTATTTTTTCAATTGAATTGGGTTTGGGCCGGGTTTGGATATTTTTTTTGGTTTTATACCTGCTCGGTATGGGGAGGGTACGAGTTTAGGGATCTACCCATCTCGAACTTGGCCTGTACTCTATCCGCATATTATACATAACATATAAGTATATAAAATATTACATATATTATATATACATTTGAAATTCTAGTCCTGTATAACCCAAATTTGTAATATAATTCTAACATAATGAACCCTAAAATTCACAATCATATGACTAAGCTATTTTGTTAATGGTTATGTTGTATATTCAAGCATGTCATGTTTTCTTTAGTTTTAATTTTATATTATGTGATTACTTGTGTGGGTATTGTGGGTATAATATTTGACCTTATCTGCCCCAACGCGGAACGCAGGGAGCGTTTAGGCAAAAAAATCCTATCCACTGCAGGTTGTAGGGAGAATTTATGTAGAGTTTTTATATTACAGGTAAGGTTTGAGAATTACTCTACCCCCCTCAAACCTGACTTGTTGACATCTCTGACCCCAGATTTAAATGCTCAAAACAAGCTATGTTCCTCAAGACTATTGATTTCTCAGGTTCAGATGTTGCTTAGGCCTTTCACTCTAGACGAGGTGAAGAGAACGATATTTCAGTTGGGCAATTATAAATCTCCAAGTTTAGACAACATTCCTCTAATCGTTTTCAAAAAATATAGGAAGTTCACGGTGCCTCGGTTACTGATGCTACTCTCTCTTTTCTAAATGGGGAAGGTTTCTTACTCAAACAACTTAACAAAATCTTTATTACCCTTTTCCCTAAGAAACTGAATCCAGAAAAATTTGTTACTTTTGCCCTATCAGTCTTTGTAACACATCTTATAATGTTATCTCTAAAGTCTTAATAAATTGGCTTAAACTGATCCTTTCCTCTTCAGTGGGCCAATATCAAAATGCCTTTGTGCTCAGGCAATCTATTTAAGATAATTTTATTATTGCTCATGAACTCTTTTTGACTATTAAGGCAACTCCTCGAATAAGTGGTACTAAGGCGAATAAGTGGTACTAAGGCTCCTAAAGTAGCTTTGAAGTTGAACATCTAGAAGGCATATGATAATCTTGAATGATCATTCATTGAAAAGATTCTTCATGCTTTTAGTTTCCCACTTCACTGGATCAAGCTTATTATGCCCGAGTTCGAATCTAGCCCTTCCCAAAGTGGAATACCCAAAATTAATAATCTAACTCAGAGACCATCTAGGTTTTGAGAAATGGGTGATTGAACCCCAACATTTCTTACCAGATTACTACTACTTCTACTACCCTTACTTCTAACATTTTTCTGAGGATAAAGAAAAATGGATAAATGAAAAATCGCTATTTAGAAAAATGGATAAATGAAAAATCACTATTTGCAGGGCCATATACATTTAGTCCATATAACAAATTGTCCGAACTCATTATTAACCCTTAAGCTTTACATTCCTAAGCAAAAATATGCCCTTAACTTTCATTATCTAAGTGAAAAGCTAAACAAACAACAAGAAGCTATTTTGGAAAAAGAACATATTAAAAAATCATGCAGTTTCTTTACAATTGTAATTCTTATGGTATATGAAACCGTGGGATTTTTTATTTTTATTTTTATTTTTTATTTCAGTTTCTTTTGTTAAAGTGGTAATGTATAATTACTTAAAATTAGACCTTTTATTTAAAAGATATAATAGGGCTAATTTTTTTTTATTATACACTAACTTTTAATTAATAGAAAATCTCTTTAAACATTAACAAACTTTTTCCCCAAACCTGTAGTGTTATTATGTATGAAACGTTATCAAATTTTTATATCTGATTTTTTTTTTTACTTTTCTTGATTAGAGATTCCCTCAATATTTAATTAATATAGTAAAGATACGACATCACTATTCCAAATCAGATGATTATTTTTTTCTCGTCTAAGAAAAATGATTTACTCCAATAAGAAAAACGATGTACAAACAATTGAGTCACACACATCATTTCAGATACTTTTTCTTGCTAATATAAGTGGACCATTTTCAAGATATTATAATGGATATGAAAGTATGGATGAAAATTGGATGAGCTGGGTTAGGTTTGGGTCAAATCATTTAGATTTAGATTTAAATTGGGTTAGCATGTTTTTAGGTTCAGGTCAGATTATTTAGGTTTAGGTTGAGTAGATTTCAAGTTCGGATTTGGTCAAACTTGATTTATTTGGATGTTCTGCCAATATAGGTCAGGTTATTCAAGTTTCAAACCAGATATAAGTTGATCGTTGAGCTTACTTAGTTCACTAATGTATAAGCCAAAATGACTTAATCGATGCAATTTTTTATTTTAGTTTTGATTAAAATTTAATTTAACTAAATATAAAAATAATATAAAATTCTTGAAGATATATTAATATATAATTTCTTTAATAAAATATTATAATTCCTAAAACTTAATTATTTCTATTTCCCTCTTGCCGTTTCACTAATCATTTCTCTTATTCCTCATTCGCTCACTCCATAATGCAGAACAGATCGATAGAATAGAAGAAAATTAGCTACTCGTGTTAAATCATATTTTTTAAAAATCTTTGCCGACCATATGATTCATGTTGATTTAAATTAAAATCGGGTCTTGTATGGTTTAATCATAGGTCATTTCAAGTTCGGGTTAGGTCAAGCTAGGGTTCGGGTTTTCTCAGGTTTTACTTCAATCAGATTAGGGATACAACCGGGTTTGAGTTATTGATTTTTTTTGTTAAATCAAATCAGGTTGGACTTGGACTCAAGTGGGTCAGGCCAGGCCATTGGGTTGGATCAAGTTTTGTCATCCTTATAAAAGAGGTATACTTAATTGGTTTTGATAATTTGTTATACTGATTATTAGTTTTTTTCCAACAACAGTCAATTCCTACATGCATGCAAAAATAAAAGGTAACCATGTGTGAGTGGCTTCAACCTTGGTGGCCCCTTAGGCACGGGTGCAATTATTGGCACTGCCTCACACTGATCCTCGTGCTAGGGTGTAGAAAAAAAAAAGTTATCACCTAAGTTTAAAAACAAGATAAAAACCAGGAAATCCCCAATTTGACTCCAAATTATTGAAAAAGTGAATTTTGAGAAAAATCGTAGATTTTGGGATCGGGAGTTAGGTACGAGTTGGGAAGGTATTAGGCACCTAAATCATCTAAAACAAGCTTAAAATAAGTGAAAATCAATTGTTAGTGTTATGAAAATACGTGCATGTGTTAAATGTCAAACATAAGAAAGACCGTCAATTTTAGTTATTAGGCTTAAACTTTGGTTGAACTCCCAAGCTTCCTGCATACCCGGGTTTGAGTCAGGATCAAAGCCTATGTAGTTTGCTCCCGTGTGAATGGGAGGCTTAGGCGACTAGTTAGGACGTGTTCCTGGATAGTCGATGAAATGGTTGCAACAAGAGTAGTCGAATCATCTCAAGTGCAAGGTTCGATGTTGAGGATGGTTAGGGTTGCCTTGAAGTTGCTCAGATTGGTGGTGGAAGATTTTCTTAAGTGGCATTCCTTCTGGTACCTAAAAATCCAACATATGACTTTGACAAAAAATAAAAACAAAAGAAGTTAGTCCATAAAATAAAGGTAAAAGAAAAAACTAAAAGATAAGATAAAATTAAAATTAATTTTAGAAATCCCTAACAAACTCAATTGACTCAATTATAATCCTGCAAGAAAAGTGTTGGTGAAAAAGACACAAAGGGAAAATAAGACTATTTTAGCACAAAATACTAAAAATGAATATAAGCAAATAAAATAAAATCAAATCAAAGTAAACTTTAATTGACTCAAAATTAGTTAAAATTAATTAAATGTAAGAAATAATAAAAAAATTTGGTGAAATTGGCTTGAAAATGACTCAAAACAAGAAAAAAAAAAAAAGTTCTGATCAGTGGCTAAATTGTAAGAAGATAGACTGGTAACTCTAGTGACTAATCGACAAAGAAAAGAAACAAAGGTTGGTGATTTGAACGAAGAAAGCTAGAAAACAAAACGGTTAAGCCCAGGTTTTACTAGAAATGTGTATGGGTTGGATTTTATGGGCTGGGCTTGGCAATCAAATCGGTCAGGCCTTTAGTCGATCTGGCCCAAAGGGCTGTATATCTCTCCTCCCTCTTCGAATCCCCACGGCGGCATAGGCGGTAGGCTGGGGCTACGAGGGGACAGCGGTGCTGCAACGGTAGCGTGGTGGGGTTCCGATGACTACAAAAAAGCTTCAGATGGTGGCAGGTTCCTATCTGAAACGGGCTGGACGGATCACGGCAAGAGCTCCTCCCCTCATCTGGCATCACCTGTAGCGGGCAACGCCTGGGATATGCAGTGTGGCACGAGGGGCGACGACGGCGTCTGGCTAGGACGGCTAGCGACGGTGGATCGTGGTCAGACTTCCGGTGGAGCGTATGGCGTCAAGGGCAGCAGCAGAGGAAAGCCAGGTGCTGAAGGCTAGGGTTTGTGGAAGATTAGGGACTGATACTGCAATTTTTTTTTTTCTGATACTTGCTTGGGGTTTTTAATTCACCTTTTGATTTCGAATCCCCGTAATTTTGAGATTATAATGCATATTTATATATATTCAAGTCCTTAAAGTCAAAGAAGACCATTCAATGGTAGAATCTTGATCAAACTAGGACAAAATCATAAGAAATCTAATAATTAAAAATTTAGTCCCTAATTCTTCGCTAAGTTCCATCCTAGTCCAAACTATCCTAGAATAATCAATCATGGCCAGAATTCTCATATATTTTCAATAAAGCCAAAGAAAATTTAGATTTGTCAATTTAGCCCCGAATTTTGTAAGATTTTCAATTAAAGCCCAATACTTCCTAGAAATTTCAATTAATGCCCAAGGTTTCAAAATTAAGCACAATTTTAACTCAAATTACTCGAATGACTCAAATTTCATACTAAAAATAAAAACAACTTAATTAAGACCTAAGAAAAATTTAAAGACTAAAAAAAAATTTAGGGACACAACACAACAATTTTAGATAGGAAAAGATCAAAATGCCCCTAAACACTAATTAACAAATATTTTCCTAATTTAGCCTAAGGCACCTAACTGAAGGTCAAAATAAGTGTTAACACTACGTTATTCAAAATGTAAGATGAATAAGAAACTTAATTATTCCAAATGTCATTCTTAAGATAAAATAACAAAAAATGAAAAAAAAAACATGATGAATAATGTTAGTAACTTGGGTCAACCCGGCTCAACCAGTTTTGGGGCAATTTGGTCCAGTTGTAGGTTAACCATGTTTGTGGGCAGGGCTATGCTTGTTTGGGCTTCCTTTATTCTCCTGGCCCATATTCACCTCACCTCCTGATGAGTTCACTCCGTGTTAAGCCAAGCTCAAATTTGACCGAAATGGGATGAATTTGACCCGAACTAGGTTTGGGGCGGGCCTAGGTTAGCCTGACCCAATGGTCACCCTATGATAGTTAAGAAGAATATAAGATAATTTAATCAAACGATTGGTCATTCTAAATTCTTTTTTGGTGCATTGGTCATTCTAAATTCTAACTAATAGGTTCTTGGACCAAAATGAACCAAGTTGCACATTTGAAGTCAATTTCTTTATTATTAAGTAGAAACATGTGGAAATTATTTCAATTGTCTAACAGAAACAGAGAAGTTCAGAGAGGCTGACAGTTGCAGATGCCAGCAATAATACATCCCGGCACCTGGAGAAGAAATCCTTCAGGTTCTGAACAAATGGCGGTCCTCCCTCTCCCTTTCCATTCTGCTTTCCGCTCCTCGACCCGACCTCACGAGACTTCTGCTTGCCTTAACCCTGTCAACCCCATATCCGAACGGTTGCCTTCCCTCGGTCATCGTCGACAGAGACGGGCTCTGCTCTGTCCGGCGGCCGCATTGAAGGTAGCTGCGGATAAGAAGCCGCTGGCTGCATTGAAGGTACCTGCAGACAAGAAGCCGGCAATCTGCACGTCCGACGAGCTTCACTACGTCGACGTTCCGAACTCTGATTGGCGGCTCGCTCTCTGGCGCTACCTTCCTTCTCCCCTGGCGCCACAGAGGAGTCACCCGCTCTTGTTGTTGTCTGGGATTGGGAGCAATGCAATTGGATATGATCTCTCTCCTGAGGTCACATTTTTTCTGCTTTGATTTAACTTCAAATTTCATTTCTTTTCTCCCTTCTCCCTTCTCAGTTGGTTCAATGCTATAATCTTGCTGGCAGGACTCATTTGCACGCTACATGGCGGGTCAAGGTTACGATACCTGGACCGTTGAACTGCGAGGTGCTGGTTTGAGCACCCCCAAGATGGACCCAGACGAAGCTAATGGCCGTTCTGAGGAGCTTCCAGTCAGAAGTCGGGCAAAAGAAATGGCTCTTGGATCCTGGCAATTTGACTTCACTGAGAATTTTGCTCACCCTTCACATCGCTCTGGTTCTGCAGAGGATGGAAACAACTTTTTCGGCGCTACCCAGATGAGGGACTTCATTCAGAAACTTCTGAATGTAGTTGAAGGCGTTGAAGGATCATCTCCACGGTTGTTCTCGGCTGTGCATGGCCATATATCTTCCAGCCTGAAAAATCTTCAGAAACAATTAGATACAGTTGTGAGGTGTAACTGGGACTTTGAAAACTACCTGGAGGAGGATGTCCCAGCTGCTGTAAGTTGACAGTTCTCCATTGCAAACGTTTTTCTGGTACTTGTTGGTGTGTGAAACTTACTGCTCTTACTGAGTGAAATTTCCTCTTAGATGGAGTACATAAGGACCCAAAGCAAACCCAAGGATGGCAAGTTGCTTGCAGTTGGCCATTCCATGGGCGGTATCTTGCTATATGCAACGCTCTCCCGATGTTGTAAGAACTTATCCTTTAAACATCTATGATCTATGTGTCAAACAAGTTGCTGATCTAAATGAATCTTGTTCTTTTGGTAACAGATTTTGAAGGGAGGGACTCCGGATTGGCATCTGTTGCCACATTGGGCTCATCACTTGATTTTACATCTTCTCAATCGACACTGAAGATGCTTTTACCTCTGGCAAGTTTACAATAGATCTAATTGACCTCTTTTAACTTTTTACATGGTAGAGGGCTAACCGCTTTAACAGGTTGACCATGCAAGGGCCTTGGATGTTTCTATGAGCCCAATTGGGTCACTGGTTTCTGCCGTCCATCCTTTTGCTACTCGTCTTCCCTATGCTTCTGCATGGTTAAGTACTCAAATTTCTGCACCAGATATGATGCAACCTGAGCTGCTTGAGAAGCTTCTCTTAAACAATTTTTGTAAGTGCTTGATACTTATGTTATTAATGTTCATCAAAGAACAACTAATTTTGTTCTAGCGATCAAAATATGACAAACTTTTTCTTTTTATTGATTCTTAAATGGCTGGTTTTTGCCCTATCTCCAATTACTAAAGGCAATTGATTTGTAATTTGCAGGCACAACAATACCTTTTAATCTTCTTCTACAGCTGGCCACAGCCTTCCAAAAGCAAGGATTGTGTAACAGACATGGGACTCTTTTCTATAAGGATCATTTACGCAAAAGCAAAGTGCCCATCTTAGCTCTTGCTGGAGATCAAGATGTCATATGCCCACCTGAAGCTGTATATGGTACGTTTCCCCGTTTCTCCAATGCACTGGGGATGTTTTTATATGTGGTTAAGACACTTAATTGCTAAGTACCACATGTAAGTCTCATTGGTGGTTATACTTTCCATTGATCAGAAACTGTAAAGCTTATACCTAAGAATTTGATCACCTACAAAGTTTTTGGGGAGTCAGGAGGTCCGCACTTCGCTCACTATGATATTGTGGGTAGTCATTTGGTAAGGGTCAATCAGACTATTCTCGTTCATCCACTCTGACTCTGTGCCTTTAATAAGTTTTTTTTTTTGAAATGTTTTATAATTGTGGGTTGATATGTTTTTGCAGGCCAAAGATCTTGTGTATCCATGCATTGTTGAGTTTTTTAATCGTCACGATGTTGCTTGATTACTTGGTGGAATTTTAGATGATCTATAGAAAAGGTCGCGGTTGTAATTATATGGCACAAAATAGGTTCCATACCGTATGTACAAATTATTTGAATAGAAAATTATCGGCACTTATTAAGTTGTAACAAATATTTCATACTATAAGTGTAAATGAGGTTTGCGGTTGAATGGTCGGCCTTGTGAAATTTGTCATAATCAATAAATCCCAGCCATACATTGAATATAAAATTATCGGCCTTATTCGCTTGTAGAACGCCTTGGAGTTCAGCTTCCAACTGAGGTATAGAAGCGGATATGGAGTCTCTGTTGTAATTTAGGTTGACCACTAACTTCTTTCCATGCCCGTGCTGCTTCTCTCATATGTTGAGATTATGAGTAATAAGATACATCTTACTAAATTCTCATGTTCAGTACAGAGTGTTTTGTGTATTAAAAAATGACTTAAGAAATTTGGTTCGATGCTCTCTGGTGGCTAAAATTTGTTGGATAAGGTCGTCTCATCTTACTATGATTAATTCAGTATATAATGTTACATTATGTAAAATACACTTATTTCTGCCTAACTAAATAGGCCAAATACGACCTTTATGTGTCATTGAAGAATACAAGATTTTTGTTACTTTTAAATTGCGTGAAGCAGCATTAGCAAAATATATATTAGAGTTGTAAGAGTTATTTATATATATATAATCACAAAAGAAAAAGTAGACTCATAAACGATAAAATGATGACGCAGAAATGAATATATGTACTTTTGACATCTGCCAACAAATATACTCGGATACTCATTGTACGAAAACGGTGAGAGGATATCCCACCCCCATCGAGGTGCATAATGGAATAAATATCTTACATTAATTGGGAACTAAACCCTTAGCCAGCCATTCACAAGTTCTTGTCATAATGCCCTTTATACAACAATCTCATGAGCAACCAAACAAAATCGGAGTTGTAAGAGATGGGGTACTAAAGTATTATTTGTAGTCATTGTCTATCGAGTTCAACCGGTAAAGGCATGATACTATCTCAATCGAGATTGGAGTTTAAGATGTGGCGGAGGCACTCCCACATATAAACTCGTCAACAAGTTCATAAGATACAACGTGATTCTGTAAAAGTTTCGTGAGACATATAATTTACTATTGGAATTTTCTTTAGAACGCTTATTACCTTAAATATATACTATAAATACTCCTAATTAACAAAAAAACAGTATTTTTTGTAACAATCTCTTGAAGTCTAGACATTAGAACCGAATGGCTTGCCATAGTTGTTAGGTTAGGTATGATGTTTTTAATGATTCATTAGGTTAGGACTCATATAATACGTTAGTAAGTTTTTCTAGCTTGGGATCGAATGAGTGTGTCTAAACACTATGGTGGGTGTGGTTTTCGCGATCTAAGTGTATTTAAGTTGGCTTTACTAGCTAAATAAGGAAAGTGGTTGATGCACTTTCCATATTCCTTGGTGGCTAGGCTATTAAGTGCTAGATATTACCCGTTCTTAAATTTCGTACATGCTAGTGTCCTATTCTTGGCAAAGCTTGCTAGCAGGTCAGGATGTATTACGTGGTAGAGAGTGGGCAGAATAGATCAGTATGGTTTGATAACTAGATTCACTCCGCTCCTCATGGTAGTCTATTGATAGAATTTATCCCATCATTGGAGCAGCTTCAGGTTAGTGATTTTATTGATGTAGCTAATCAAGTATGGAGGGAGATGGATTTGCATGCAATTTTCCATCCTTGCAATGTTTTTCACACCACCCAAATTTCCCTAGGCTGAACTACTTAACTTGACGGTTTTATCTGGGAAATGATCGAAAATGGTGAGTTCTCGGTTAGATCCACATACCAACTTGGATTGGTCCTAGTCGGTTTGCATTCGAAGGCTTCATTAGAGGATTAGAGGTTTTGGGCTTAGGTGTGGAGCTTAGCCTTACCTCCTAAAGTCTTGAATTTTTTATGGTGGGCTCTATCAAATGCACTTCTATCTCAAGATAATTTGCATTATTGAGGTATGCATGCCCCTTCTAGTTGAATGTTGTGTGATGGGGGGATGAGTCTTTGTTGCATTTATTTTTTTATTGCCCTTTATCTTGCCAAGTTTGGGAGTCGTTGGGTTTTCATTTTTCTTAAGGCACTCAAATTTGACAGTCTTTAGAGAATACTTTTGCACAGATTGCACATCAAAACCAACTCTTGGTGATCACTTGGTGGAAGCTCTGGTGGAATTAGAATCATTGTTTTTTCAATCATGTGTCCTATTAGCCTACAAATCTAGTAATGCAATTGAAGGAGTTTTCATCATGAGTTTCATCAGTTGCTCTAGAATCCTCATTAAGGAGACATGTCTCATTTGATCATTCATGTTGGAAGCCTTTGGATTTGAGGGTGGTGAAATTGAATGTTGATGCTGCTGTATTTCGCTACATCGGTGTAGTGGCCCATGATCATAAGGGTAAGCCCCTTTTGCTCATGTCCCAAAAACTCCAATTTTATAAAATTGTTCTACAAGTGGAAGCTACAATGATTTTATATGCTCTTCTTGAGGCAAAGAGGTATAGGTGGCAGTTGGTCATTCTAGAGTTGGATTCTCAAATTTTAATTTTGGCTTTCCGGCCAGGTAGCACTATTTTTATGTTTTCATTTGGTTCTATTCTAGAGGATATTCAATCATTAGTTTTGTCTTTCAATTCAGTTGCTTTTGAGTTTAGGAGTAGATGTAGTAATATAATAGCTTATAGTGTAGCTAAAGCATCATCTATATGAGCAGGTCATGTCATTTATGTTGAGCTATTCCAGATTGGCTAAATAGTGTTCTTTGTTACAATATTGATTAGTGCCAGTTGAGGAGCTTTATTTAAAAATAAAATTAGAATTATAGTAACTGACATCCAAGCAATAAATTGATTTTAGTTTTGTTGGGACTTTGTTTTATGGATTAAATACCTTTCACTCCCCTATACTATCATTACTTGGATACAAGACCCTTACAACTTTGACTCATTACAACTCAGTCTCCCAACTATTAAAAATCATTTGGTTGACCCCCTAAGGCAACACGTGACATCACATGATTATCCTTGACGTCATTCACTAATGACTTCTATATACCATTTCATCTTCATTTTTTACTCCACCTCATTGCACCCAATAAATCTGTGGAGCAAACCTAAGTGGTGAAACCTGCCTGCACATCAGCAATGCTCAGAGTGTGACAGTGCACCATTGATGGGAGAGGATCAGTGAGAAGATCAAGATCCTACAGTGGTTCATCCCTGGCGCTAGAAACGTCTCCTTCGATCTTCCAAAAACATGACAATTCACTAGAGCCATGTCATTTTCAAGCATCTCATGTTGTTTGAGACTCTGGTGATGGATCTATTAGCTTTTAGTAAAACAGGTGGAAAATAGGGTACCTGCTTCCCGCCACAAACTGGATTCTGGGAAGTCCACCATGGTTGCCACCTTGGCCAATCTTTTAGGTGTGACATCGATTGTTCATTAGATTTAATAGGTTAGAGAATGAAGAAGAAGGGTAAAGATGATAAAGCAGGAGATGAGAAATTGAAGGGCTTGAACCAAAAACATGCGAGAGAAGATAAAGAAGTCAAGTTATGATTTCTTCATTGTTAAATTTCATAGATGGTTTCTAATTAGCTTGCAGCAGTGATAGGTCTAGTTTTGGCTTGATAGTTGATTTGGGTTCATGGGTCAATTTTTAGGATCTCGATGCCAATTTCATTTGGGTGCTATTAGAGTTAAAGATGAAAGGCAAATAGAAGGCTGGATAAGGTTGATTCATTGGGCATCAAGGGCAGGAGGAGGTCAGAGGAGACGGAGGAGGGGATTTAAAGGGTAGGGGCTTCAAGAGGTAGATGAGAGGAAGAGGCAATTGGCAATCATGGTGGAAGAGGAAGCACTCTGTTAGTGGCTAATGACAGTTGGCCCAAGTGATGGCACATGACAGCCTCAAGGTCACATTGCACAATTTTCAAAAGTTGGAGGACTGAGTTGTAACAAGTCATAGTAGGAGGGGTTAAGTGTTTGAGTGGTGATAGTACATAGGGGCCGAATGGTATTTAAGTGTTGTTTGAAATGGATATTTTGTTTAAGAATTGAGAAAAGTTTCTACTTGCAAGATAGACTTCTTTCTTGTGAAAGGAAGGGAAAGTTACATTTCGCCATTGAGGTTTGGTGTACTATTTAGTCATGTTTCCCCATGTCACAGAAATTACCAAATGGATGTCCACCACTAACAATACTATTATTATGGTGTTTGTGGTTGACCGGATTTCTGGTATCTAATTATATTAGGTTAGTATATGAATTAGTTGGTCTCTATGTTAGTCGACGTCAGTCAGATTATTAAAGTTTAGCTTCATACCAAAGAAATTGTAATTGATTTGGATTCCTTAAAAATAGGAACAAGGTAAGATATTTTATTCTACAAAATCTCCTCCAAATCATGATTATCTCCACAACTAATGATAAATTTGACAGTTAAAAAACTACTTAATCTATCTAATGTTAACACCATTAAAGTTTCATCCTGTGGTGGATTCCATTAAGGTAGACGTGAGAACTCCCCCACTTTATCACCTTAGCTATCGGCTCAGCCACTCTCTACATTAAGGTAGTATATCAAGGTGAATTCATTGACCTTTTAAGTTCCAAAATTATGTAGAACAATCATTAACTTTATAATTTGATTTCTAGGTGACACTAAGTACTTGATAAGTGAATAATGTAACGGGCAAAGTCACTGACTTTTTGGCGACTTTGACCATCAATTTTTATCATTTCACCCCACCTTTCCTAGTTTTTCTTGTTTTGTTTCACTTTTTTGCAGGTGGGAATGCATTATGGATGCGTCGGGATGAAGCGGAATTGAGCAAAACAAAAGTTGGGCGTGCATGGATCAAGCTGAAAAAAAAGGCATTGGCAGCACGTCACCAGTGTTATGAATGCTCTGAAAATTTTTGTCACCCTAGCAATGCATCGCTACCAACTCGAAATGCTAGCAACACGTCACCACAAATTCCCTTGTTTTGCTCATTGCTTGTATTTTGATGGTCCCCCACGTCTTCCCTCCTTACAAGCTGTCCACGGATAGGGGATTTTATCCCTAAAGGAAGGTGGAACAAATGATAAAAGAAAAATAGGGCTTTAAGTATATATACCTCAATCAAGAGGCAGCCCATGAAGACATTCCATACTCTTCTCCACTTCATCTTTTTTGAGTCACCATTAGAGGAAAGCAAGGAGCTTGTGGAAGGCACCAAGGAAAAGCCTATAGACTAAAGAGACTTAAGCATCTAAGATTCATTTTTTGGTTTCTTCTACCCCTCTTTTGTTTCTTGTATTTTTCATGGATTGTTTGGATTTGAGTTTGATACTTGTTGCTAGAATAGACATGGAGTAGATCCATCTATCTCCTTAGGATAAAACTCTCATTATTGGTTATCTAATATTTATTTGAGGTTTTTTTCATGGTTATTGACTACCTTGTGTTGCCTATTCTTATGTTAAATGCTTGTGTATTGAATAGCCACTTCACACAAATCACAATCTCATTTTGTTCTTGAAAGAGAAAAAATAGGGTGAAAAAGAAGAATAGAGTATAATGGGTTTTGTAGATTAAAGATAATCTATGGATTTATTAGGTGTTTAGAAGGGGGTTAAAGCTTAATCCATCTTAGGTTAAAGCATGAGCTTGAGAAAGGCCTTGTTTAATCTTGGGTGAGCAAGACTTGTCTTGGGAAAGAAGGTTTTTGAACACTGAGCCTTTACACCACACAAGGAGTGAATATCCTTAGAGCCTCATTTGACTTGAATATCAAGTAAGAGAGTGGAATCCTAGGGAGACAACTTTCATATTTAGTGCACCTTAGTCTCATCTTCATTAGTAACCCTTGCATTCATTTAACTTATCATCTTAAATTTCACTAGGTAGTTAGTGACCTCGTTCATTCTAGTTCACTACTATTCATACATACATCCACATAAGCAACCTCAAGCCTACTTGTTCTAATCGCTGTCCTTTCCTTAGTAGTTTAGGTGGCCTGAGTAGCTAGAATTTGAGTCTTGGTAAAATCATACTATCTCTTGGAATGATACCCATATTTGTCTTTTGCACATAACAACACCATACATTTGCAGGTGAATGGGGTTATAAATATAAAACTCTTATACTCACAACAGTATTATTTTTACATTATAAAAATTCCTTTGAAGTTTGGCCTAATCTACAATTATCTATCCTTTTTTGGAGAAATATATTGTTAGCCTCTCAAGCTTCTAAAACTTATAGTTACACATTTACCATTCATTTTAGGCATTGAAACCTCCTAATTAGTTCATGTTATGTCAAATAAAACATATATTATTGACCATAAAGAGTATATAACCAAACATGAAGCACTAAACTTGATATTTTACCATATAAAAAAATATAATCTAAGTTGTCATATTCAATCTTCAATGTTAAGCAAATCATCATATTAAATCATTTGTGTGGCTAAATATCGATTTTTGTCAACAATGTTTTTTGTTTATTAACCAATAAACTAGCTTCTAGGTTTTCAATGTCCGAAATAAATATCAAGAGTGTAATGCACCACATATAAATATAGAAAAATGACCAAAAATGTGACTAAATTTTTAGTTGTTAAAATATTAGTCTTAAGAAGATAGCTAAAATGGTGGCTAGAGACTGACTAGTGACTGAAGTTGGTTGCTAACTCAGTGGCCAGGACGAGAATGACTAGGTTTTTTTGTGACCAACAGTTTAGTTGCCAATTAGTCACCAAAAAGTGAAATATTGATTGGCTGGCAACTGATCGCCGGTCGGTTTTTCACATTTTTGTTGTATGATAGTTTTAGAAAACTTGAGGAGAGTAATTTGATATTTTTAGAGATTTTGCAATTTTTCAAAGTTTCATATATGTTTCTAACAAATTACTAGATTTTTTTTAGTCTGACAATTTTATATGCAAGAACAACAAATTTAATCGCGTGAACAAAAGTCTAAACTAAAGGAACAACAATCTTAACTAAATGCATGAATTGTAAATGAAACATTGAACTCAACTAAATGAACAATAATAACAAAGAAAGGAATAACAATTGAGAAGGAAATAGTAATACAAACTAAAAACAATAATCTAGAGATAATACAAATCGATTTGATCAATAGAATAACAATGTTGACTGCTTAAAGTAATTGTAAAGAGAATAAGAACTAGATAAAGAATAATAATTAATGCTGACTAAATGAATAGCAATAACAATTTTTCAAACAACACAAGGGTGATGAAGTATATTGTACTACGTGACTAACATATAGTTACCTAGTTAAAAACTAGTATAATTTTACAGTACAATGAATTATGAAAGACCTCTTCTAATTAAGGGATGATCCAAATTAAAAATATTGTTATTAGGTTGTCTAAGATAAACTAATGGACTAGATACCTAACATACTTTATTATGGATTTGAATAGCTTGTTAATACTATTTTTTATCCAAGGCTGTATTTGATATTAGTGTTAACGATTAATGCTAGTATCTTGAAAAAGCTATTTAATGGTTGATTTGAAATGTTCGAGTAGGATGCTTGAAAACCTTAGAGATGAGCTTGGTGTTCACGTCCTACAACTAAAAACAAGGTTAGAGGCCCCCTAAGGGTGTATGCCCAGGGAAGACCAATTAATACTTAAATTAGTAAGATGCCATTAGAGGAGAGAAGCTTTAAGAAGCAAGAGGGTTGTCCCAGGGTCTTAAATTTACTACCACTAGTAGACTATTAGGGAACTATGATCATCTTAGTTTACAATTAGCTAGTTATTACTCATGAAGTATCGTAAATCATTAAGTGCAACTAGTTTCTTAACCTACCCTGCATAGAAAATATGCATGTGTCGTCCTGGCTATGCGATAGCAATTAAATAAAAATAACATTAAAAATAGTGTTCAATTAATAAAACCATAATTCAAAACAAGCAAAGATGAAAAAATTTAGTTGCTTTAGTTTCAAGTAATAACTGTGTGCATACATCTTAACCTTATATGCACTCAAATGTAACCTTAGTGTTAAATACACCGATGGACACTAATAGAGGCAACACTTAGTATAAATAATATACCATACATATACAAAAGACATAAGTTTGCTAAGATCCATCATTTACTTTTCACCCAAGCAAACTAGCTTCAAGTGATAAGCCACATTTTTCTTATGCTCACTTAGCAGGAGGAAACAAATGCAAGCATGCAAAGCACAACAACCATATATATAACAAACAGAATAAATAAAGCAACCAACAACATAACCAGAAACAAGAATAAGAATAACAAACATTGCAAATAATGGGTGGATGGATTGAAGAAATATGCATATGCAAATGCACTTAGGAGTTCCTTACACCCGTAAGTGCTAAACTTGTCATGAGCTCTTAGGGCAGAGATACTTAGATACTGGCCCTTGTATCCTATGCTAGCACTTTACCAACCCCATGAAGTCCTCTTACAGGCGCCTTAGACTAAGTCATCACTTACTCAACCCTTACCCACGTTTGACAAGCTACTTAAAGTAAGTCATCACTTACTCCTCTCTTACCTGTCTCTTCCCTTTAACTTATTATGCAAGGTAGTTGCCTTATGTGTCCAACTTACCAAGCTCTTGAAGCTTAGCTTAAGGCTATTTAGTGGCTTACTTACCAAACCACTAAGTTTGGTTAAGGTCCTCTTTTGTTTCCTTTTCATTGCCCAAAGGTCTAAGACCTCCCACTTGGGCCAACAAAGAATCTAAAACCCACCTTAATCCCCTTAGTGCTCCATTAACAACATGAGCACTTTAACCCCCTTAGCTACCATTCTTTACCCTACCTTAACCACACTACTTAGCTACCACCTAAATAATCCATAATTCCCAACTTAGGAATAAGTTCTATATCCAACTGAAGCTATAGAACATCTTAAAGTAGCCTATGGATGATAACTGAGAGTTGAGGCAATCTTAGGATGCCTGAGCATGACGGGCTTAGGCCTTGGTGGCACGTTGCCAAATGAAAAAATGTCCTGGTTGCCTCAAGCACCATTGGTGACGCATCACCAATGCCTTTTTGGCATTTTACTACTTTGTGCTATCTTGCACAAAACTTGTTCAATTTTTCAATCCCCAAAGCCAGTTCACATGTTTCTTATTTCTACTTTATTCCAACATGTAATACTATATTTATATGCATTATTTGAGCTAAATTAACTCAAATCACTTACCTAAAATTATCCTTAAAGTAAAAAAGAAGCAACATGCACACTTGAGCTTAATGAAATTCCTTTGAGTTCATGGAATTCCTTTGAATTCCAAGCTTGAATTCAACCAAACTGGAAACTAAGGGCATGAATTTAAGACCATTTTTTACCATTTAACAAGATTAGAACAAACCCACAAGGACCATAGAAGCTTACCTTAGGGTTTGAACCAAAAACTTGCTAAAACAACTTCAAACGTACCAAATACACGAAAGATGAGCTAAGAGCTTGTTGTGATGGCTTTGGGACCTTCAATTTTCATGAAATTATGGGTACATTGGGATGTTTGATGAGGATGAGCTATGGATGAGAGGTAGTCACAAGAATGTTGGATGAAGGATATGATGAATAGTTCCATATCTACCAATTATATAACCAACTACTCTCACTTAGCCCATTTCTTCTCTACTTGCCACTTTGGCCCTCAAACTTAGCTTTGATTCACTTAAGCCACTAAAAATCTACCTAAACTATCACTCCTTGGTTCTATAGAAAGGTTTTTCTTACCCACACACTTTACCTTTAGGTCATTTAAGCCATTATAAGATATAATAGCTTAATTTCTCATTTAGTGCATTTTTCACCCTTAACTTCCACTTTTGGTTCATATGGCTAGTTCACTTATGGTCTTAACTTATTTATCTCAAAACACTTGCATGGACCTAATTCTACTGAAATTACAATCATGCCACTGGTTTGGGTCAAAATTATTATTTTGCTCTTTTTACCCCTTAGGTGGCAATTATACTTTGGAACTCAACTTAACCTTACTTAACTTGCTTTCCTTGCTTAATAAAACTTAGTTGAGGAAAAATAACTTGGAATTTTCCTACCTTGGCTCTGAACTAGGGAAAGTACTTGGAAAGTCTTTACAAGTAGGGTATCTAACACACTTGGTCTTTTTTAAAAGGCTGCCTTTTATAGGCTCTACAATGTTGCAATAGTTGAAGGGATTCCTCTTATTCCTTCCAAGGCATAATTAACTATATGATCATGAAGGATCTTTCAAAATATGTCTCTCTTAGTTAATGATCACCCATTAACTCCTTAACTCAAAGGACACACTTCATGTGGGTTGTCTAATTGTTGGCCTTTGGCAGAGCCTTTGTCTAGATCTAGCATGATGAGGGCCCTTACTCTGTCTTCAGTGAGGGTGCCATTCTAATGAGCCAAAACCCATTTGGATATCAGGGGTAACTTTTACCTTTTTAATTTTAGCTATTTAATTTTTATCATCACTCTAATATTAATCTTAAAAGTTCTTCCCAATTGAGGCCCTAAATGCTTAATCACAAAAGATAAACAAAAATAAAACATACAATTTTTTGTTTGTGCAATGGATATCAACTAAATGTGATCTTTGAGGGCTATTTCCAGGCGATCAAGTGCCCAATACCCCCTAGGTATTTAAAAAGAACTTTAAAAAATATTTTCCTATTTTTATCACTTTTTTTGAAAGGAAAATTTATAAAAAGTCCCTGTAGTAAGTCCTAACCTATACTTACCCTATATATTTAAAAACCGACACTTACGCCTTCTTTTACTAACTCTGTCACTATGTTCGTTTTAATTGTGGGCTCATTCACATATTAAAATAAGTAACCCGAAACTGACCCTCTTTGCCCTCTTCCGGTGTAATCCATTCACGGTCCCTCACCAATTTTCTTTTTCGACAGCGGGAGGTTTCCCTTTTGGGCCTCTCGGCCATTTTCTGCCCCACCTTCAGGATCTGCACCAAGGTCTCTTCCTTTGGAGATGATTACGACAACCTCGGCTTCCATGCATCTTCCTCTAACAAAGAAACTAAGGCTGCTTATTAGAAATTAGCTCACCAAATCTATCTCTTGCTTTTGATTTTCTCTGCTAATGGAAGAAAATGAGAGGGTGGGCCTAACTTTGCCTCAATGCTCTGTCTAAACTTCCGAGCTTATCTTGGTGTGAAGAGAAGGGAGATGATCAATACCTGCTGTCGAAATTTCCGTTAATCAAAACAAAACCCATTCCAATCCCTAAATTGAACCCAATTAAGTCTCAAAGTACAGAAAGTGCAACCATATTCACCATCATGTCAAAACTAGTGTAGACCAGTAAGCCACACCTACAGCTGTGAAAATCCCTTTGGCTCTATAAGGGAAAAAAGGCACCAGATTGGAGGTCTTATCATGTATAAACCCAACAACAACAATAAACACAATTATCGAAGCACTAAGCATAGAAGTAATCAAGTTCAACCAAGAAGTCCTCTTAGTTCTGCTCATGGCTATACCATAGCAACCAAAACCACCACAATTGCAACTGGGTCAAGAAGATTAAATCCTTTAGCAAAAGAATTTACCTTGATCTGAAAAAAAAATTAGAGTTATTGATAAGCATAGGAGCGAGATATGATAACAGGAATAATCACACTACGGCAGCCCCAGCAATAACTTCCAACAGAATGTTCCTTGCGGCAATTAAGGGAACGAAGTTGCCCAATTCAACGTGGAGATACGAAAATGACCCTCGGGTCACCGGAATCTCATAGGCAAATTCGGTGTAACGAAAGACAGAGAGCAGCATAAAAAGACGAAAAACGGCGTATGACAAGATATTCACTAACACATCCAGATTACTATTATTTATCTAAAGTTGGTTAAATGTTTTTTTCTATTTTTTGCCTGTTAACATTTCGTTAACTAACCCATCACTACAGATTATAAAATTTTTAAACTAAACCCAAAACTTTTCTTTAACCTCAAATATTATTGAGAAAATGGTGGTTTTGTTCACGTGTGCTTATCAGGTTTATCTAAAATATGGTTAAATGTTTTTGGTTTTGTTTTCAAAGATCATTTACTTGACAGAGAATAATTTTTTCTTAGTGATTCTAAAATTTTTAGGAAAATATTTGAAAATAGTATACACTTAATCTCTTTTATTGAGGACAGTTTACAAATTTATAAATGACATTTACAGTTTGGTAGTAGACACTTTATAATTTTTCAGTTGACACACATCATAATTTATTGTAGAAACTTATTATCTTTTTATAATAACCACATTACAGTTTTATAATGAATAATGATTTTATTTCTATAGTAGACACTTATCATCTTTTATAATGAACATTTTATGGTTGAATGGTAGACTTTATGTTCTTATATTAGACATTTTTTTTGTTATTTTATAGTGGATACTTAAGCAAGGCCCAGTTCATTTCATGTTTATATAACCCAATTAACACGTTTTTGTGTTTTGGGTCTGGTCATTTATGCGACCCGGTTACCAAATAGACCAAATCACCCATATCCTCAATCCAGCCACATCAAGTCCCATCTTCTCCTTCCATCACCGGCCATCTCTGTCGCATCTCCGACGAGTAATTCTCTTTCGCACAGCCATTGTTGAGGTTTTGCTAGTCTACTTCTAGTCAATCCTAGCAAGGGATTCTCTTCTGCACAACCTTTGTCGAGGTTTCCAAGTCAACTTCCAGTCAAACCCAACAAGGGATTCTCCATCACGGGCAAGAGATTTCTTGGTCGATTGCAAGAGCAGAGGAAAATCCTATAGATTTGTTCCCATGGTTCGATCCACATGTTCGAATTCTCAGGACCATCGTTGAGGATTTCTTTACATGGAAGAGCCGATCAATGCTGCCCAAATGCTTTCTAACTAGATTGATACCTAAAAGGCTCGTCAGAGGTCATATGGGTGTGGATTTGGTTATCGGAAGCAGAGGCAACGACTAGCAAGGGTAACCAAAACAGCGGAGAAGCTTTTGTGGTAGAAATCGTAATTATTTGAAATTTGAAGTCCAAATACATTGAGTTGGGAATTGGGTAAAATAAAAACATGTTAATGAGAGTGTAAAAAAATTTTTTTGCCAATTTGATTTGGGTGAGATAAAAGAGAAGATCTCATTCCCCAATTCCGTAAAAACTTCAAAAAAAATTTTGGAATGAAAAATAATATTCCTTCTGTCTCGTAAGAGTTGTCCTATTTACTATTCGTAACAATTAATTCATAATTTTCTTTCATTCAAATTTTTATATAAAAATGGTACCTTAAAGACTCTATTTTATAAATATAATTTTTTTAAAAAATTATAGTACAAATTAATATAAATATATTTAAGTCAAACTTTAGTTAAAAAAGTTAAAATAGTCATTCTTTGTGAAGTGGATGTAGTAAATTTTTACGTTTTGCACAATATTTAACTATACAACAGTTAATTCATATTTTTTTCTCCAAATTTTTTATAGAAATATAAATTTTTTATGAAAATGGCATCTTAAAGACTCTATTTTATAAATATAATTCTTAAATTTTTTTATAATATAAATTAATATCAATATATTTAAGTCAAATTTTAGTCAAAAAGGTAAAAGAGTCATTTTTTGTAAAATAGAAAGAATAATTTTTTACATTTTCAACAATATTTAATTATACAATAATTAAACTAGTCATTAACTTGAATTTACTTTAAATCCATAATATTTAATTGTTATGTAATTAATACAAAATTCTACAAAATAGGGAAGCTGTTGAAGTTAGAGCAAACAAATTATAGAAATTTTACTTTTTGCTTCCCCATTTTATAAAAATTTTGAGGAGGCTGTTGGAGATGCCCTAAAAGAGAGGACCAATAAGAGGTGAGAGATGTTCAGTAGGGGCAGTTACATGTGATAGAGCCAATGTGTTAAATACCATTACCGCTAGGTATACCGCATCTCAAATTTTTAAAGTATACCGCATGTTATATTGTGCCACAGAACATTACCGTTTTCATAAAAAAATAAATGTTAGAATATTATTTTAAAGTGATATAAATAAAATAATATTTTTGCACATTTTATAACTATTCTAATTTTTCTTATCATAATTTGTCAAATATAAATAAAATATATATGTTAGAAAAATTTATTTTAATGTTTTATATATTTATAATTTTTTAATGAAAAATGAAAAAAAAAAAACACCTCACACACATCCGGAAAAAATAAAATACTGCAATACATATCTCACAGTATTTGTGATATACCGTAATTTTTGGATAAAATGTACACAAAAATTGAGTGATATGCAAAATATTGCAGTATACTATATGATAAAATGACAAAGTGTAAAAATATTTACACCACATACTACTTATCAGTATACCACACGGTTTTTAATTCCATGGATAGAGCCGCTATCAATGAGGACACAGTAATGGAGTAAGTCAAAGAGAAGTAAGTGAAGGTTTTCAAATATAAAAAGAGATAAGTGTAGGTTAAGGGTTATTATAGGGTTTCTGTAAGTTTACTTTTCCTAAATAAGCAAAGCACACAAGGATCATGCGTACACGCAAAATCGTATCCAAACTACTCCACCGCAACCGCGGAATGTGAAGATTTTATTTTGAAATCGTCATCTGATATGATTCGTTGCATCCATGTGCTGCTTCCAGTTCCTGATCCACCTTGCAGTTCTTTCATTCTTAAAATATTCTGGGGTCGACAAACATTAAAGAATAAGAAAATAAAATACTATACGCTTTAATAATTTCAACTTTGTAACTCTATGAAAGGATTTCTATTAAAAAAAACAAAAAACAAAAAGAAGTTTATCTGTACCTTTTTGTACGTAACAAACAAATGGTTAAATGCATTGATTTCCCTTAGTTTAGTTAATTGTCCTAGTCGAGTCACTTATCTTCTTTTTATCTCCAAAAACTTTTTTACTTGTAATGTGTCCTAATGTCAGTCATTCCGTTAGTTTTCCTACAAAGTGAGATGAAAAGAAGCGAGCTTTTATCCCTATCATTCTTTGTCTATAAGCATAATATCTATATCTTTTATATGCATCATTTATACTATTGTTGTCCCCTCTTCTCAAACTCGTAGCATTTTTTGTGCCCTCTGACCTCTCCACCTCGCTCCCATGCTTGCCCCTCATCCTCCATCACTAATTGAAGAACTTCAAAGTGTGTTTCCCCTTTTCTTTCAGGGGCAAACACTAAAGAGCTAAAACTCTTTGATTTATTTTAGTATGGGGTCTAATTGGTGGCAATTGGTAGATTTTTAGATTTAAAGTTTGAATTATTAATGAAAAAAGTTTAGGGTTAGAGCAGTTATTTTAAGGATCCACTTTAATATTAATTTAAGTCATATCAGCATTATACCAAAAAAAAGTCATATTGACATTTTTCTTAAATTTAATAATAAAAATGACAGAAAGACTATGATTGGTACAAAATCTAAGATTTAAGGACATTATAAGAATGAATAATAAGAAACTCCATTAGGATAATTAAATAAGCTAGGGGAACTATTGTCTAATTTACCCCAACAAAATAGACAGAACTCAGAAGAAGGAATATTACTCGTTGATTTTTTTAAATTTTAATAAAAATTATAAATAACTAAAGCATACTTGTGTTCCTAAAGTTCTGCTACAGTAAATTTTTGCCTTTCCTTCTAGCTCAGAGAATGGAAACTATACAACAGTCCTCAAAATGTTCGCAGAGTTCTAACTTTGTTCTTCAATTTTGAAATGGTCCATTTTTTTTCACTCTACCCCATGAAGCGCTAACGATGTCCAATGTAAGGAATAAGTTGCCTAATGGTCCTAACAATGTGCACAATTCATGATTTCTTCCACAAGGATAGAGTACTCCACGAGACTCAACCATTTGTCTGTTTATTACTCCACGAGTAACAGGTACTCCACCATTTGTCTATTTATTAACAGTTCTGCCATCAAGCTTTTCTTATGTTAGTTTTGTAAGAAATCTTCTAACAGCCCAGCAGCGGAAAAATTAGTGGAAATTACCTCCAACCATAATTAATCAAGTGAACTCTAAAGCATTGAGTTGTAGACAAATAAGGAGAGATTTGGGAAAGTTTTCGAATTTATACACATTTACTTTTTTATCTGTCTTTGATGGGAGACACAGACTCATATATATAAACCAGACTAGGAACCGTAACTAAATAGGCTGCTATATTAATTCCACCCATCATAGAACTTATTGTAATAGCAAATATCCTTTCTAAATAGAAACATCTGATCAAATTTCTTATGGTAAAAACTGCTTAATTATAGCCTATATTTTAGTATATTAATATATACATAAAATAATAATAGTAATAATTTAAAAAACCAAAGAGGCATGTGTGCCACACTTTAAGTGATATTTACATTCTTTCCCTTAGTCCACATGCCACTTACCAAAGTAATAAGACTTATGGCTTTTATACTATTTGGTCAAGAAAAGCTCTATATATGGATCATAGCAGTCATGCTCTTAATTGAGTACTCTCTTCCATGTATCACAATATATATTAACATTCAATGGATAATTTATAAGAAAACAATTTCTCCAAAAGGGTTTAACTTTACGTATCCCCATGGATACAAAACATGATACTCAATGTGCACATTAATCATGTTTTCCATTAAACTTTATGGACAAATTTGTTCCAAAATAAAATTACAAGAAAAGCTTAACGTGCAACACCAAATGAGCTAATTTTCATACACTTCACAAAATCCACATACTAATTTGCCGACAAAGCTTTAGTCATAGGATCTGTTACTATCAATGAAGTGCTAATATGTTCAATGGCCAACTGTTGTGCTGCCACTTTCTCTTTCACAACCAAATACTTTATCTCTATATGCTTACTTTAGCTTCCAATTCTATCATTATTTGCAAAGAATACTATAGCTGAATTATCACAATATATCTTTATAGGTCTCGATATAAAATTAACAACCTTAAGGCCTAAGATAAAGTTCTTTAAGCATATAGCCTGTGTCCCAGCTTCATAGCATGCAATGAATTCTACCTCCATGGTGGACAATGCTGTAATGGATTGTTTGCCACACTTCCAAGATAATAGCCTCTAGTAAGAAGGAATTATATATTCAGAAGTACACTTTAGTGTATTTTTACATCACTAAAATTAGAAACCAAATATCCAACTAGCTCCAAATGGTTGAAATGCTTATAGTTTAGCATGTAATCTTTAGTTCATTGCAAATATAGGATGACCTTTTTAGCAGTTTTCCAGAAATCCTCTCTAGGATTGCTTTGGTACCTATCAAGCATTCCTACTGAAAATGCCAAATTAGGTCTAGTACAGACCTGCGCATACATCAAACTCCTAACTGCACTTGCATAAGGGATGGATTCCACCTCTCTTCACCTCCAATGCATTTTTTGGATATTGATTCTGACTAAATTTATCCTCTTTAACAATAGGTGCCACCGATAGAGAACAATTTTTCATACGGAATCTTTCCAAAACTTTATCAATGTAGGCCATTTGAGATAGTCCTAAAGTCATTCTAGGTCTATCCCTGTGAATCTCTATGCGATGATATAAGAGGCTTCACCCAAATCCCTCATTTTAACGTTTTGAGAAAGAAATCACATCATGAAGTAGGACCAAATCATTGGTCATATGTAAAATGTCATTTATATAAAGAATCAAAAATATAATTTTGTTCCCACTAACCTTAAGGTATATACCGTAACCCATAATGTTCTCTGTAAAACCATCAAAGGTTATAAAATCATGGAATTTTAACTATCATAGGTAAAAGGCTTGATTTAGCCCATATATAGATTTCTCAAGTTTGCAAACCAAGTGACTTTCTTACACAAGACAAAACCCTTCATGTTGACTCATGTATACATCTTACTCTAAAGACCTATTCAAAAATGTCATTTTCACATCCATCTGGTATAACTCAAGATCAAAATGTGCTACTAAAGCTATAATTATCCTAAATAAATCCTTCTTAGAGACTAGAGAGAAAGTTTCATGATAATTAATGTCTTCCTTTTGAGTGTATCCTTTAGCAACAACTATGGCTTTATATTGTTCAATGTTACCTAAGGCATCTTTTTCAGTCTTATAGGCCTATTTGCAGCTAATAGCCACTGATCCTCTATGTAATTCAACGAGATCCCAAACTTTATTCTTAGCTATCGACTCTATTTCTTCTGTCATGGCATTAAGGTAAAGAGAGGAATCTTTGCCACTCATGGCATGTGAAAATGATTCTGGATCACTTTTATATCTAATGTCATAATCAAACTCTTGAAGGTATACCAAAAAGTCATTAGAAATTGCTGGTTTCCTTACCCTTATGGATCTCCTTAAACCCATTGTTTCAATTAGATGTTCCTCATTTTGGTGGTTAAGTTCTAGTAGGTGCTCTTCTTCATGAGCCATTTGTTCATGTTGCTCTTCAAGAATACCAAATTGGTTGTTTTGAATAACAACCAAATTTCTTGACTCTACAAGCAACTCAGATGACTCATTTTGTTCTTCAAATTCAACCTTACGAAGAACAATGCTCCCACTAGTCCCAAGATCTTCAAGGAACTTAGCACTTCTAGACTCAACAATTCTAGATATATGCGAAGGACAACAAAATCTAAATTCCTTGGAGTTTACTACATGGCTAATGAAATAGATGCTAGTTGTCCTTGAATCTAATTTCTTCATGTGAGGATCATAAATCCTTACTTGAACAAAACAACCCCATATGTGCATATGGTTCAAACTAGATTTCCATCCATTCTATAACTTAAATGGTATTCTGGGAACTGCCTTGGATAGAACCTTATTTAAAATGTACACTTCAAAGCTTCACTCTAAAGGGATTTAGGTGGATTAGTGTTACTAATCATACTCCTTACCATATCCAAAAGAGTATGATTCTTTCTTTCAGCTACACTATTTTGTTGTAGTGTGCTAGGCATCGTATATTGAGCAATAATACTTTCTTGCTTAAGACACTTTGCAAATGGACTTGGCATTTGTCCTCTTTCTATGTATCCTTCAAAGTACTCGCCTCCTCTATTAGATCTAACAATTTTGACCTTTCTCTCTTTTTTTCTCTCAACTTATACCCTATAAGACTTAAAAAGATTAAATGTTTCAGCCTTGTCAAAAAGTAAATAGCGATATTGAAATCTTGTATGATCATTAATAAATGAGGTAAAATATCTTTGACTATTAAAACAAGGCGGAGTAAATGATCCACAAATGTCTGTGTGCATGATCTTTAAGGTTTCTAAGCTCTTCCTAGCAACTTTACTGGTCTTGTTTGTCTATTTTCCCTTTATACAGTCCACACAAGTATCAAAGTCAGTAAAATCAAGAGTTTTTAAAACTTTATACCATAAAGATCAAATGTGCATGGCTAAATAACCATTCTCAAATGTGGGATCATGATCAAACTTGTATAAACCATAAATTAAAGCTCCACCACCAATGGAATTTTTTTCTTTAAAATAATAAAACTTGAGTCTTTAAACAAAAATTTATATCCAACCAAAACAAGTTTAGAAATTGAAACTAAGTTTCTAGAAAATGATGGAACAAAAAACACTTTTGATGGTCCAAATTAAAACCAAATTTCAAAGCATACCAAAAATTTCTTACAGCTTCAACTTTAGAACAAGTTCAGTTATCCACATAGATGTTTTGCTCATATCCTTGTGGCTTCCTTAGATCCAGAAGTCTAACATGGTGTTAACTGTGATGACTTTACCTATCGGAAAACTAGATTACTAAGGTAACAAGGTTATTTGGTAATTATATTGCTTAAAACATTATTTGCAACTAGAGTCTTGGTTTAGTAAGGTATAGTAGCTAAAAATAAGTAAAATTGGTCATTTAAACAAGTTGGGCCAAGAGGAGCATTTTGGTTATTTCATATAGTGACCCAGTTTTATTACATAGTTGGATACAACATGAAAAACTATTGAATTTAAGGAATCGCATTTTTTTGTGATTCCTGATCTATCATCGTAAAATTGTGGATTGACTAGATTGCCCATAGGTGGTTTAAGTATGACCCATAGAAACCTTGGGACTTAATTGCATGTTCTTAAAGGATGGGGACTGGACATGTAATTAAAGCTACAAAAGGCTAAATTCCACATCTTGTCCTATTGTTTCCAGCTTGTTGCATACTGGTGCCAGAGTTTAGAAAATAGCCGCTTCAGGCTTGCTATAGGGCATGGCTGAGTGAGGAGCAAGGCTCGCTAAGGGGAATTGTTGTGTAGGGCAGGGGATTAACAGTCCTCAACCCAAGAATACCCAAAGAATACCCCAGGGACTAGTGTGCTATTGCCCAACTAGGATATGATAGGTCCTAGGCAGGACTAAGCCTAGAACACACCAAAGATATGAGACTAGGGACATATACCTAGATGTCATACAGTGACATGGTTGGAAGGGTCATGGTTGGACAACCTTTACCCCTAGCAAACTAACATGCACCAGGGGCAACACGGGACACTGGTCATCTTAGTTTGTCTAGCTTAGGCAGGTGCACCCTATAAATGTGTGTGAAGAACTTGTAGAGACCTGGAATAGAAGGAAATACTAGGTGTACAACTAGAGGTGTGGTTAAGGCTAGACATCCTATACCAAAAAACACTCCAGTGTGCATCTAAGGCCTAGTATAATTACCACCCAACAGGTAGATATGGCCTTAAGGGATTGTTAAGCCCAATATTTCCCATCCTAAAACAGCTTAAGAGTGTATGCTTTAAGGGCTTGAGGACTGGTATTAAGGGGTTAGGGTGACTCCTAGAAGGTGCATGCTAGTTAAGGGACTTAGTGGCCATAATACAGAGTATGCATATGTACAAGTGCCCTAATGTCCTAATGGTTCTAAGAGGAGTAATATCATATAGAGTAGGCCTAGACTTGGTGAATATAGACCTTAACCTTTGGAACTCATAGTGTACTTAAAAAGAAAAAGGACTTGAAAGGGAACAAAGCACATTATAAATGGTATAAGACGTGTTCACCAAAAGTAGGTCCAAGTCTAATAAGGATAATGATGAAGGTTATGCCAACATAATGCTTTGTTTCCCTAAACCTAATGAATCATTTCCCTTACAGTCTAAACCTACTATAGCACTAAGCCAAACCCCATAATCCTAACCCATAATCTCTCCCATCATCACCTGTTGCTTTATTGGTCATTGCTAGACTCACTTCAATTCAGATCGGTGGTAGTTATCAAGTTTAATTATTCGTGTTCATATTTGTTTAGTAATAAACAAATGAATGCCAATAAAGAAGTTGCGTTCATTTATTATTTGTGTACATGTTCATTAAAAGCTAAATGAACGAACATAAACATGGCTTGTTCGTGTTCATTCGATTCATTTATAGCCTTAGCTGAAACTTGTGCTTCACAATTCAACGGTCCAAATATCGTAACATTGACCTGCAATATAGCTTACAAATGAGTTCTGCCACTAAAATTATATTCCATCTATACCAAAATTACTGTAACATATTATATTTTGATTAAATCTTTGTAACATTTTCATACTTAGTAAATTATTTTATCATACTGCCCTTCAAGCTTCATTTCAATATTCAAATTTTGTAACTTTCTCGATTTACATCTAAAAAGTTAAGGACAAAAGTGAAAATAGCACATAAACTTTCTTTAGTTTTTTAATCTTTATATCAAACCAACTAGTTAAATAGATATAGGATCAAAGGAGTAACTTTTAACCAACTTAAAATAGAGAATGAAAAAAGAAATAAAATTAGAAAATGAAAAATAGAAGAATAATCTAACCACAAGAGAGATTATATCTAATTGCCTTGATCCCAATCCCAGGCAACAACATCAGCTGATTCCTCTTCAGTGCTTGACGAGAAGTAAGGTAGTGCCAGAGAAAAAGCTACCGATTGACAGCGGCATTCCTAGGATTTCAGAGTTTAGGGTATAGGATATGTTCAAGGTCTAAACAAATAAAACTATTATACTAAATAATAGATCATATCTAGTAATATTATAAATAAAATGAAATAGAAGTTCACAAAAGATAAAATAATAACTTTTTGAAGCTCAAAATTTAAAATGACGCTTTCTTAGATTTTTAAAATCATCAATTAGCTGCTTGTTTGAAAGAGAAAATTGCACAATAAACAACAACTTGAACCGTAACAAGCAACTATATAACCTACAAGAAGCAATAAGAACTATATAGTTGCTTGTATATATATAATAATCCAGTTGCTTTTTGTGGTTATTGTTTGTTTCTTATTTGGATTTAGAATATTCTTATCAAAGTGAACAACTATTTGATTTAATGAAACAACTTCTTTGATTGGAAAAAAAAAACAATGTCATTGGATAAAGAATAAACAATAAAACCTTTAATGTTATGGATGACCTATGTGAACAAAATGGAAAAGTTTGAAACCTAATTAATGTTGCTCATCAAATGGACCACTGACCTAAACTATTGCTTGTTACCTAAAAGAAGCTTTAGGCCAACAGATTAAATAATCTTAACAAGTGACTGAATTGAAATAAAAAATGTGAAGCCAAATTGACGAAAGTACATTAGACATGCCTTAATCGATTCCTTGTCGCCCAGCCTCCAATCAGATTCTTTCATGTCCTTGATCATCACTTTGTTGTTCAATTTCATCCAACACCACGCCGGCCCTGGTGTCTGATCCTTCCATCTTTTATTCAACTAATGGTTTTTGTTTATTATGTATTTGACCAATATGATTCTTTGATGCTTTTTTGTTCGATCCATTGTAATTTGACGTTTCCTATACATTCTTTTAAAATAAATAAAATAAGGATCCAATTTTAAGTACTATAAGTGATATAGATTAGTTTTGAAACAAAAATTTATTGGTTAATCATTTATAAAATTAAAATTGTCAAATATAAAAAAATATTAAACATACTAATAATTATACAAAATTTTGTTTCACTAAAAGATTTTGATATCTAAAGTACTTGGTGGGATGCGTGATACTTTTAAGAATAGATGGGCATAAAATCAAAAGTACAGTTAGGAGCCCTGAAGTTGTGTGCTCAAGTAAGACCTTCTGATATCTATGACAGTAAAGGCTCTAGAGAGGTATCTAGCTTAATGAAAGATATAGACTAGTTAAAAGAAAGTGCCACATCTTATTTTTAGTGGAGCCTATTATAGGATCTTAGGATGTGGTAATAATGGGAGAAAGTTACCCCATTACGTGATCACCCCCATGATCAAGGAGGTTTCCCTCATATCTTGCTCTTTCCTGGTTAATAGTCAACCTGCTAACCTTTTGGCCGATGAGCCATACTCTATTGAGCTCTTCCAAGCTTGGAAAATGAGGAAATTTCACTAAGTCTTCCAACTATTATGTTGAAGCTTAATAGGATATCAATGGGCCTCCTCTTAAAGCTAAATACTGAGTTGCATTCTAGGCTTGACCAAATGTCATAGCTACTTAGCAACTAAAAACTGGGTGGTAGTTTTCCCTTCTAGGAGAAAACTCTTCACCTTTAAAAACCCCGTGGCATCCTGAGGCCAACCTTTTATTCTCATGTTCATAGCTCTCTTAAGATCTCATGCCTCATCCTTATCCCGCCAAAACTTCCCAAACTCGAAGTTTATTGCAAAATTCTTTTGCAACCTCTATCAAGGCTATACAACAAGGTTTGTACTAATGTCACCTTGCCATTGTTGAGCATTTTGTATTTTTATCCTAACTATCTACATTTAGTAGGCCATCAGTCCAAAGGCCATCCTTTGTTTCTAATTGCGCAATGCTTGTTGTGCATTAAAACGTTTGACATCAGGGTAAAACTTTTACCATTGGTGAGGGGGATGAACCCAAAGAGCTGTTGCCTCTTAATTTAGGGAGTATGCTGACTCCCCATGTCTTGTCTAGCCTCTAGAATGATAACTTCATATACAGCACCATGGACATGCTCAGTCTAAAGAAATATAGAAAAGCCAACTAACCTAAGGAGAAATGGATGATAGTTTATGTTAATCAGATCCAAGTAGGTCTTAGCTTCCCCATTATCCCTCTCCTTTCCCAAATCTATAATCACCATCATAGCCCTTTTACCTAATGTGCCCCTAACTCTGTTTTGCAAATCAACGTCTTCCTTCTAATGTGCTAGCTAGTAATGGTCGAGTGAGTCCCTCTTATTCTTTTACTCTCTGACCTACACATAGTCTTTTAACTATTTTTTCAATCTCAGACACATTAACTCTAGCCACAATCTTTCCTTCCCCTTTACCATAACCCTAAATACCTAAAAGGAGTGGAATGAGAAGTTCTTCTTCATGGCTGCTGATGAGAATTGGGAATTTACCTATGAGTGGACTAATAACCCCATCTATAATGGGACCAAGCTCCTTTTTAGAGATCAGATTAGAGGCTTTTATGAAAACTAGGACAATTGTATCACATTTGCTGAAGGTGGTGAAAGATAAGCTGAAGAAGAATATGCTCTTATTTCCTCAACAGCCCCTAGATTGAGGTTACCCTAAAGGCGTGTGGAGCCCATTGTCCATGCTAAGGCAAGCCCAATAGGGTCCCCTAGCTCCTTGGGATGTGAGACGAGCTTATTGATGCCCTAGGCTATAGTGTTATCTCAAATAATAAGGCTTCTATGTACTAGTAACATTTTTGAAGCCATTGGTAGTTTTATATGAGTATAGCCATACATACGTGCATTTTTCTTAGCTATAAAAGTATTCTTAGGAGGTTAAGAAGATGCATCTGGTGGTCCTCAGAGTCATCCAGGGAGCTAGGAGCTCCCTTGATGCCATAAGAAAGGCTAAAGCACCACCTTCAAAGCCTACAGTAGCGGAGGATGAAGTCCTAGTCTGGAACAGTAAATGCTAAAGGTCTTCTGAAGGAAAGACTATCATTTAGGTGATACAAATGAAGGATAAGACTTTATCTGCAAAGCGTATGTAGGGAGACAATCATGGCGGTCCCCATTTGGATCATCCCCCTATCAAAGGAAACCATAGTAACTCCTTGTTCTCATCCTTAATTCCGTGTCCTGCTCCCCCTATGTTCGCCTAGCCCTAGTTTTGTGTCATTTCCAGGTATTGTTGAAGTAAGTAATGAGGCCTCTAGTACTTCCTCACTTGCATCAGTGGACATGCTTATGGACCTCGAGCCATCAACCATGACTAATGCTTATCACACAAAAAGGACCAAGGGGCCCTAGAGACAATTAGGGCCTTAGCGGCCCCTTAAGGAGCTTTTATACAATTTCTGCTCTTCTCGACAGCCTTCAACTAGAGACCCTTGAGGTTGAAAGAAAGAAATGCCAGACATTATACTTTGGCATAATTGTGGTATATCGTGCAAACCCCACTTCCTGTTAAGCAAGGATGATTCCATTTTCAAGAGTAACTTTCCTCTTCAATGGATACTAAAGGGCCTTGCTTTGCCTTAGGATAGAGAAAAGATCAAGGAGCATTAAAGCTACCCAGCCAAGAACTTAAGGTACAGGGGCATATCCCTCCCCTACATGAGTTTTATTTTCTTTGCCATGGTTTTCAATTTTATTTCATGGATATTTTATGACTACAAACTATTTTAACCAATTTGCAATCATGTTGAATGAGGTTGCTACCAGGCTAAATACCTTGGAGGAGACCAACGAACAGCTTGCCACAGAGAAGAAATTGATCACCAGTCTGAATGAAAACTTGAGGAAGAAGGTGAAGATCCCGGATAAGGAGAAAAAAAGCTTAAGAAAAAGAGATCCAAACTCAGATATAGTCCTTCCAAACCTCTGCCACTTCCAAGGAGGCTCTCCAAAAGAAGGTGGCTTCCTTGAAGGCTAAGAACACTATACTCCCAACCCAAAATAAAGGCTTTTAGGTTGAGTTGGCACAAGTAAGAGGTGAGATGGACAAGATGCTTATCCAGGAGCTATTTAACGGCTTCTCTTGGTGTCACTACTAAGTGGAATAAGCTCATCTAGGGTTGGATTTGTCCCACTTAGATGTTTTTCATGATGTGCCTACAAACTAAAGTACCTTGTACCCAGAGTGCAAGCTCAACCCTAAGGCACAAAAATTCAACCAGAGTGGTGGGCTTGAATTTTTTTCAATGTTAAACCTTATGAAATAGAGTGGCTCATTCTTCTTTTATGACAACTCGTCAAGAAAAGTGAACCTCTTCTTTTTCAACATTTCCATACCAAGTCAACACCACTCCTAAGAGTGTAGAGTTGAAAGACTTACACATGATGACATCACTAGCCCCTTCTAATTTCATTGTTATAGTGTACCCATGTAGGTAGTTAATTGGATCTGTCAACTAGTTATATAGATCAATCTTTGGCATCCGGACCTCATAGAGGATCAGTGCATTCCAAATCTCATCCGTAATGTACTACAGGCACATATAGTTTATATTCAACAATGGTTCCTTCAAAGCCCTACACTCTTCCTTCGAGTGCTCCAACTTTAGCCACTCTTTCCATCTCGTTTAGTTTCTAAAGGATTCTGTTGATGTTGTGCTGGATCATGTAGTAAAAGAGTTAAATTCCCTAATCCTTTGAGGTGTTCATGATCGTCATGGGGCACTCTTTTTTCCTTGTTGAGGTGTTAGCTTTGACCTCATCTCGGTCAGTCTCGTTATTCGGGCTTGATTTCCTGGTCTCAACCATGTTTGGCTATTTTCTACTGACAACGCCAAGTTAATATCTAAAGTGCTTCCTGTGATGCTTGAGACCCTTAGAGATGGATGGACCTGAAACTAAAGATAAGGTTAAAGACCCTAAAGTTGTGTTTTCGGGGAAGACCCTCCTTACATCAGTAAAGGCTCAGTAAATGTGTCTAGCTCGGTGAAAGCTATAAGCTAGTCAAAAGAGCGTACCTTGCCTCTTTTTGAGTTTGGCCTTTAATAGGCTTTTAGGACATGGTGATAATGGGGGAAACTCCTCCCATTATGTGATAACCCTTGTGATTAAGGGGGCTTCCTTCCTCTGACATTCTTCCTTGGTTGACTGTCAACTCATTAACCTCCTAACTCATTGACCGTTAACCTCCTAACTCATCAGCCACGCTCCAATGGGTTGCTCCAAATATAAAGAAAATTCTAGTGGACATTTTAATTGGTTGGCCAATACCCAACAAGGTATATGATATAATAAAATTATTTGAATATAAAAATAATTATGAACCCATTTAAATTGAAACTCCAAGTTTCAAGTCCTACTTTTTTTCTTTTTTTCGCTATGAACGACGTTGCACATTCAAATCATGTGCTTGAGTCTCAGAACCCTCTTTGAGGTGAGTGAGGCTTTACCCTCTCATAACCATAGTGTTAAATATCATGGTATATCGTTTACCGCGGATATGTGGTATGCGGTACAAATATTTTCACGTTTTGTCATTTTACTGTGCGACATGCCGTGATATACCATGGTATTTCGCAGTATACTGCATACCACTCACTTTTTGTATGCATTTTTTAAAAAATGTGCGGTATATCGCAAAATACCGAGTGATATGTACTACGGTATTTTATTTTTCCATTTTACATAAAAAATATCATAAATATATAAAATATTAAAATATAAATAATACACATATCATAAAATAAACATTTACTTTTATTTTTTTTGTTACTTTTCTTAATTAATATAAAATTTAATGGATGATAGTAGTTTAAATGTCTCTGTGGTGTTGAACAATATTCCCAATTGTATTTCTAGTATATACTATCCCAATTGAAAATTTTCTATCATATATATTTTATTTATATTTGATAAATTATGATAAGAAAAATTAGAATCATATAAAATATATAAAAATAAATTATTAAATAAATTATGTCACCTTAAAATAATATTCTAATATTTTTTTTTATAAAAACGGTAATTATATGATACAATATATCTTAAAATTTAAGGTACAGTACACCTAACAGTGATGTTATTTAACATCTTACTCATAACTGGGCCGGGTTCCAGACTTCCCTCACGTTTCCTTTCCTCTCATTTCCTTAACTCTCAATCGCACTTTCTTAATGCTGCCAAGAAACGTGATCTCAGCGTCAAAGGACACGTGGTCCCGCCCTCCGCAGGAAAGGCTGTTTATTTGGAGCGAAACTAACCAGAGCAGAGGGAGGTACGACAAAAACAGGTTCACGTTCCGAAAAAATGGTGGTCCTAACTCTCCATTTGTATCTCCGCTCCACGAGCCAACTTCAAGGAACCTCCGGTACCCTTAACCGGGTCAACCCGAAACCCACTCGCTTGTCCTCTCTCAGTGCTGGACGGAGACGACTCCTGCTCTGTCCGGCAGCTGCATTAATTGCAGCTGCGGCGGATAAGAAGCCGGCGATCTGTACGGCCGACGAACTCCACTACATGGACGTTCAGAACTCCGACTGGGCTCTCGCTCTCTGGCGCTACCTTCCTTCTCCTCAGGCGCCGCAGAGGAATCACCCGCTGTTGTTGTTGTCTGGGATTGGGAGCAATGCAATTGGGTATGATCTCTCTCCGGAGGTCAGATTATTTTCTTCTTTAACTTAATTTCAAATTCAATTCCTTTTCTCCTTCTCTGTTGTTAGTTGGTTCAAAGTTGGAATTTTGTTGGCAGACTTCATTTGCACGGTACATGGCGGGGCAAGGTTATGATACCTGGACCGTTGAACTGCGAGGTGCTGGTTTGAGCACACCCAAGATGGATTCTGGGGAAGCTAATAAACGTTCTATTGTTTGTGATCATGTCAATGGTGGTTCTAGGGAGTTTCCAATTAGAAGTCAGGCACAAGAAATGGCTCTTAGATCTGGACAATCGGATACGTTTAACTTCTTTGACAATTTTGCTCACCATTGGCAATTGGGTAAGTAATACACACACACACATACGTACACATACATACATATTTCGCGGAAATCAGTTACTTTTGTTTTTTCTTTTTACTAAACTACACCATATAGTTTTTAAAGTGAGCAGAATTAAATCATTCTTTGGTAAATTATGAGTATATTTTGTGTAAAATGTATGTTAAAAATGTCCCCTGTGACAATATCATTCTGATTTTGCAGAGAAGGGCAGGAACTATTCTGTTGCCGCCCAGATGAGGGACTTCATCGACAAACTTTTGAATGGAATTGAAAGGGTTGAAGGGTTATCGAAGCCATTGTTTTCGGGGATGCAAGACCTTATATCTCCGGGACTGAGAGATATTCAGAAACAACTGGTGAACTATAGTTGGGACTTTGAAAACTACCTGGAAGAGGATGTTCCAGCTGCGGTGAGACCTTCTTCAGTTCAAACTTTGTTTTTGGATTACTTCTACTTACACCAAAATCAAATTTAAGTTAACTTAGTTTGAAATGGTTTATTTTTACATTAATCAAAACCAATTTCATTTAAGAGATAATATTATATAAGTATAATAATTCATTTGAAAATAAATTTTTATAATATTATATTAAATGTTTATGAAATTTTTTCCTTTTTAGGCATTAAAAATGAAAAATTTAATATATTATTTAAATTAATTAATTTAAATTAAAATGAATTGGGTCTTACTAATTTGAGAAATTCATTGCTCTTTCTCTACGAAATTTCATCCTAGATGGAGTACATAAAGACCCGAAGCAAACCCAAGGATGGCAAGTTGCTTGCAATCGGTCATTCTATGGGTGGTATCTTGCTATACGCAACGTTATCACGATGTTGTAAGAACTTATCCTTTCATTCACATCTACAAAAATTATTCCCTTCCATCCCATCATATATTTCTCATGTTGATGCATTATTTATAATATCTTTTCATGAAATAGTGAAACTACTTGATTGTGACCCGTCCTTGTAATCAAACTTATGTGAAATAAAACTTATTGTTGCCGTACAAATAAAAAATTTTTGATTGTCACCGGTACTTTGTCGTTGGACAGTCAGTTAAAATATGATTTTTTTTCATGCCAATTATATATATAGATGAAAAAGTACTACAAAATTATGAATTCAAAAATAAACTATGGACAATTCAAAAGAGTTAAAAAAAGTTTAAATGGATAAAAGGTGTTAGTAATAAATTTGGTAAATAGAAAATATATGATATAAGACCAATATAGTGAATTTGGACATTTAAGAGAAGTCAAAGTCTTAAGTATCACTCATAAAAGTTGGGCCTAAAACAGGGAAAAAATTTTAGGAAAAGGTGGTAAAAATGCCCACTTTTAAAGTTTGATGACCAGAAGAAATCCAAGATAAAAATAGATGACTAATTGTGTAATTTATACTTTTTGTCCCAAAAAACACAAAAATTGCAATTTCGAGGAAAAATAGCCCAAACACAAAAGAATATATATATATTGTAGCCTTTTCTTGAGCAAAAAAATAATAGTAAGGAAAAGCAATTTCCGTCTAAAAAAGTAGTGTCACCCTTTGGTAATTACTGAAACAGACGCGTCACTATTCATAATCAAAGTATAATCCCACTACTAAAATTTCGTTAATTCCAGTTATCGGAAACTGTCCAGTGAAATTTTCCGACAGCTAGTTGTCAGATATTTTTAAACAAACTTTTCTTCGCTCAAAATATTTGTGTGAATTGAATTTTTTGAATTTAATTTTTCTAACAGACATTTTTTTATGGTTATCTATCAGAAATTTTAACAGATAGCAATAAAAAATTTTCTGCAAACATTCCCTCCCGGTGAAAGAAAATATTGCTCAAAATTGGCCATTAAAATTAAATTTTTTTAATGCCAAATTTCTTGCAATCAATTTCTAACGCTTATACGTTGAAAATTGAAAATTTTCCCTCTGAACCATCCCACTAAAAATTTTAATTCTGCCTTTCAAATTTAATTTTTCCCTCCTCTTTCACCATTATAAAATCACTATCTTCTATCAAAACCTCTTATTTTCTCTCTTCCATCTTTCTTCTCTCTCACAAGATTTTCTCCTCCTCTTACTCCTCATTCCTACTCTCCTCATCTCTTCCTTATCATTATCTTCTTCCTTTTCTTCTTCTTATTTCTTCTTTATCATTAACTTCTTCTTTGTCTTTTTCTTATTCTTTTTTCTTCCTTATCATTATCTTCTTCTTTCTCTTTCTTCTTCTTCTTCTTCCTCCTTCCTCTTTCTCACCATTTTCTACTTCCTTTTATTATTTTTCTTTTTCTTCCTTTCTATCTTTCTCACCAATTTCATGCTTAGGTGTGGTTTAAGTGCAAGCCAACAAACCTTGGGACCAAACTACACATTTCTGGGAGTTGGAGGGTGTGTGTGTGATTAATTCTATAAAGAAAATAAGAGTTGAAAAATGACTGTTTTGAGTCCAAAACTTCTAGCACCTTGCAAATTCAAGACAAAGCTTGAATAAGGCCATTCAAAGGACTACCATTTGCAACCTTGGAAAAACATATTTTTTAAGGGAAAAAAATTTCTGACAGAAATCCGACAGTCACCGTCCGGATTTCCCAATAGTTGCCATTGGGAATCTTTTTTCTAACGTATTAAACCTGATAGATATATTTCTGACAACTATCTGCTGAAAATAATATTTTTTGATGACTAACCGTTAGAAATTTTCGTCTGAAATTCAGGTAATTAGTATATATAATTAGTTATAGTATAAAGATGCTCAACATGCCCTTGAAAGTGGCTAGTTGACTAGTATAAGCTGCCAAATTTCACTATTTGATAATAGGTTTTGAAGGGAAGGACTCTGGATTGGCATCCATTGTAACATTGGGAGCATCACTTGATTTTACATCTTCTGGTTCATCACTTAAGATGCTTTTACCTCTGGTAAGTTTACACAAGATCTAATTAATTGTGCACTTTCAATATTGGTTTTACATAGCATAATATTGATACCAATTTCCTCTTTCGCTAATGTTGAGATGATGTTACTTTACTACATAGGTTGACCTTTTACAAGCCATAGATGTTTCTATGATCCCAATCGGGGTGCTACCTTTTGCCGTCCATCCTTTTGCTGCTCGTCTTCCCTATGCTTCAACATGGTTAAATACTCAAATTTCTGCTCCAAATATGATGCAACCTAAGCTGTTTGAAAAGCTTCTCTTCGGAAATTTTCGTAAGTATATGATACCTGAGTGAATTCATATTCACTAGAAAACAACTAATTCTTTTCTAGCAATATGATATGTGCAGCATACGATGCTTTAATCCATATCACTAGTTATATACACATTATTCTTTTCTTTCTTTAAATAGAGCCATGATATTCTGATTGTCCTTCATGATGACGAAAGGATCACCAACCTTCAGATCGTAAGGCATGGCCACCAGGTTTATTGCACCCGTGGTCTCTAATAACTTTTTATTCTCTCCGTCTCATATTCTTTATACTATTTATTTTTCAGTAATTAATTTATAATTTTTTATTTTCAACATTTTAGTATATAAATGAAAAAATTTTATATAAGAATGATAAATCAAAACATATAGTTTTTAAATATATATTTTTTAAATTTTTTCTAACAAATACTAATATGAATAAATTTAAGTCAAATTATATAAAAAAATCAAATGGTGCGAAAAGTATGTGACGGAGAGAGTATTATTCTACCATTTTAGATCCTAATCTCAATTTTTTATATAGAAAGTTCCTAAACTCATCTAAGTGTTTTGTTAAAAGGGATGTGAGTGTAGTTGGTTGTGAAGATGGTGATTTGTTAGATTGAAAATTTTCAAGGCTTTTAAGGGAAAGAGAAAATTTTCAAGGGTTAAAATTAGTTTTTTCATCTTTTTTTTCATCCAACTTAACTGCTCTTAGTTATCAGAAGATTCAAAAATAAACACTTAAACTCAAATATTGAAATGTCCCTTTTCCAAATTGTCAAAATGTCTTTATAATATTCCATTCGTGTTCCCCACTGTTGTCCCTATAGGAATTTATGAATTCTTTATTCGTCCACATATGTTACTTCATTATATTCATTCTATGTTTTTCCTTGATGAGTGTGGTTAATGTTTTAAATTGGGCTATGGTTAGGTCCTAGGTCACAAATATCATGGATTCATTTGGGCCGCCTATTGTTGTGACCCCATATGAGACCAACAACATTGGATAGTTTATATGGGTCCGTTAGATATATGATTCTTGACACTACAATTTTTCTTTTAAATTCAACGGAGTCAAAATGATCTTTTACTTATACTTAATGTAGCACCATCCCTAAAAAAACCCTCTTTTCCTAGTAGAATTGGCTAATGTTAGGTGTCCAGTCAGGATATTCTTTGATTTGAAGGACAACTTTTAAGTTGATATTCCTATTTATGGGGGAGTTTGGATGGATTTAATTCACTTAAATCAGACACATTATTTGCGGGTCGAAAGTGGGTGGTTCGCGGGTTGAGATGACCCGTCAATAAAGTCATCAAACTGGGCATGGTTTCTTCAGTATTTACATTGTTGAACCACTAGTTTCCTCAGAAATGCTATTGGGCATTGTCCTGGTCGGTGGTCACATTCCGTTCTCAAAAGAATACTGATCTCCCAAAATTATTCCTAGAGAAAAAGAAAATCTCCCAAAATATATTCGAACCTACCTGGTTCCCAAACCACATAGCTAACAGATCTTATAAAATCCAAAATCTTCCATCCACCACCCCAATTTGGTTGCAAGGAAGAAGACGATGAGCTCCTTCCCCAACGCCACCAACTTGGACAATCTACTCTTGCAAACTTTGCTGGGTTGGCTTCAAATCTGGCAATCGCACAGCCCACTCTTCTGACAATTGCTCAAAGATCCTTGACACCTCCAATCTCTCTGTCCCAATTCCGATGAGAACAAAACCTAACTTCACAAGGAAGAATCCATGCTTGAAAAGGAGATAATTCGAATCATTTCGGAACAAGGGGTCAATGGCCACCACGATTGTGTTTCATTTCAGAACAAGGGAACCATGGAGGAGATGGGTTAGACTGACAACATTGTAGCTGACGTTCATGAACCGGATTTGGAGTCGGTACTCGCCGGTGGCATAACATTGTAAATAGAACAAAAATCATGTCTGATTTTCTAACCTTATTGGCGAGTCACCTCGACCCGCGAACGATCCACTTCTAACCCATGAATAATGTGTCTGCTTTAATTGGATTAAAGCCATCTGAACTGCCTCTATGTTTTCATCTTTAACCGTCAATGTCATTTTACCGGGTTAGAAATCAAGCTATTGATATCATTACTAAACATCTATAATGGAGTGAAAATATGTTTTTTTCTCCCGAAATAAGGTTTTGAATTTAAGTTTTGTAAATGAAAAAATAAATTTTGGGAGAGCTTTCCTTACTAGATGGAGTACGATTCAAATTAGTCATGGCCTAGTCTGGCTATATTAGAAGTCTTCTCACTTTCTCGATTCAAGTTACTTTATTTCAAACTCATTTTCGTTCTTGAAACTAAGAGCACTACCCCTCAACGTAAAACCATTGTAGATTTTTTTGGTCCGTTTTATCAAGTTGGTTTGGTTTGGTTTGGTTTAACAATTACTCTTCCCATCCCAAGAAAATGGTAATTTTATCTTTGTTTGGTTTTACAATTACTTCTTTACTGAACTTTTTTCAACTATAAAAGTTGAATATTTTCCTGCAAATCCATGAATTAAGGTAGGGTTTTTTGTTTTCAGAAAATCAAATGACGAATTAATCTTCCTAAATTAGATTTCATCATAAATATGAAATGAAATACATATAATTATATCAATGGTATGTATTCTACGAGGCATCACCCATGTAGCATATATGTAAACTACCAAGCAATCACTCAAGTAAGATTGCATGACACAGCATACTTAAATTTTGTGAAATTGAAAAATATCATTCTTTTTGGGATGGAATATGAGTATATTTTGCAATAACTAGTATTTGACTATTGAGAATGCCATGAGCAATCTTTTTTTAAAAGTTGTTTTGTTCAACTTCAACATGTAATTGCATTTCTCTTTTCACAGATACCTATCATCGTTGCAAATGTAATTGATTTGCAATCCACAGGTACAATACTACCTTCCAATCTTGTTCTACAACTGGCCACAGCCTTCCGAGAGCAAGGATTGTGTGATAGAAATGGAACTCTTTTCTATAAAGATCATTTGGGAAAAAGCAAAGTGCCCATCTTAGCTCTTGCTGGAGATCAAGATCTCATATGCCCACCTGAAGCTGTATATGGTATGTCTCGTATTTCTCTCATTCACTTTGCTGTTTGGTATGTGGTTAAGACACTTTAATTTTTATGTACTGCATGTAAGTCTCATTGGTACTTATATTGTCCATTGATCAGAAACTGTGAAGCTTATACCTGAGAATTTAATCACCTACAAGGTTTTTGGGGAGCCAGGTGGTCCACACTATGGTCACTATGATATAGTGGGAAGTCATTTGGTAAGAGTCGACCAGCCTTATTGTTGTATTAGCTTTATTCTTTGTATGCTATATTGAAATAATGTTGACCAGTAACCAGTTCCTGCATTTTTAATCAAACTTAGGCTGGTTTCATTTGCCAACTTTGGCTTTGCTCCTTACATATGTTTTTTCAAGTGTTTAAGTGGGGTTTGATTTGTTCTTGTAGGCCAAAGATCGAGTATATCCATGCATTATTGAGTTTCTAAATCATTACGATGTTGCTTGATCACCTGGTAAGAGTTTACTTTCATCAGTGCATATGGAAAGCCGCAGATTCTTGAAAGGAAATGACTAGATGACCTATAGGAAAGATAACAATTGTAATTATATGGCACAGAATTGGTTTCATGCCATATCCATGAATTATTTAACAGCAAATTCTCAGGACTTGCTAAGCTATAATGCTTGTTGCTATACAATGCTTAATATGGCATAATTGTGGTTTGTGGTTGAAGGGTCGGCCATGTGCAATTTGTTGACAGCAACAGATATAGCCATAGATTATAAGAAGGACAAGTTAAGTTTTGTGACAAAATTTTGACATATGGGAAAATAACTTGGAATTACTTTAAATTTCATCAAAGTATACAAAATTTTCATTCTTTCAAATTGTGTGAATCATTTTATAAGCAAATAGAGTAAAATTTATTCATCGTTTCTAACTTTTTTTGTATTGTCTTAAACGGATTCATAACCTTTATTTTATTCTCTTAGAGTCTCCAACGTCCCGGATCAGGTCCCAATTGTCATTTTTTTGTTAATTTTACAGTTAAATTTAATGGAATTGTAGGAAGAATGTCAACTTTGGTCTCGTTATTCTCCTCTCATTTATCCCCTCCACCCTACAATCCCAATTTCAATGTAAAAACTCCAAACTCAATCATGCCCTTCTCAACTGGGTGCGTCCATGGTGCGAACGACGGCAAATAGTGGGTACATGCTGGGGATGGACGGCCGCAGCAGCAATTTATGTGATTTACAGTGGCGGCGAAGGTTTGCGTGGCGGTGGAAGGACATGCCCGATGACAGAGCAGGTATCGATTCTCTCTGGGAAATTTTTTGCATTTCCTAGGCCTCCGATGGGAGGTCTAATCGGTCTAAACACAACATCGGAGAACAACCCATCGTCTGAGTCGTTGTCTCCAGCTTCCTCCTCTGCTTCTGGGTTATGTGCTTTTGTGCCCGGCTCGATTTTCTTGTAGTTGTGCCATGCGTGCGCAGGGCTTAGTTTCACAAAGGCCTTCTACATCGCAAAGGCACTCTAAGGAACATGTCTCCGATTTGCTTCTGGTTCATTCCCGCAGAGCCACTCTAAATCGCCTGCTTCTGGTTCGTCGATTTACCTTGTGATTCATTCTTTTAGTTAAATCCACAATTTTTTGGGATGAAATCTTGAGCTGTGTTCTGAACGGGGAAGAATCATCTTTTCCTTATCTTTCACCATCCCTTAAAAACAGGACTTGATGCTTTGGTAGGTTGCCCTGCTTGTTGTTCCTCGAATGCTTGAAAGACACCTTCGTCCCGGAAGGTAGGAAACTGAGAGATCCAAGAAGGCCTTATGCACCCGGACGAATTTACCGTATTAAGTATTTCAATTGATACTTTTGCTGCAAGAACCAAATTATTATTGGGCTTTGAGCTTGGCCATGTTGAAACCGACGAATTTGTCGTCAATAAACAAAGTTATTTTGTTGTTGGACAGAAAGGGAGTTCATTTTTAGCTGGGTTCTGATTGGGTGAGAATCGATTTGATCTGTTGGATGGTTTATTTTCTCCAAATAGGAGTTACTGGGTTGGGCGAACGGAAGGTTCCTGGGTGAGGCGGAGGATTGAGCGAGAACGAGATTCCAAGCGAGCAATCTCTGGAAGACTAGAGAACCAACCTGAGTTCTAAAGATGATTTCACCGATGAAGATTGAGGTAGGAGGAGGTCGTTGCCGCGGAGAAGTACTGAACGGAATTGTTTCTTTCTTTTTTTCTTTTTTTCCTTTTTCCTGGGAAGTTGGGATGAATGAGAGATAGAAGGAAGAAATGTTAAATTTCCAGGCTTGAGAGTGATTTGAGTGGAATGAAAGTTAAAACTTCCTCCGAGGCTCCGTCAAATTTAACGGAAAATTTAATGGAAGGATGATGATGGTACAAAATTTGGCATGTTAGGGGCATTAAAAGGACAAGATGAAAATTATGGATCTATTTAGGACAACTCAACAAAATCAGGAATGACAAATAAATTTTACCTTAAGAAAATATTATCTTCGTCCCATATTTTTTGCATCATTTGACTTTTTTACATAGTTTGACTTGAATTTTTTCATATTAGTATTTGTTAGAAAAAATTTTAAAAAATATATTTAGAAATTATATGTCTTGATTTATCATTCTTATATAAAAGTTCTTCATTTATATACTAAAATATTAAAAATAAAAAATCATAGATTAATTGCAGAAAAGTGAATGGTGCAAAGAATATGAGATGTAGGAAGTACAATTTATTGTCCTTTTTCATAAACACAGTAACGTAAAGGTGTTTTATTCTCTCGTTACATTCTTTAACTTTAGATCATGATGTTGAAAAGCATGTGTTCTTTTGTTTTTGGATTACTCTTGTAAAAGATTTTGTGAAGATCGAACTTAATCACATGTGATAATTTGGTTGGATTTTAACTCTAGGTGGTTGTTTGGAGATAAGTAGAATCACAACATTGTCTTTTACAATTTCTCAAAAATATTATAGCTTTTTAAAGAAATCTTGAGTAGGTGAAAGTAAAGTTTACTCTTTATTGATTTAGAAATATGCACTTTAGCCCTTAAATGTATGGTTTTTTTACTTTACATGAGATAAAATTTTGAAATTCTAACTTAAAATGTACGTTATCTATCTTCTAGTAAATTGAAAATCTCAAATAATAGTTTGGTAGTTAGTTACAGGTTTAAATTACTAATTTTTCCTTTATATAAATGTTATGATTCTTAATTTTCTTTATTTCAAACAAAAAATATAGCTTTATAAAGCAAAATAGAACAAATTTCAATCTCAAACTTGGGTAGAAGAATGATTTTTTATACCATATGGAGCCTAAATGTGGCCTAGTGAGCCCAACAAGCCCACAGGCTGCAATATTTAAGCTTAGGATGCATCCGAGCTGGTGATAACTTTGGTAACCCAACCTAGCCGAAAACATATTTAATTATTATAGGAATTTCTCTCATCTCATGAGGTACGCATGCTCTTCATTTTCCATGACTATTCTTATAATCTTTTCCATGGAATCCATGCTTTTCCTGGAAATGTGATATTTGGGCTATAAATGAGAATATCACCTGATAAAAATAGGTATATTAAAGCAATTCTCACTCCTCCTTAAAAAACATCTAAAAATCTGTTACTAACTTAAGCATCAAAGGTTCTCCCTAAGAACTTTCACCCTGTGGCCATCAATGTCACTTTCCTTACAAGTTTTTTAGTGTTCTCTAGGTTAGCATTCATTGATAGCCATTGCTCTGGCTATCAATTGGTGACATCTGTATGAAATCAATTGCTTTTCTATTAAAAAACTTTGGGCTGGGCTATCGCAATGACAATTATAACAATAATATACAAGGTGCTTGTAATGATAATAACAGTATCCATTTAAAGTCAAGCCTTTTCTTCATCAGCAGTTTGTTGGTCCTTGGTTACTTTCAGGAGAAGTGGAGTTTGACTTAACCATCACATGGTGGTGAGAATTGCATCTGATCATGGAGGAAAAGGTCCCTAAAGAACTTGTTTAAGACCACACCAAGGGAAAGGCCCCCAAATTGGGGAGACCCAATGATTGAACACTCAGTCTATTTTTCATGCCATTACTAATGAAGTCTGCCAACATCTTTTCAATATATGAATTCATTTGACGCCTTTTATAGGCTCAGAAATATTAAGAAATCACAAGCAAGGAGTTGGTGTTGATGGGTAGGATTGTCACAACATCGCAGCTCACCACTAAGTGAACCCATAAAGGCAAAGGAGGGGCAATTTCTTAGAGGGGTTTGATTTTATTCTCAGGATTACAATAGCTTCTTATAGGCCCCATGGACCAAGAACCACAATGGCATCCATTTGTAGCCTTCATATATCAGCTTGAATATTTCCTTTCACAAAATATAAGGACCAATAGCTGGTCCAATGATCTTTTGCATACCAGCAATAGGAGCTGGTAATCTTTGAAGATATGGTATACTAAATGACATGCTGAGTAGATTTAAGGAAGAAATCTAGGCTAACCAATTCTTTCTATTAGAAATATTGCTAGTATGAAGAACCAACATTTTATTGACACTATTTTTCAAGCACCAGCACTTGAGGGCTTCAAATACCAAAGTTGGAACCTTTTGTGGGGACTCGAGATCCCTCAAATTATATCCAACGTTATGTTTCCACTATACACATAGTTGAGCCAAATGATATAGTGATGTGCCAGACCTATAATAACACCTTGATAGAATCAATCAAAGCTTGGTTTCCTTCTTTAAAGGATAAGCATTTTGCTTTTACCTAGGAGTTGTTCACAATGTTTGCTCAATAGTTTATAAAAAGCCATCGCGCTCCAAAAACCATAATCCACCTCCTAGATAACAACTAGGAGCCAACAAGTCCATGAGGGATTTCATTAATGGATTCAACATGGAAGCCCTTCATGTTCTAGAGCTAAAGTAGGAACTCAAAAGAATGGTACTAATCAATTGGATAGATCTTGAATCCCAACTTGCTTGGGACCTAAATGGAAAGCCTTATTCTAATTTGAATGAGCTCTAAGCTAGAATTTATAAATATACATAAGCATCAAAGGCGAGCAAACCATAGAACATGGCAGTAACCCATGCGATCTTTATGTCGGCCAAAAAAGCAAACCATGAGGGCACTAACAAGTTCTAATGCAAAAAGGAGAGAAGTTCTAAACTGACATTTATGCCTCTTATTGAGAAGAGAAGCAACATTTTTATTGCCTTAAAAAAGAAAAATATGGTAACTAGATGGCCTAAGCCTTGTCGCCTGATGCAAGATAAAACAATGAAATATACTATAAATAGCATAGGGGTCACGGTAAAGACACTGACCAGTATCAAGAGTTGAAGAAATTTATCCAAGAGTTGATAAAAGAGGAAAAATTGAACTAGTATCTAAGATCCACCTCTCTATGTAAAAGCAAGAACATAGGCCCTAATAAGGCAATGATGGTAATCAGGATGGCAACCAAAATCTTGATAAATATCCTAAAGCTCCCAATTCATCCATGAAGGCATTCCCTCGCCTAGTAGGGGTCATCGATGTCCTCACACATGTGAAATCTTTTTTGGCCAAAATAGAATCGTTAAAGAAAATGCTAGCATTCATAAACTAGATGCAGACAGAAAGAAGTTAAAGAAGATGATAATATAGTGACGGTGTTGCATATGGATCCCTTGGTCATATCATAAAGATCGAAGCTCATGATGTCAAAAAGGTGCTTTGTAGATGATGGATCTAATAAAATATCTTTTTTGCTTATTTGCTCGAGAGTTTGGAGAATAAGAAATCATCATAAATCATATGGTGGGCCTTACTTGTAATGTTGGGAAAAAGGAGGTCCTTACTTTAGGTTTCTTGCAGCTGCCTGTACTTTTGAGAGGTTACTTTGAGCAGACTGCCAAGAACTTCATGATGTTCAGATGATTGATTTCTTGGTCCTAGACATGCCATCAACATATAATGCATTGCTAGGAAGGTTAATCTAGGTACAATTCTATATGTGTTTCAATGTTAAAATGTTTACCCTCATCTTCATGACTCTTTATGGAGATGCAAAGATCTTTATCAACTTGGCATGGGTCACGAAGAACTATGTGGCAACCTTTAATGGACCATATTGAGAAATAAAAAATAAAACCCAGAAAATGATAAAAGTTCATAAAAGTGTAGAAAAGTCATTTAATAGCTTACTTGGAGGTTTTTAGACAATTAATGAAAAAAATTTACAGGATGGAGGAAGGTGATCCTTTGAAAGATCTTGCCCTTTCAAACAATTGAGTTAGGTGCTTAAAACCCTTATTAGACAATTTTATTTTCTAAGTTACATAGTTAGGATGAAGGAAGGTGATCCTTTAAAAGATCATGACCTTTCAAACCATTGAGTTAGGTGTTTAAAACCCTTATCGAACATTTTTATTTTCTAAGTTATAAAGTTTTTTCTCTCTTTTGTTTAAGTTATGTTGGCTATATCTTTTAGATGATTAAGTTATGGTTTACCCAATTCGACCTTTTTTGATACATATATTATGTTTGCCACTTTATTAAACCTTATAGTTATCTACAGGCATCTTTCTTTCTCCAAAAGATTGCCCTATGGCTCTATAGAAATATTATGATCCTTGATAAGTCTTTGAATTTTTTAAGGGCTTAAGTGATACAAAAACCATATTATTAGCTTAGATAATTAATCCTTTAGTTAAGGCAAAGCCAATGGTTGCACCTCGGGACTATCAAATAGATGAAACAAGATCTTTGCATTAGGCCTCAACTTTTCATTAGTTATCCAAAGGCTTAGATAATCGAGAGCCACCTGATGAATGTCCAAGAAGGATAAATCTACATCTAGCCACTAGCATTCCATGCTTTATCAAGTACATGTGCACACAGAAACTATTTAAATAGTCTTCATAGTCATTAATAGTCACCTCCTTTAACTGCTTTTATAAGTTTTATTTTTCAATTTAAAAAAGGTACCTTTTTTGTCCCGAGCTATAATCTTTTTGGAGAGCCTTGAATTCTCTACAGCAGTTAGAGTTACCTCATTATGTGTTTCCTCAACTTTGGGCTTAACCTTTGTTGGTTGTGCTTTCAAAATTTGTTTAGAATCTGAGAGCCATTTTAAAACCACAAAAGCATTGACTATAACCTTTAAAGCTTCATAGGAATTTTGTTTACTTTTCCTTACAGCTATCACCATGTCTTGGGAGCTCCTTATAATTTCGTTGGCAAGGTTAATCCAATACTCCAACGTTTTAATGGTTTCATCAACTTTTCCCTTTTACTTTTCTAAGAGCTTCTCCACCTTGTAGAGCTTGCTTTTCACTAATGACAGGGGCATTATCTTCCTTGATAAAAAAGTATCTTTCAAGCATATTGGATTGCACTGCAAAACATGTTAATAGATAACATCAATATGTCAAAATCAAATGAGTGGTTTAGTCTACCAAATATCGTGGACGACAACTTCTTGCAAATACTATGCAATTACTTTCATCTTACCAGCTTCTTCCAAGTTCTTATTTCAAAATCTTTATTTACCTAAAAGCCATTTAATTAATTCAAGGCAAACATGGTCACTTTTAGATAAAGAGTCATCGAGGCTAATTATCTAATTGGGTACAAAAGTCACTTGCTTTTGTGAGTTTCTTCCTTTCTCCTCTTCGATCCTTCCCTCAAAGTTGAGGGTGAAACAGAGAAAGTAGTCCTCATGGATAACACGTCCCCAAAAAAAACCTTATCTTTAGTACAAAGAATTTTTATTTATTATGAATTAAATATTTATTAGATGACCTTTTCTTTTTTTTTTTATCTTGGTAGAGCTAGTTTTTGTATAGTGGAGTTGCCATTGGAACCACCTAAAGGCTTATAGACGATTTCTCCTTATACTTCATCAGAATCTCAATCATTTTTCTATACATGTTCTCCTCTGTCTTTCTCATCTTAGACTGGCGTGGCTTTAGGGGCATAGAATCCTTTTCCATGTTAGTTATTGCAACTTTGGAAGAGGCTACTTTGGGAAGGGAAAAAGCTAAAATGAAGCTAGTCCTATAGTAAATCCACCTATAGTAAAAAATGTTAGAAGGGGATTATGAAATTTTTTGGAAACCTTCTAAAGAATAGCTTCAAAGTTTTTTTTTTTTTTACATTTTTTGTTCGCCTTCCTCTTCATGCTCAAAACCACCCATACTGCTAAGCTTTGGAAAAACTATCAATAAATCATCATTATGATAAGCTGTCTCAACATAAGGGGCTTAGTCCTGATATTGCAACATAGTATCCTTTTCATATTGGCCACCTAGCCTTCTAGGTTGGGAGTTTAAAGGTACCTTAGATAGTCAGCACTAATTTGAAAGTTTCTCAAAGTAGCTTCATAAAAAAAAAAAGTCATACCATAAGGGATTTGAAGTTCCTTCCATTCATCCTACCACATCCTAAGAATCTAATCAACAAGAGATGGAAAGTTATCTAGGGTTATTAGGAACAACAAAGAGGCACTAATACAAATACTTTCCAAATTCCACACATAAGGAGGTTGCCACTCTATTTCATTCTTCACAAAAAGAAGTTTTCATTTCTAATCCCTCTAAAGGCTAAACAATTCAAGACTACCCTAGCAGGGGAGTTGTGTGAGGAGAAAATGATTCAAGGAAAGTAGGTTATATTGCATTGGTGACCTAGTCCAAGATAGGAGCAACTATAGCTACGAGAAAAAAATAAAAAATACATTGATAACAATAAAGCATTCGATATAATTGAGAATAATTCAAACTGAAAAAGTGATAAATGCACACAAGAAAATAATGGGGTGGCAGATCAAGAATAACCCTAATATGGGCCTCAAATAAGGCTATGATATCCTTCTATGAGGTCCAGAGCCTTAACTCTTATATTTTCTTTGGCAATATTAAAAGAAGTAGCCCATTCTAAAGCTTTGTTGATAGGGTGGTAGGAGCCTTGGCTAGCTTTTTGGCCTTAGAGCAAACATCAAGGTTCTCTAAGATTACTTCATCTATAGGAATATGCAATTTGCAAAGAGATCATAAGTTTAGGTACTTTCAAAACCCAAGCCCTTAACCTAACTAAGGGAGAGAAAAGAGAAAGAGGGCAAAACTTCAAAAAATTGATATAGAAAAACCTTACCTTGTATGAGATTGGTCAAGCAAGGTCCTTTGAGTTTCATGAACCTATAGAAAGTAAGACTAGAAAGAACTTTGTTTCTCTTTTTGAAGTTGAATAATGGAAGGCAATTCCACAATCATTCAACACTCCATATCTTATTGACAATTACTCATACATGCCAATCAGAGGTAAATTACATTAAATTATAAGAATTTAATTCTTTTTCCAAATCAATTTCTTGTATTTTTAAATAATAATTTCTTCAATTTTCAAGAAAAAAAACTCTATAAATTAATCATAGGTAACATTTTCCTTTCCTCTTAAGAGGATTTGATTGGATGTGCTTATTTACTCTACCTTGGACCCATATGGGTAATGTCATTTACACGCTGCAAGGGCAGGACTTTCAATAAACTTCCTTGGTAGGGGCTTAGTCTTCCCTCCATAGGTGGCCCTTTGTCCTTCTGTAGGCATCCTTGGGAAGGACCAAGTTTTTCCTCCACAGATGTGCTTTGCAAGGATCTCTTACTCTTTTAAAGGCATCTTTGGCATGGACCTAGTCTCCCTCAACAAGTACCCTTAGCAGGAATGGCAGAAACTTCCTTGGCTCATTCATCCTTATAAATAGGTTGCCCCTTATAGTGGCCACAACCACATTGAAATGCTGGGGGCCTCATTTGCTTCATAAAGACCCTATATTGCAGCTTTCAAATAGGGACTTTTGGTACCATATGAGGCCCATCACAGCCTAGTGGCTCAATAGGCTCACAGGTTGAAACAATTAGGCATTAAAATGCCATTGGGCCTAGGGATCTCTTCACTAACCCAAACCTAGGAACTATTTAGTTATTATAAGGAGCTATCTCATAAACAAGGAAAGTGGATTCAATCCCATGATCCATGCTTATTCTTATTTTCCATGGTCATTCCCATAATCCTCACCATAAAATCCACTATTGCCATGTTGACGAGAGTTTTCAACTATAAAGGAAAAAGTCAATCGATGAGAGCATGTACATTACAAGGACCTTCACTATTTAAGAAACATCTGAAAATCCATCATTGACTTGAGCATCAGAAGACCTTTCATAAGAGCTTTCACCTAGGATCTTTAATGCCACTTTTCTTGCAAGTTTTTAGATGTTCTCCAAGCCAGTATTGTAGGGTTTTAGGAGCCATAGAATGTAGTGAAAATTAACTGAAACCCTCTATGATTTAAGTGAAATAAGGTAAATCAGGTGTTGAAAAATGTTTATACCTAGAGGGTTGAGATCTTTCACCCAACTCTTGAGCTAAATCACAAAACTTAACACAGTTGACAAGTTTAAGTTCTCTACAGTATCCACACTAACCACTCAGATCACCACACTTCTGTCACATCTTAGCAGGTGCGTTGCTCTTGTACTCGCAGTGCTAGCTTGTGTCCTCCAAGGAATGACAAAAGGTGAGTGTGACTGGAACTTTCAAAACCTTTCTGATTTCATCCAAGGGAGGCAACCATGAAAATAATCACTATTTAACATATATATAGTGAAGTGTAACTCCCAAGCCAACTAGGTTCCATAACCTTAATTTGATTAGGCTTATTTTCGGGTTCAACGATGGCTTAGTATTTTGGGCCAATAATTAACCTGAAATTATCATGAAACCAAAACCAACAACTTGGCCCATACACTCAAAATAATTTAGTTGGCTTTAAGTGTGTGACACTATATGCTCTTATCATATTGGCAATGATGATAAATCACATTTATGATCATAAACAATGGGCGGTGTCTAGCAAGACATCATTGCTACCCAAGTGACAAGATAGTTGGTGATTTGACTAAACCTTTAAGATCATTATTTGTATATGTCATCATCTTTCCATCCAAGGATATCAAGGCCGAACACGAGACATGGAATGTGTCACTCTCATATACCTAATCTTTGGTTTTTTGATTCTTGAGTAGACAAACTTAGTTGATGACATTAATATCCTACATCAACTCATCCAAGCAAGGCTATACATTTCCTTAATCTTACTCAATCAAGGGGCTCGAAGATATCACTCCCGTTACATAGGAAGGATAAATCCATTTTAATCATACAAAACCCTCATCATGATATGTGACATACCCAATGACCGCTTTCATGTTCACCTAGTTACAAGCAACACGGGTAAGTATCAAAGTATGTGACTCACATGTAGGGAACCTTTGATGACTTTAGGTCAAAGGACTACATATACTATAATTATTATAAGAATCACTTATGACACTTATGTAACGATCCATGTAGCATTCTTAGGATGGGTTTGTCCAGTTCACACATTCTCCAACTTGTACCTATATATAGACTATAGATCTCATATTAGTCACCACATATACTAGTCTTTATGTATTATTGCAACTCACTTCATAATAATATTGGACCAAGGACGTTTAAGAATACTATTATTCTAGGGTTATAATTATGTTTGATTATGTTACGTAGAAACAAACAACAAACACAATTATTGAAATAATGCCTCAATAAAATATCATGACTCAATGTGCAAAGTATAATTATCTCATGATTGGCTTTTGGGCACAATGCTAACAAACTCCAACTTGCACTAAAGACAATTATCCATGTGTCTAATACCAATGGATTTGGAATGATTATCATGCTTCTACTTGCGTAAGGGGTTTCATTAGTGGATTAGCACTATTATTGTTTGTCGAGGTCTTGCATATCCTCACATCACCCCTTTCAATGAAATCCCTAATGACATGATAACGCCAGAGTATGTGTTTAGATCACCGATGGGATTAATGTTCTTTAGCCTATGCAATTGCTCCATTACTGTCACAATAGAGTTCTATCGGGTTGGTAATGCTTGGAACTACTCTAAGTTTTGTAATGAATTTTTTGATCTAAACTACTTCCTTCGTAGCATAAAAAATGACAATGTATTCAAATTTTGTTGTACAGTCGGCCACTATCTCTTACTTTGAACTCTTCCAACTCACAGCACCACTACTAATACAAAACACATAATCAGATTATGATTTGAAATCATCCTTATTGGATTGGAAGCTAGCATCGATGTAACCCTTTACAATGAGCTCATCTTAACTGTCATAGACCAAGAATGCATCCTTAGTCATTCTTAAGTACTTGAGGATATTCTTAACAGTTGTCCAGTAACTCTCATCGGGGTTTGATTGGTACTTGCTCATCATGCTCAAAGCATACGAGATGTCGGGATAAGTACATACTATGACATACATGATAAATCCAATTGCTGAGACATATTGAATCTTATTCATGCGTTCTCTCCCCTTAAGTTTACTAGGACATTGAGATCTTGAAAGAGTTATACCATGTTACATGGGCAATAACCCTTTGTTAGAGTCTTGCATGCTAAACCTCCTTAGCACATTGTCAATGTATGTATTTTAGCTCAAGCCAAGTAATTTTCTAGATATATATCTCTATGATCCTAATGCCTAACACATAGGCTGCTTCACTCAATTCCTTCATAGAGAAACAATTTCTTAGCCAAGTCTTCACAAACTATGGCTCAGGAATATTATTCCCGATGAGTAATATGTCATCTACATACAACAACAAGAACATAATAACATTCCGACTAACATTTTTATAGACATAAGGTTCATCTTCATTTCTGATGAAACCAAACCCTTTCACTACTCCATCAAAATAAAGAGTCCAGCTTGAAGAAGCTTGCTTCAGTTCATAAATGGATCTTTACAACTTGCACACTTGTTGGCATTCTCTGGAGTAACAAAACCCTCAGATTATGTTATGTACACATCCTTAAATAGCTCTCCATTAAGGAAGGCGGTTTTGATATTTATTTTCCATATCTCATAATCATAGTGTGCAGCAATAGCCAATAAAATTTGGATGGATTTAAGTATGGTAAATGATGAAAAAGTCTCATCATAGTTAATATCATAAATTTGCTTAAAACCTTTTGTAACCAATCATCCTTTAAAGGTAATCACATTATCATCTATGTTAGTTTTCTTCTTGAAAATTCATTTGCACCCTATGGGCTTTATACTTTAAGTGGATCAACCAAAGTCCATACTTGGTTTTTATACATGGATTCCATCTTGGACTTCAGGACCTCTAGCCACTTTTTAGAATTTGGTTTTGACATAGCTTGTTGGTAGGTTATAAGCTCATCCTGATTTATGAGCATCACATCACCAGTATGAGTCACGAGAAATTCATATCTCTCAAGCTCACACTGAATCCTACCAGACCTACGTGAGCTCTGTGCTACAGGAACAAACTCTTGAACCACAACATCATGTAGCGTCTACTCAGGTTCCATTTTAAATTTAATGTCCTTTTGTTATTCATGAATTTCTTTAAGTTCTACTTTCCTCTTATTGGTTCTTGTAGAGATAAACTCTTTTTGTAGAAGAACACTAGTTCGAGCAACAAAAACTTTCTACTTAAAAGGATTGTAGAAATAGTAACTTTTTGTTTCTTTAGGATACCCAACAAAAAGAAATTTATAAGATTTAGGCCCTAGCTTGTCAAATGATTGACATTTTATATAAGTCTCACAGCCTTAAATCTTTATAAAAGACAGACTAGGATGTCTCCCACTCCATATCTCATATGGAGTCTTCTGAACCGATTTAAATTGAACTCTATCTAGCAAAAAAATAGTTGTCTCTAGAGCATGTCCCCAAAAGAATTTTGGAAGGTCAGCTTGACTCATCATAGATCGAACCATGTCTAACAGAGTTTGACGTCTCTTTTTAGATACATCATTCTATTGAGGTGTATCAGATGGAGTGAGTTGTGATACTATTCCACACTCCTTTAGATAGTCAAGGAATTCTCGGTCCAAGTATTCTCCACCCAATTTGATTGAAGTACTTTAATACTCTTCTTGAGTTGATTTTGTACTTTATTCTTGAATTCTTTGAACTTTTTGAATTCTGACTTGTGTTTTATGAGATACACATAGCCATATTTACTAAAGTCATTAGTAGAAGTAATGAAGTATTAGAAGCCTCCTTTAGCATGCATAGACATGGGCCTACCTACATCACTATGTATGAGTTCTAGTAACTCATTGGCTTTTCCACTTTGCCTAGTGAAAGGAGTTGTGGTCATCTTGCCTAATAAACATGACTTATATGTCTCATATGATTCAAAATTAAACGAGTCGAAGAGTCCATCCTGATGGAGATTGGATCTGCGGGTCACATTTATATGGCCCAAATGATAATGCTAGAGATAGGTTGGATTCAAATCATTGAATTTGACCTTCTTGGTATTCATATTATAAATTAGATTTTTGAGTTCTAGAATATACAAACCATTGCTAAGTTGAGCACTACCATAAAATATTTTATTCAAATAAATGAAACACTACTTGTCCTTTATTATAAATGAAAAACCTTTCTTGTCCAAGTAAGAAATAAAAATCACATTTTTACTAGTAATAGACATATAATAGCAATTGTCCAATTTTAAAACCAATCCATTAGGCAAAGTGAGAACATAAATCCCTACAGTTAATACAGTGACTTTTGCTCCGTTTCCTATATGTAGGTCTACTTCACCTTAGGCCAATCATCTACTCCCACTTAGATATTACATATTTTCACAAATGTGAGATCTACATCTAGTATCCAATACCAAAGATGAGGAAGTAGAAAAGTTAGCCTCTATAACAAAAACACCTGAAGTTAAAGTCTTACTTCCATTCTCCTTTTTGAGTTCTTTAAGATAAAGTTTACAATTGCGCTTTCAATGTTTAGGTTTCCTACAATGGAAGCATTCCTCTTCCTTAGCCACACCACTAAATTGTTTCAGTGCACCCGAAGAAGAATTAGCATTAGACTTTCCTTTAGCTTTATTATTCTTCTTGTTGGCCTTTCCCGTTCCTTTGCCCTTCTCAATTATAATAACAGGCTTAGCCTTCTTAAGGTTATGCTCAGTTGTTATCAACATGTTGAGCAATTCAGGGAGGTACTTTTCAAGATCATTCATGTTGTAGTTCATAAAAAAATGACTCTAACTTTCGGGCAATGATTGCAGGACTACATTGACAACCAACTCTTTCTAAAGAGCAAATCCCAAACCTTCAAGATTCTTATTGTACCAAATCATCTTGAGCACATGGACCCAAGGGACTTCCTTCATAAATTTTGCATTGAAACAATGCTTTAGAAGTCTCAAACCTCTCACATCGACCTTGTTCTTGGAAGAGTATTTTGAGATGTTCGATCATATCAAACGTCCCCATGTTCTAATGTTGCTTTTAAGCTCAGATTCCATGGCAATCAGCATGAGACAAGCAACAACCAAAGTATCATCAGAATGCTTCTTATAAGCATCCTTTTCAATTCTTGGAGCATTTGATGCGAACCCCCAATGGTATAAATACTATGAAATGTGCATAAGATTCTATCAAGCTCCACAAATACACCAAAAAGACTAGATTTTAAGACCCCCACCCCTAATCAACTTGTGATTAGAAACAAGAAGTATATGAAAATCAAAGAACATAAGTAACTTGCCAAAGTAGTCTTCAAAGAACCAAAGAGAATTTACTATCAAAATAACAATATTATTCATGTAAACAGCTGTTGTTTACAAACAAAAAATAAGCCTTTTTATAGGCCAAAACTAAGGTAAAAACTAAGCCAAATTTTCATAGAAAACCTAAGTTCAAAAAATGCAAGAAATCCTACTCAAACTAGGACTTAAACACACATTTTGCACATGTTTTTTGTATGCAGTGTATGCCACTTATCCCATATGATTTAAATCACTTCCCATGCCTTAATAACATCCTAAATAATGTAAATAAACATGAAATTAAAGTAAAATATGTAAGAACACAAGATTGGCCCTAAAAACCCCTAAATAGTCTTCTCAAGTGTGCTTTTAGTGTCACTTAGGGTTTTGTTTGTATCTTCTTCTTCTGGGCACTTTTTAAGTGATCCTTCAGCATAAAACTCTCTAATAGACTGTGTATGAGATTCCTTGAGCTTGTGGACATGAAAAATCTGACCATTTAAAGAAATGGTACGAGATGACTCCAAAAGGGTTTCCTAGGGTACATGTGTTGCCTTCAAGGTTTGAAATTGTGCACTTAGATGTGTAAAACATATGCATGCTACTAGATTGGTTTCCATTCCATAATATATGATCCAAAAATGCTAGAATAAGGCTTAAGATACGTCGTTGGCACCATGGATATGAATTGACATAAATCAGACTCTCTTTAGGCTTCATTTAAGCATGATGAAACAAAAACTTGGGCATTTGTCCTCCCTCCAAGTATGCTACCTTATCTTGGCTTGAATAGCTAGAAAATAACTTAATAAAGGCATATTGACTTGAAATAGCCCCTTTTGAATGGCTATAGTTCTGTTGAGCTTGAACTTGCACCATTAGGGCTTGTAGGTGCACTTTGATGCTTCCATTTGTGTCATGGCTTTCCCTTGACACATGGGTTAATTTCCTTGCATGGAAAGGCTATAACTTGATGGATGAAGTCACTTGTATGGTAGAGAACACATACAAGGCCTCATTTGCTTAAACTTGGTCATGGAACCTCCAAAAGATGCTTAAAAGTGCCAATTTGAGCTTTTTAGCTTTAATGGCTTCAAGAACTCCTACAATGTGCATAGGGGTACTTAATTTATTCATATCAACTCTCCCATCCTTAGAAGGATTCATCCTTAAATCAAAACCTATATTAAAAAAGGGAGCTGAATCAATAAGGATTAAATAGTCAATACTTAAGCACTCACCTTGCACATAAGTACCAATAGCATGGAATGCTTATGTATAGAGCTTTAATTTTGTGCAAAACTTGAACCAATATCTAAATGAAATGATAATTTTAATACCTCTAAGTTCAAAAACAAAGTTTGAAGTAATTAGCATAAAAAATCTGAAAGTTTGCACAATTTTCATCTTAACTCTAGGCGTCACTTTCATTACCTTTGCCATCTCAAAAACATTATTCTCACAACTAGGAAAAGTGTGGGAAGAATTTATGTCAAGGATGCTATATTCACTCAAAACAAATGGACCTAAACTCACATAAATGTTATGGTCATGAAATGCACAAATTATGCATGTCAAGACAATAGTTTGCATAGGCCATTCAAACAAACAAGAATTGAACACAATGCAGCCTAAACTAATAACAAAACCAGGATGCATGAATTTCACAAAAATTCTAAGAATTTTAAATGAAATAAGATTGGAATAGATAGGATGAAGTGAAACCAATTTAGTAGCAAACTTATTTTTGCATGTATATGCACCACAAAGCATGAAATTTATGAATTTGCATGGAATGTGACATAAAACAAAGGACTCAACATATCTCCTCAAAAGGCTGAATTTATCACTCAAAATAAATACTTTAAGTTCGTATGTAAAGAAAAAATATCAATGCCCAAAAGTTTGTGTAATACATGTGTCATGACAAAAAAATGTTTGTTAAAAATTAAAGATTGACGTACAAAGATGGGCTGAACATGAATAGGAATCAAAGAAATATGTAAGGCATGTGTAAGAACCAATTTATGCATGGAAAATTCTAAAGAACTAGATTTAACTTGAGGCAAAACAAAACAATGTGAGATGGATGCAAAACAAACAAAATCAAAAACAAAAAACACCAAAATGAAATTTTCTTTAAAGAAACTTATGGAATTCAAAAAAGGATTTGAAAAAACCAAAAAATTAGAAGATTTAAAACCATATTTTGTTAAAGTTTCATGCTTACTTCCTTCTCTTAATCTAGTTTCATGAAAACCATTCTTCAAAACAATACGGCTAGCAAACACACATTGTTTGAGACTTTCATGGAAAACCACATCAAATCTAGGTGTAAGGAATAAATATATTATAATGGCTAGACTTAGTCTTATTGTATTTTCCTTAGGTGTAGGAACCATAAAATTTTTACCTTTGCACTCAATGGCTTTGGATGGAGTTGCAATAATTTCATTCCCTTGAACCATAGGGTATGAAACAATGGTAGGCAAACTTTTACATATGAAATCACTAGGACTTACCTCAAATTGTTCCTTTTCAACCTCCTTAGTTAGTTTGATGCATAAGACATGACTTGGAATATTGGGAACACCAACTTCTGGGATAGGCAACAACTCACCTGATTCTTGTTGCTCATCTCCACTTAATTCCTGAAAAGATGACAACACAACACTAGAAGAAGACTTCATTATGTTAGATGAAAGTATGGCTTTCCTTACATCACTTATTTTTGCTATTTGACATTCTTTCTTTCCACTCATCTTCTCTTTATTCTTTTCTCTCGGGAACTTGCCACTCTTTTTTCCCTCAAGTTCACTCATCTTACTTGATCTCTTGGTTGTTCTCACAACTTTCCCCTCATCACTCTTACCCTCAACTTTCCCATCTTTTTATTTTCTCTAAACCTTACTTTGAAGCTTTATTTGATCCTTTAAGACGTGTTATGGTGAAAATAGAATAAGCATGATTGGCTTTCCTTCATGGAAAAAACAATACAAGTTCTTCTCTCCATCATGTGTGACCTTTCTATCAAAGTGTCATGGCCTTTCAAGAAAAATGTCACAAGCTTGCATAGGAACAACATCACAAAGAACTTGATCATAGTAAGTACCAATCTTAAAAAGGACCAAGACTTGTTTTACCACCTTACTTCTCCTTCATCATTCAACCATTGAAGTTTATATAGTTGAGGGTGCTTTTGTATAGGAAGCATCAACTACTCTACCATGGCTAAACTTGCTACATTTGTGCAACTTCCTCCATCAATGATGAGGTTGCACACTTGGTCTTTGATTCAGTACCTTGTGTAAAAGATGCATTCTCTTTGATTGGTCTCCTCCTTGATTTGCACACTTAGAGCTCGCCTTGCCACAAATGCAAAGTCACTTTCATTGGGCTTAAGTGTATTTGGCTCTTCATTCTTCAAAGGTGGTGTCTCCTCCATGGCATCTTCATCCTCAGATGTAATCTCTCCATCATCTCTAAGTACCATCACCTTCTTTTTTAGGTAATCTCTCATGTAGTGCCCCTTGCCTCTATACTTGAAGCACACCATCTTCCTTACCTTAGGTGCATCTTTAAGTGAAAGCATGGACTTGTTTTGTTGAGGCTGAGACAAGCCTCTTTTTATGGTCTCCACTTTTGGCTTTGGTGCTTTTTTGTTCTATGCTCCCCTCCATATGGAGCTTCCTCCTTGAGACATCTTGGATGCCTTGGACCTTTTGATGATCTTCTTGGTCTTAGTGGCATGGTGAAGCAAATCCTCCATGTTGACATAAGGCACCATCTCTACTTTGTTGGCTATCTTATGGTTAAGGCCATTGATGAATCTAGTAATAGTGGCTTCTTCATCTTCAATGATGTTGGCTCAAGTCAAGATCATCTCCAAGTCTTTGTAGTAGTCCTCTACACTCTTTTGGCCTTGCACCAGTCTTTGAAGTTTGAGGTGTTGATCTCTATAGTAGTTGCTTGGAACAAATCTCCTCTTTATCAAGGCTTTAAGGGTTCTCCATGTGTGTATGGGCTTCTCCTCATTCCTTCTCCTAGAAGTAACAACCTTATTCCACCATATAAGAGCATAATCAGTGAATTCAATGGTAGCCAATTTAACCTTCTTTTCCTCAAACTAATGATGGCAATAAAACATCATCTTAATCTTTTTCTCCCACTCCTAATATGCATCAGGATCGCTTATTCCTTGAAGGATGGAATAGTAAGCTTAATGGAGTTGAGATTATTATCCTCTTTTGACTCCCCCTTCCTTGGAAGCCCATGGTCATGCCAAGCACCTTCTTCCTCCTCAGGCTCATCTCTCATTGCATTTCTCCTTAGTTACAAGATGAGGTTAGGTCTCCTTGGTAGCCTCAAATCCAAGTCCTCAATCCTCCCCATGAGTCTATTGAGGGTTTCTTGAAATTCCCTCATGGTAGGTGCGTCAGTAGACATCACTTCAATCCTCTTATCTTCTTGGCCCTCCATACTCCTGAAATCAAAGATCTTTATACACTCATGTCGTGTGTTTTACTAAAAAAATAAACATTCAAAACACTCAATTTGTTAGTGAGAATATTACTATTAAAAGAGTCCTCAAAAGTTCTAAGAAAATTTTCCTCAAAGCACATAAGAAAACTTGAATTCTTTGAAAACAATTTTGACTCCAAAATATAGGTGGGCTAAACAAGTTTTAGAAGACTATAGGAAGCTATTGCAATTGATGGTCACAAGAACCACAAAGAAAGCTTTTGGCTCAAAACAATGGGTTTAGGGTTTGTAGGCGCAAAAAAAAAAAAACAATCACTTTGTGCAAGCCTTTTTTTTTTGAAAATTCTTTCCTTTTTCCTGTTTTGTTGTTATAACACTTTTCTTCTTGAAGTTTCTTGTTTCCAAATACAAAAAGTTAGTTTTCTTTTCTGCCAATACAAGAAATTAAGGAAAACTTGCACAATTTAGGCAACTTTTTTGTACTGAAACAACTTGATTTTGGTTTTTTTTTTCTTCATGTTTTCTTGAATTTAGGATGATAGAAACAAAGAAAACAAGGAAAATTAATAAGTCTGGACACAAAAAGAAAGGATAGGAAACCAAAAAGAAACAATCGAATGAAAACCGAAAACACCAGTTGACTTTTTTTGTTGTTTTTGTTGATTTGATTGGAAGCAAGGTTGCAAACAAAGAGGGAAGACCTAAAACATGAAGAAAAAAGGATTTAAATAGAGAATTAAAAGCACAAAAAATTGGAAAAATTGAAATAGGAACAAGAGAAACAAGAACACAAAGATATGTCATTTGGATGGAACTTGTGACTTTGATACCAACTGATGCAAACCTTACTAGTATAAAAACCATGAAATGCACCCAAGATGCTAACAAGCTCTACAAATACATTAAAGAGATTGGATTTTAAGATCCCTACCCTTAATCAACTCGTGATTAGAAACAAGAAGTATAAGAAAACCAAAGAACACAAGTAACTTATATGCCAAGGTAGTTTTCAAAGAACCAAAGAGAATTTCTTCTCAAAATAACAATATTATTCATGTAAAAGGCTATTGTTTACAACCAAAAAATAAGCCTTTTTATAGGCCAAAGCTTGGGTAAAAACTAAGCCAATTCTCATAGAAAACCTAAGTTCAAAAGACATAAGAAATCTTAGTCAAACTAGGACTCAAACACACATTTTGCACATGTTTTTTGTATGCAGCATATGCCACTTATCCCATGTGATTTTAATCACTTCCTAGGCCTTAATAACATCCTAAATAATGAAAATAAACATGAAATTAAAGTAAAATATGTAAGAACACAAGATTGGCCCCAAAACCCCTAAATAGTCTTCTTAGGTGCGCTTTTAGTGCCACTTAGGATTTTTACTTATATCTTCTTCTTTCGGGAACTTTCTAAGTGATCCTTTAGCTTGAAACTCTCCAATAGACTATGTATGAGATTCCTTGAGCTTGTGGACATGAAAAATCTAACCATATAAAGAAATGGCACGAGATGACTCCAAAAGGGTCTCCAAAGGTGCATGTGTGGGCTCTAAGTTTTGAAATTGTGCACTTAGGTGTGTAGAACGTATGCAAGCTGCTGGATTAGTTTCTATTCCATAATATATGATAAAAAATGATGGAATACGGCTTAAGATACATCCTTGGCATCATGTATATGAATTGACATAAATCAGACTCCCTTTAGGCTTTATTTGAGCATGATGAAACAAAGACTTGGGCAGACTTAGGCATTTGTCTTCCCTCCAAGTATGCTACCTTCTCTTAGCTTGGATAGCTAGAAATAACTTAAGAAAGACATATTGACTTGAAATAGCTCCTTTTGAATGACTATAGATCTGTTGAGTTTGAACTTGCACCATTAGGGCTTGTAGGTGCATTTTGATGCTTCCATTGGTGTCATGGCCTTCCCTTGAGGCATGGGTTGCTTTCCTTCATAGAAAGGCTAGAACTTGATGGATGAAGTCACTTAGATGGTAGAGAACACGTACCAGTCCTCATTTGCTTGAACTTGGTCTTAGAACCTCCAAAAGATGCTTGAAAGTACCAGTTTGAACTCCTTAGCTTCAATGGCTTCAAGAACTTCTACAATGTGCATGAGGGTGAATAGTTTGTTCACTTCAACATTGGTAGCATACTCATTCAGAATGGGTTACTTTAGTGCATAAGGCTTTCTTGATTGCTTAAGGACTATCTTCAAATTTTTGTACCATTTGAGAAAGTTGGTCCCGTTCAGCTTTTCCTTCTCAAGGATCGATCGCAGTGAAAGTGTTGATTTATTTTTTGTCATGGTAATCTACAACAGTAAACATACAGTGTAAGACTCTCATCAAGTTAGCAATGATAATAAATCACATTTATAATCATAAACAATGAGCGATGTTTAACAGCACATCATTGCTACTCAAGTGACAAGATAGTTAGTGATTTGAGTAAACCTCTATGATCATTATTCATATATGTTATCATCCATTTGTTCAAGGATATCAAGACTGAGCATGAGACATGAAATATGTTACTCTTGTATAGCCCAATCTTTGGTTTCTTGATTCTTAAGTACACTGACTTGAACTAATGACATTGATATCCTATACTAACTCATTTGAGCATGGTCATACATTTCCTCAGTTTTACTCAATCAAGGGGCTTGAAGATATCACTCTCGTTACATAGGAGGGACAAATCCCATCTTGATCATACAAAACTCTCCGCATGATTTGTGACATGCCTAATGACCACTTTCATGTTTACTCACTTATGAGAAACAAAAGGAAGTATTAAAGTATGTGACTCATATATAGAGAACCTTGATGACCTCAGGTCAAATGACTACATATACCATGATCATTATGATAATTACTTATGACACTCATATAAAGATCCATGTAGCGTTCTTATGGCGGGTCAGTCCAGTACACAAGTGCTCCAACTTGTACCCATATGTAGACTACATATCTCATATTAATCACCACATATGCTCATCTTTATGTATTATTGTAACTCACTCCACAATAATACTATACCAGGTATGTTTAACAATACTATTATTCTAGGGTTATAATTATGTTTGATTATGTTATACAAAAACAAACAACAAATACAATTATTGAAATAATACCTCAATCAAATATCATAACTCAATGTGTAAAGTACAATAATCTCATGATTGGTTTTTTAGCACAATGCTAACAAGTATTTGGTGGTATCAGTGGTAGTCATTATTATGACTACCAATTTTGTAATTTGCCCAAAATATTCGCTCATTTAACCTATTTCATAGGTAAGTGGACTTCAGGAGCAAAAAACAAAATATGACTTAAGCAAAGCAAGTAAGCATAGTAAGCTGGGTTTTCTTGGTAATAATTACAAATATTAATGACTAGGAAAATATTTGGTGATTTTAATTCATAGGCTTTTGCAGTATAACCAAGTTGCTATGGTTGTAAGCCTCAATCTGAACCTGAACTTGACCCTAATTTTCAGGTTCAGGTCAAGGTACAAAAGTTGAGAAATGTAAGTTTAGGCCAACCCGACCCAACCCGCTTTTATGATCTTATATAATGGGTTGGGTTAACCCAAAATAACATGATTTTACCCTATTTTGTGTATGCTTAGGAATTATTTCCTATACCCAGCCTAGCCTACTACCCCACAACCAATCCTATCTAACCTCTAGCCCATTAAATAACAATAACATAACCTAGCCCAATCTTCTCCTAGACTATCCCAACCCACTTAGCTACCCTCATACTTCAAACCCTAAGAGTTTTGTTCATTGTTGGCTTCTATTCGTTCAGCTACGCCGCCTACCTCTCTCGATCATCCCTGCTTGTTCGTCATTCTCTGCTCTAGCCTCCTTCTCTCCCATCTCTTTTTCACCTAGGTCACCTTGCAGCCTTGCCTTGCTCTCTTGGCCACCTCTTTTTCTTGCATCGTCTCCCTCTCTCGGCCTTCACTTGCTCACCTCCTCCCTTGGCTGTCACCCTCCCTCTCTCCTCACTTTTTTTCCTCCCCCATCAGTTGTTACTCTCATCATAGTGACCTTTGTAGCGAAGGCGAGCCGGTGAGGCGAGTGAGCTTGGAGATGGGGGGATCCTTAGGTATGGTGCACGAGGAGGGAGCAGTGGTGAAGAAGGGGGGCACCAAGGAGTGCAAGAGAAGGAAAAGGTCCAAAGGAATGCCCAAACCCACTCAAACTCGACCTTGACCCAAAAATTGTCGAGTTAGAGTCGGTTCAAGTCTAGAATTTTCAGGTTAGAAATAAGCTGTAAAAATTGGATTTTAACCCAAACCCGACCTATTGACCCGAACTTTCACCCTTATGAGTTACATGTTTTATTGAGGGTTACAGTGGGCTGACTTATAGTTTGAGGACCAAATCGTCCGCAACCGAAACCTTAAGTGCCAATGGTTCAATTTTAGCTAAATCGGAATAAAGGAATTTCAAAAACGGTTCCACTTCCAGCAACAGAGTTGCAGATTCCGGCATTTCAAACGAACTGACCAGAGGGGGGAAAATGGTGGTCCTCCATTTCCATTCAGATCTTCGCTCCACGACCCGAGTTCTAGGAGCCTCAGTTTGCCTTAACCCGGGAAACTCGAAACCCAAGCGCTTGTCTGCCTTCAGTCGTCGACGAAGACTAGTTCCGGTCAGTGTGGCCGCCGCATTGAAGGTAACGACGAACAAGAAGCTGGACAGATGTACTGCCGACGAGCTCCACTACGTCGACGTTCACAACTCCGATTGGCGGCTCGCTCTCTGGCACTATCTTCCTTCTCCTCAGGTCTTCGGATTTGTTCTTTTTTCCTCGAGTCTTTGGTCTCAGGTACCTTTTTTTAGGTTTACGACCAATGCGTCTGAATATCGATCGCATTTGCAGGCGCCGCAGAGGAATCATCCGCTGTTGCTATTGTCTGGGGTTGGGACCAATGCAATTGGATTTGATCTTTCTCCTGAGGTCAGATTTGTTTTCCTCCTTTTTCTAATTTAATTTCAAATTTAATTTCTTAGGTTTTAAGGTTTCCTCGTTCTCTGTTTTTAGTTAAACCGATGCTCTTCCTGTATTTTTGTTGGCAGTATTCCTTTGCACGTTACATGGCAGGCCAAGGTTATGATACGTGGACCCTTGAACTGCGAGGTGCTGGTTTGAGCACACCCAATATGGATTCGGGGGAAGCTAATGACCGTTCTAATGTTTATCATGTAAATGGTGATTCTAAGGAGTTGCCAATTGGAATTCAGGCAAAACAAATGGCATTTAGATCTGGGCAATCGCAGTCATTTAACTTGTTTGACAATTTTGCTCATCCTTCACTAGGGGGTTAGTAATTACAGTGTTTTTCGAGGGAACGAGTCAAGTAGACTTGCTTACATGATATATACATCGATCTGTTTTTGCAGAAGAGGGAAAAAGTTTTGCTGTTGCTAGCCAGATGAGGGACTTCATTAAGAAACTTTTGAATGCAATTGAACAGGTCAAAGGAGCATCTCTGCCACTATTTTCGGGCATGCAAGAGCTAATATCTTCAAGACTGAAAGATATTCAGAAACAATTAGATATGATGGTGAAGTATAATTGGGACTTTGAAAACTACCTGGAAGAAGATGTCCCAGCTGCGGTGAAGTGACACTTCTCCATTGTGAACTTTCTTTTTGGACTCCTGCTACTTAATAGTGTGTAAGCTTATTGCTCTTATTGTATGAAATTTCAACTTAGATGGAGTACATAAGGACCCAAAGCAAACCAAAGGATGGCAAGTTGCTTGCAATTGGTCATTCTATGGGTGGTATCTTGTTATATGCAACGCTATCAAGATGTTGTAAGAATTTATCCTTTATAACGTTCATGTCCCATATCTAGAAGAAATTGTTGATTCTATTTCTACTTTTAAGTTTTAACATATTGTTCTACATAAATGTTTGACCTTTAGGTTTTTGCATGAATATCCATTATCTGTTTTTGTGATTATGAATCCCCAAAAAATTAGAAGCCAATTCTTGATACTGAATTAATTTTCCATTGGTTATCTTGAACTTAGTTTGATATCTATATTTGAAAAATGACCTCAAAGCCTGAAAGTTCTGTTTCAGTATCGGTACTAGTATATGTTCTAGATATAGACTGTATTGGTCAGTAATTTGAAGTATGGATTACTTGAAGGGCAACTGTTTTCGTGAGAGTGAAATCAAGCCTTAGTTGGGTCCACCTGGGTCTATCCAGAGTAGTCGGACCCAATTGATGCTTCCATACCCCGGGGCCAAGTTATCACATGCTCAGTAGACATTATCGCTGAAACAAGGAGTAACTTAGTACATCTGGTGCTTGGTTAGGTTCAAATACTAAAGGAAAAGAATGAACAAGCAGAAAAATTTTAGATATCTAACCTGAAATCTTTACATTCATTTATTTATGATGTCATTGACATATTTATTTTCAATAGTTTTGTTCTAATTTTTTAATTATGTTCCTGTTAGGTGCTCTCAAAGAATTAAAATAAGCATTTCACATTCCTGGACCATTTAAAAGATGAGGCGAAAACGAAAGTGATGTCCTTTCTCATGTGAGAAATAAGAACTTTGTTTCAGTTGAATAAGTAGATGCATTGATGATTGGCGACCTTATCTCTTTCGATGAACTTTTTTTTTTCTTACTCCATTCCATTAACTATAGCATGTGAAGTTTATACATTCCATGTCTTTGGTCAAGGAAAGACCATCTCCCATGAAATTATAGCTCAACGAATTCTAGGTCCTGTGTTCTCTTTTTCTTTTTCCTCCTTCCATCCATCTCATATTTCTTATGCTGATTCATGTTTATATTTTCTTCTTGAAAGCATTAGTCATATATGAGGATGTATAAATCATTTTTGTTCTGTAGGGCCTTGAAAAGTGACTAACTGACTGTTATAAGCTAATAAATTTACTGTTTGATAATAGGTTTCGAAGGGAGGGACTCTGGATTGGCTTCCATTGCTACATTGGGAGCATCGCTTGATTTTGCATCCTCTAGATCATCATTTAAGATGTTTTTACCTCTGGCAAGTTTACTGAAGATCAAATTGTGCACTTTCATTGCTTACATTGTATAGGACTGACATCAATTTGCTCATTCTCTAATACTGAGATGATGTTACTAATGCACAGGTTGACCCTGCACAGGCCCTGGATGTTTCTATGATCCCAATTGGGGCTCTGGTTTCTGCTCTCCATCCTTTTGCTACTCGTCTTCCCTATGCTTCATCATGGTATACTCAAATTTCTGCACCTGATATGATGCAACCTGAGCTGCTTGAAAAACTCCTCTTACAAAATTTTGGTAAGCACATGTTACCTAAATGAATTAATGTTCACCGGAAAACAACTAATTTTGTTCTGGCGATCAACATATTACAACCTTTTCTTTTATCTAGCCTTGGGTTGGCTATATGAGATGTGCAGCATATGATACACCAATCCGTATCACCAGTTATGTACTGTTTTTAAATATAAGAGTGGGTCTTCAAAGTCCAAAGACTGTCGTTATCACTGCTTCAAATATTGAAACATCCTTTTTCCAAGTTTCAAGGAAAAACAATTTATGTTTCCAAAAGGGGGAAAGAACCTGTATACCCTGCAGGTGGACCAATGCTTGGTGTTAGTCAGGATATTCTTTGATTTGAAGGTAGCTTCTATGTTGATGTTTCTATTTACTTTTCATTATTAACACCCACCAGCAATTTATCGGATAAGTAAGCAGGATATGGAAAATCAAGTTTTCAATTCAAGCTGCTTTATTTCAAACCCGTTTGTGGTCGAACAGAGGAACTCTTTCCAGTTCGACCCCCTCAACATAAATCCTGTATAGCATTTTTGTTGCATTTGATCAATTTTTCAGTCCTTGGCTTGCTTTAACAATTGCTCTTTCCTTTCGTGAAAAAATAGCATTTTTCTCCCCATCTTCCAACTGTTGCATTGGTTATATTATCTACGAAGGCACTACCCATATAGCATATATCTAAACGATCAAAGCATTGCTCACACAAAACAATGTTACACATGATTGTATAAATGAGCAAGATCCTTATCAAGTAGCTCGAGCTCAATTTGAGTTTCTTTTCAATCGAGCCTTATTGAGTTAGAGGTTAATCTAAAGCCAAAAAATGGGCTTGATACTCAGAGCCTTGTGTTACTCGGCCCTCAAACTTATGGAAACTAACTTATGAAAAATAGAGTTAATTTACACCAATAAGCCTAGTTATTGAAAAGGTGCAGTTAGTGCTTGACCTAATAGCCTTATTGAGACAAGCTTGAGCCTAATGGCCTAAAGCTTGACCTAGCCCATTTACAATCCTAGCTACACAACGTGCTTAAATTTTGCGGATTAGAGAAAAATGTCATTCCTTTTGGGACATGAGTATATTTTACAATAACTAACATTTGACCTGTTAAAAATGCCATCCGCAATCTTCTCTAAAAATTTACTTATTCTCACCTTTACATGCTATGAGGGGCGACGCTATGTATAAGTGAGTGGTGGCGAATGCCACCACTGAATTTTGGGAAAATTGTATAAATTTTATATAATCTTTTAAAAAATATTCATTATGACCTTATGGAATATTTTGTAATGACCCCATTCATTATAAAATGCATGGAAATAGTTTTAATTGCCCCTACTAAAATAATTTTCTGGCTCCGCCCCTGCATGCAATTGCTTTTCTCTTTTCTTTAGTACCCAAATTGTTTCCTGCCCTGTCACCAGTTATGAAGGCAATTGATTTGCAATTTGCAGGTTCAGTACCTTCTAATCTTCTTGCGCAACTGACTACAGTGTTCCAAGAGCAAGGATTGTGTAACAGAAATGGAACTCTTTTCTATAAGGACCACGTGGGCAAAAGCAAAGTGCCCATCTTAGCTCTTGCTGGAGATCACGATCTCATATGCCCACCTGAAGCTGTATATGGTATGTTCTCCAACATATCATTTACTGTGATGATTGTTAGGTGGGTAAGATACGTAACCGTTTTGCACCACATGCAAGTCTCACTGATAGCTATAACGTCCATTGATCAGAAACTGTGAAGCTTATACCTGAGAATTTGATCACCTACAAAGTTTTCGGAGAGCCTGGAGGTCCGCACTACGCTCACTATGATTTAGTGGGTAGTCGTTTGGTAAGAGTGAATCAATCTTATATCAATATTAACTTTATTCATTGTATGCTATGGTGAAAGGATGCTGACCAGGTAGCACCACCTGTAATTTTAACCAAAGTCGGGCAGATTTCATTTGCCTACTCTGCCTCCGCTCCTTACATTTGTTCTCTAATGTTTCTAAGTGTGGTTTGATATGTTCTTGCAGGCCAGATATACGGTATATCCATGCATTGTTGAGTTTCTCAATCGTCACGATGTCGCTTGATTACCTAGTGAAAGTTTGCTTTTGCTAGCGCATGGATACGATTACTTAAACTGAAACTTCTCAGTACTTACTAAGCTGTAATGGATGTTTCCGTACAACCATTTAGGAGCAAGTATTGTGCAATTTTGGTTTGTGGTTGGAAGGTCGTCCATTTGCAAATTTGATGTAACCAAGAGATCCAGGCATAGATTGTAAGATGAGTTAGTTATGACTATTTTGACATGGGACGATGACTTTGAACCAACCATGTGCCCTCCACGTATACAAGTTCTTGTACGGGCATTGAAAGTACCTAGGAGTAGTAGTACTTTTGACTTGAGCAGATTAGGTTATAAACAAACTAACATTTTTGCAGTAAGATCGTAATTAAGCTAATCTAAGAGAATTTTGTAAGAGAACTTGGAGAAGGCACAAGAATTATTGAACTATCTGTTCCACTTTACAATTAGTTTCATTTAACCCGGAGGGGAAATCTTTTATGCAAAAGAGGAATAAAGTAGTCATTCACAATATCTCATCATAGTATCGTTAAGGCAACAATCTCATCACTTTATCGGTAAACAAAGTAAACTAGGCTGTGAGTTGTGTCTCCAATAGTTTTCTCATTTTATAAATTTTGTACATTTTGGGAAGGTAAAAAGGGCAAAATTGTCATTCATCTTAGCATGAGGAACAGATTGCCCATTAAACTAATTTTTGAGGCAAGTCACTCAGTAACGTTTGCAAAGGGTGCAAATAAACCACTACCGTTAAACACGGCCATTTATGAGTCGATGTGGACTATTTTTATGACGTATACCCCAGATGGCAGTGAGTCAAATTTGGGCGCGAAACATGGTCTTTTTCTTTTCCTATTGCCGCAAACTTCCTGCCCAGTCAAATTGTATCATACCAAGAAATCCCAAAAGGAATGGCCACAATGACTAGAAAATGCACATTGACTTGAAACAAGACAGAGTGTTCAAGAAAAGAGACTACAATCGATTTGAATATTTGCAGTCAAAAGGAGCAAGCAAGGGTTCAGATTAATGGAAACAAATATCACAAAGAGGACTGCCAATCATTGGGGGCACTTTGCAATGAAAAGGTATAAAGGATGACAAATTATATATCATGTCTAGATTCTCACATGATACTTAATTTGAAAAGGTATAAAAGATGACAAACCATATATCATGTCTAGATTCTCAGGTGATACTTAATTTGTTGGAATATGCAATTCCAATTGTTTATTGTAGATGTTGGTTTTAGGTTAAAAGCTACTACAATTCTTTAATTTTCACACCAAAGCACATGAAACCCAATCATATTTGTTTGCATTTTTTTATTGTAGTGTAAAGGACAATGAAGACAATCTGTTCTTTAAGTGCATTGAATATGGTGTTTGTAAACCCAAGTGCAACCAAGCAACCAAGCAACCAAGAAGGGTGAATTGGTTGCCTTAAAAACTTTAGCAAAATCAAATTTCATAACCAAATTCACTCAACCAACGATCAAGAACAAATCAAGTAATGCTAAACACAAATAAAGCAAGTAAATAAAGAGGATTAAAAAAAGAGTGCACTAGAATTTATAGAGGTTCAACTTCACCAACCGGAGTCTACGTCTTCTCCTCAAACTTGCCCACTTGAGAGTTCCTCCACTATGTCTTGATCTAGATTACAATGATGTTTTTTTCAAGGTTTACTCCTAACCAAACGTCAGTTTTCTCTAAGGCTAACTAGAAATCACTCCCTAATTTTCAATGATCGCTAGAAACCACTCCCTCACACAAAAGATTGTAAAGTTTGAAGTGTTTTCAAACTTATAAGCTCACACAATAGTACTCTTACTGGATATGTAAGTGAAAGTACAACCACAATATTGAATTTCTTAATATAAGCTCTTTTTCTTAAATTTGATGATGAATCTTCACTTCTAATGGTCAAGAGTTGTCTCCAAGGTGTTTCTTCATGATTTTATACTCATTTGAGGGCTAAAAAGAAATTGAAGAGACATTGGGAAGGTCAGAAAATCTCCTAAGAAATTTGGTAACTGTTGTTATCAAATTTGACAGCTTCTTGCTTATATCTAGCATTTTTAACTGGTTGGAAATTGTCAACCTGTTGAAAACTAAGTCTTAGGCCAAAAAGTGAGCTTTTCTTTAGTAGCTAGAATTTTGATTGAGTTGGTGTGAAATCCATGTGGCTATCTGAGTTGGCATCAATTTAATTTGAATTTTTGAAGATTTATGGATGATTTTTTTTCATGTGGAAGGCTTTTCAAAAATTTTTTCAACCCGTTGATGTATTTCAACCAGTTATTCTTCACTTCCAGTAGCTATCGTAGGTTTTCCCTCCAGACTTCAACCGGTTGGTTTGTTCCAACCTGCTGATTTGAAGCCTCCTAAAGCTAGAATATCGTGGGTGCAAAAAACTACTCCAGTTTCAATGGGTTTCAAGTTTTCAACCTATTAAAACTATACCTCTAGGAAATTTCAACTCCCAAATTTTCTAGATTTCAATGTTGATTTCTTCCAATGAATTTCTTCTTTCACAAACAATACTTAGAACACTTTAAGTAACCTGAGAAATAATAAACACTAACCAAAAGGCATGTAAATTTGTCTAAATACCTTGCACACTAAAAATATATACATTAGCCTTTCATAAATATTTTGTTATTGTCAAAATTCAAAGATAATTGATTGGAACAAATCCAACAATCTCCCATTTTTTTGGTGATGACAAAACAATATTTCAAAAATCATATATAACATCCAAAAAATAAGGATAAACATTGATTGTCCAATTCTATCTCTCCCCCTTTTTGTCATAATAAAAAAGGCATATGGATCAGCAAAACAAATCATCAAAATTCTCAAGCATGATTACCACAAACATGCAACAAGCTCCTCTGTAATCAAGGCATACAAACTCTAAGGTACTTTTACAAAAAAACATGCTCCTTTTTAGTCCAAACATATAAAAATTTTCTCCGAATTTCTAAATGAAGAAAATAGCCAAGTATGAACTAATAGGTTATCAATATAATATTTTTCATACAAATTCATATCATCAAAATATTGGAACAAATCCACAATAATATGAAAGTTTCAAAAAATATATAAACATTAGAAAATTTAAGGACATACCTTATTTTCCGAACAAGTAATGGAGAAATGAAAAAGTTGATCTTCTTATAACCTTAAAGCAAACTAATGTCAGATAGCAGTGAAAAGCCCCTATATTTTTCACACTTGAACACACAATCCTTGCTTCCCTTTTATTGATGATGAGAACAAAGGAGAATCAAAGTATATGTCTAAAAGGAGAGAGACACAGAAAAAGAGAGAGTGCACTCAATAACCACCTATTCTCATATCTTATTGTTGAAACAATATGTCCCTCCAAGGAGCATTTCATCTCTATGAATTATCTTATGTGATAAGGTCATTGTGCTCTTTTACCACATGGCACACATCCATTGGTTAATAGCACAAATTACATGTATTAATGTATATCTAAGTGCGTTTTAAAGAATGTATTTAGCCACTCAAGTTAAATAATTGTAACAAGCTCCCACTTGCATTGATATACTTAATACATACTTTAACACATATATATTTTTAATTCCTTCATTAACAAATGTAGCATTAATGTGTCAAGCATGTGACCCTTAACATGCTACCAAGAGCTTCTCACATTGTGGTTATTAGACTCATAATGGAGAACTATATAATTCTCTCTTCTTGAAGTACTAAAGTCATGTCTTATAAAATCTCAAGATAAGATGATACACTTGTTTAGCAACATTCAGTCTCTTTTATGAGTTTCATGCATTAGAAATTTTTGAATTGTGCTAAACCTTAAGTGCACTTTTTAATATTTGAATATTATTATCATTACTCAAATCATTTTCGATGGGCCCATGATTGAGCAATGTTATATTATATCTCTTATGTAATATGCAACTTATGCAATTACTTACATAGTGTACAACTTATGCAACTACATCATTGTCTTTCCTTTAGTCCAACATATTAAGTCTCTAAAGACCACATGATTACCCAAAAAAAGGACACATCAAGCTTGTTCAACTCAAGCCTTAGGCGACTAATCAAAGTAACCATAACGACCTAAAGCCCTTAATATTTGGCTATAGTCACTAAGGGTTTTAATTGAAGAATCTCACACATGAGTAATACAAGAGACAACTTTTTCATATTCTTCTTTGGTCAAACTTCATGGTAAAACAATCATGATATATCATATACTACCTTTTCGGTTACACATCTCTAAATGTTTCACAACATCACTTTGTGGGAGGTGTGTCACTTCTCCCTCTTAAAATAGGTAGATGTGTTTCTTTCACTATTCTGTATAAAGTGGAGCATATGTCAAAAATTAAACCAGGAAGTATCATACTTTCTTACATATAAGAAAGCAATTCTAAACCTTAGGATAAGATGCATGAGTGGACATGCAAACTCGATGAACGATATCATCTTACCTTGATTATTTAGGTAAATCAAGGTGACCATTACGCTGAAGTTGTCATATGTTGGTGGATATGGCTCCCACTTAAATGTATAACCCTGGTAGGTCACATATTTCTACATTTTAGAGATAATACACATTTAAGACAGTAGCGGTCTCATCCTTGCTCTTACACAAAGATGCAAGAGCGGATGACCCATGTGAGAAGATCAGCCGCAACCTATGAATTTATTTTCATTGTGGTATCTAGATGAAGTGTACTTGACTTAGAACAAACATATGTTTATTTTAATAATAAATAAATATCAGATAATCCAAGTCCATATTTAATGAACACAAGAAGGAGAATAATCACACTAACATCTATAATAATATATGGAGTCCCATTGCCTTGACATGCCTAGAAAAAGGAATTCGTGGTAAAGGCTTTATGAGAGGATCAGCCACCATCAAATCCGTAGATAGATCTTCCATCTTGACTTCTCCCTCTTCTATTGCTTCTCTGACAAAGTTATACTTCATGCTTATATGTTTGGGCATTTCATGGTGCTTAGGGTCCTTGGTATAAGCCAGAACAGCCATACTATCATAAAATATGGTGAGTGGCTTCTGGATGGAGACTATTGACCTTAAATGTTCCATGAAAAACCTATTGATAGAGCCTTTTGGACAGCAGCTGTACTTGCAATAAACTTAACCTTTGTCATTGACAATGCTGTACAAGTTCATTTCTTGCTACTCCATGAGATGGCTCCATTTCTAAGCAAAAAGACAAAACCTGAAGTAGACTTGCTATTATCTTTGTCTTCACCCCAATTGGCATCAGAGTATCTATGTAGGTTAAGTTCTCTTCGTTGGTAACATAGCCAATAATCCTTTATACCCTTAAGGTATCTAAGGATTCTCTTGACATACTTCTAATGCCCCAAGGCCAGGGTTTAAAGAATATCTTGCCATTAGATCCATTGCTTGACATATGTTTGGCCTTGTGCAAAGCCTGACATACATTAGGCTACCTATGGCATTATGGTATAGAACCTTCTCCATTTCCTCTTTCTCTTAAAGAGTAGTTGGGCATAGAGCCTCATTGACCTTTTACCCTGTAGCCAAAGGGGGTTCATGGGCTTTAAGTTTGTCATGTTGCAGCATGCAAGGATCTTATCTATATAAGGCTCTTGTGATAATGTTAGCAACTTTGCCCTTTTATCTCTTAAGATTTTAACTCTAAGGATATAAATAGCTTTTCCCATGTTCTTCATATCAAACATGGAAGATAACCATTCCTTAATGGTCTTTAACAAACTTAAGCCACTCTTATCTATTAGGATGTCATCAACATATAGCGTCAATATTGCAAATTCAGATTTATTGAGCACATAAACACAATAGTCTTCATGCAACATCACAAAACTGAAGTCTGCGATGGTATGATAGAACTTCAAGTACCACTGTCTTAAAGCTTGCTTAAGACCATAAATATCCTTCTTTAATCTACATACTTTGTGCTCTTAAATCTTTACAATGAAACCTTGTGGTTGTTTCATGTACATCTCCTCTCCCAACTCTCCATTGAGAAAGGCAGTCTTTACATCCATTTGATGTAATTCTAAGTCCAAATGTGCAATAATAGCTAGGCAACAATCTTATTAAATTGAATTTCACAATAAGAGAAAAAATGTCTTTATAATGAATACCTTCCTTCTATGTGAACCCCTTGGCCACCAAACGGGCCTTGTACCTCTCAATTGAAGCATCAGAATTGGCCTTAATTTTGAGAACCCATTTGTTCCCAATTGCCTGATGGACAAGAGGAAGGTCAGTCAAGTTCCAGGCCTTAATTTTATGCATGGAGTCCATACCCTCAAAAGCCTCTTGCACATTGCTTGACTCATCTATCATAGATAAAACCAAGTTAGCCTTAATCTTATCTAGAATCCACCATTGATCCCAATGCCTAGGTGGTCTAAATTGCCTACTTGAATGTCTCAAGTTAGGTTGAGGAGGAGGCACAACATCATCATGCACCCTCTATTTCATCTCGTGGTGCATTATTATGTAGCTTAGGATAAGGAATTTCTTGTTCCATTCCTCCCTATTGATTTTGATCTTCCTCATGATCAACATATGCTTGATCTTCATGGTGATCAAACACATAAGGTTGTAGCAATAGAATTTCCATGGGGGAATAATACCCTTAGGATATGTGGCATCTAGTGTTCCAAGGGCACTAGATCAACCTATTTTGTAGGCCTCTCCCAAAGAGTTCATATTATTACCTTTATCAACTTTTGGGAACTCATTTTCCACAAAGTTGGCATCCCTTGACTTAGACATTCTAATCTTTATGAGTTATATCTAAAAATATATAACCCTTCGAGTGTTCTGAGTAGCCAAGGAAAACACATTTCCTTCCTCTAGGTCCTAATTTTCCTAGTGAATGATTTGCAATGTGAACATATGCAGCATATCTCCAGGAGCTTAAATGACCTGGATTAGGTAATCTTTTGGTCCATAACTTATAAGGTATGTTACCAATAGACATGGAAGGCACTTTATTAAGGATATATGCTACACAAAGCAAAAAATCACCCTAAAAGGTAATGTCCATATTGGCCATAGCCATCATGGAACGTACCATATCCATGAAAGTCCTATTTCTCCTTTTAGCAACTTCATTTTGTTTGGGTGTCCTTGGAAGTATAAGTTGTCTTGCAAGGCCTTTCTTATCACAGAAGGCCTTAAAATCATTTGGCAAGTACTCAACTCTACGATCAGTCCTCAAAGACTTGATCGTCTTACCTAATTGATTCTCTACTAAGTACACATAAGTTTTGAAACACCTAAGTGTTTCATGCTTATGCATTATTAAGAATACATGGGCATAACGAGTATAGTCATCAATGAAGGTAATAAAGTATTTAAACCTATGTCTAGATGGTGCTTTCATTAGGTCACAAAGGTCAGAGTGGATCAATTGAGAAGGATCACTACACTTAGTTGCCTTGCCTGAAGGCTTTCTTGCAACTTTTCCCATAAGGCATGATTGGTAACTTGGTAAAAAAACATTGGACACATACTAAATTAAGCCTCTCATGGCTAACTTATTCATTTTTTTTGTCTAATGTGTCTTAGCCTATCATGCCAGGTCATTAAACTTATAGAATTAGCAATGTAGCAACTATCATTGGCAACATTCATATTTAACTGAAACAAGCCATTATGGACTAAACAAGAACAAATCTTACTTTTACTATAAATAATAGTTACAAACCCATGTGAGAAGTTCATAGAATATCCATAGTTTAGAAGGAAACTAATAGAAATCACGTTTATAACCATGCAAGGTGCATATTATACATCAATAAGTATTAAATCTTGTGTTTTCAATGGGACCCTATAAGTGCCAATCCCTTTGACAACCAGACTTGCATTTTTACCCACAGAAACATTTCTTGCCCCTCTAGGCAACTTCCTATAGGCAACATGCCATGTCCTTTCCTTGGTTATATGGTCTGTCGCTCCTAAATCAATAATCCACAAAGAATTAGATTTAATAAGGGTAGCACATGACACAACATGTACTAAAGAGGGAATCTCATTAAAAACATGTACCTTAAGTAGGTCCTTGCACTCTTTAGCGAAGTGCCCCTTGTTCCCAAAATTGAAGCACTTGAGCTTACTTTTGTGCCTCTTCATGAACTTATTCTTTTTGGGTCCATTTCCCCTTGCCCTCCTCCTTTTACTTTGACATGGCTTGCCTCAGCGCTGCCCAGGAAGCCTGTGAGAACTGGTCTCACAGTAGTTGCAATTGGCTAGCTTTATATGTGCATGAATTAAAACTTCATGATACTAGTTGATTAACCTACAATATGCAGTATGCATGCTCTTATGCTTTGACTTGGATTGAAAGAAAATCATAAAAGCATTCATTTGGCCAAGATACTTTCATAGAAAACAAGTTCAAATAGCCAAAGCATACAAAATCAACATTTGTATGATTCATACTACACATAACAATCATGTGAGGGCATTTAATGTGAAGTAGACTAATGCTTTCACCCAAGAGCAACACTAAAGTCTAAGACTCCAAATATAGACAAGGGAGGCAACTAGGCACACAATACATATACATGCCTAAACTGAAATCCTTTCAAACTAACTCCCACCTTGGAGGTAAATCTCAGTGGCAAGTCACAAAAGTCCTGTCCACATGCTGCTAGGCTCTGTAGCCAAGGAAAACACTATAGTTAGCACTGTTACTTAACCAACAAGTAACCTAAGTAGACTAGAATAACAAAGATTTTCAAGCAAGCTACCTGCAACAATAAACTACCGTGACAACCCTCACCGGTTATTTGGCCCAACCATGTTAGAATTTGCACAACATAACTAAAGAGTGAGAATTCAAAAATTCTTAGAAAGAGTCTTCACTTCACCTGCAAGAAAAGTTACTAAGGACAACACATATGTGAACATATGTAATTTGCTATCAGCTCATACAGCCTGAGGCTAGACTTATGCGCATATGTCTTAGTCCATTAGGACTTGTCCCCAACCTAATACTTGAACTACAAGATAAAGCCTTGCCTACTAGCAAGCATAGCTTACTAGCCTAACTATTGATGATTCACTAGTTAAAACTCCCTTATGTTATACAGGGGCACTATGGTGGGACTACTGTCGACTAGGCCATAAAGACCCATTAGATGCACTAATGTTTCACATCGCAACCTCATGCTCGATGGCATGACTCAGTTGCTAATGGTCCTAAACCTTTCACGCAAGCTAGGATACTTAGTTGTGGCTTTTTGTTATTTAGTTTTATTGTTTATGGTAGAAGTAACCACAAAACTCATGAAAACTCCTAGGTCTTGGAGGATTTTTGGAAGCCTTGGAGTACCTTGGAATACTTAGACCCCTAGGTACCCTAAGTAGCCATTTAGGTATTTTTTTTAAACCACCTAGCAAAATTGGAAACTTTTAGCCATCATAACTGTGACAACGTGTCACCATAGTTATCAACATTCAAACTACTTTTCATGGCACTGGCGACGCATCACCAATACCTGCGATACCCAAAATTTTCTAGTTTTACTGCTACAACCTTTGAAGACTTACTAAGCATATCAAACATGCTTGGATGGCCTTCGAACTTCAAAGACCTGTAAAACATGTTGCAAATATGACAACCAACTATCACAAGCTTAACTATAATGCATTGTAACATCTTTCTAATTTCCACAAAACTAATAGTCCACCATGATCAATTTTGCCCACTAACTAATGCTATTGCCAAAACTATTTGATTTCATCAAGCAATCACACTTTAATAGCATTAATTAAGCTTGAAAACATAACTCCTTTACCTTAACTTTAACTCACAAGCAAGAATCAACGCACCCTTCACTAAGAACCAAAGTTCCACAAAGTTCTTCCAAGTTCCAAGCAACCAAAGGCATAAAGCACAAGATTACTAACTTCTAATCAAAACCCAAGCTCCCAATCATCTAATAAACAAGAATTCACCATAGAATCACAAGTTACCTAGCATAAAAAACAAGGGATGGATGGAAACTTGGTTCCAAGCTCCAAAAAATTTAAATTCCATTTGGAATAAGCATCCTAATGCATATACAACCTTGGTAGCTTCAAATTCCACCAAAAACTCTTGGTTTTAGGCTAGAATTCTTGGTTAAATGGTAGAGAAAAGATGAGCTCGGGTTTATAGTGAAAATGACAGCCATCCTTGCCTTTACCAACATTTATACCACTTTTTAAAACCAAGCCATTAAAGTTTATGCATAGTGGCAAAAAAGAATTCTTGGGAAAAGACAAGGAAGGCTTTCACTGTGCATTTCCTGGATGGGAATCACTGAAGAGTAGACTACTTGTCTTGGATCCACTGTGCATTTCCTTAGAAGACTAACGTGAAACACGTTATGCATTTGGGACAAGTTGGGTGGTAATGTTAACCGATAAGCAACCTTCCCTATTTTCTCCAAAACTTCATAGGGTCCGATGTACTTAGGGGCTAACTTACCCTTTTGCCAAACCGGTTAACTCCTTTCATAGGAGACACTTTGAGAAGTACCTTATCCTCAACTTTAAAACTCAATTTTCGTCTCCTCAAATTCGGGTACTTAGTTTGGCAGTCGTTGGCTGCGTTAATTTGTTTTTGGATCAACTTGATCTTAACTGTAGTGTCTACTATGATCTTAGGACTGACAACTACTTTATCTGAAGGGTCTACCCAATAATGGGGCATCATACACCACCTACCATACAAAGTCTCGTATGGTGCCATAACTATAATAGTTTGGTGACTGTTATTATAAGCAACTTAATGAGCGGCAAATGTTGATCCCAATTACTTTTGAAATCAATGGTACACATGTGCAACATATCCTCCAACGTCTAAATCACTATCTTAGACTGTCCATCAGTTTGAGGATGAAAGGCAGTACTGAGACTAACCTCACTCCCTAACACTTCTTATAAAGCATTTCAAAACCATGACACAAATCAAGGATCTCTATCATATATGATCTAATCTAGTATACCATACAACCTTACAATCTTATTGACATACAACTAAGCCAACCTGTCCAAAGTATAAGTAATCCTTATGGGTATAAAGTGTGTCGATTTAATAACCCATATAGCATCATGTTGACTTCGGGTATTCAGTAACCTTACTAGGAAGTCCATGGTAATGCACCCCCACTTCCTTTCTAGAAGAGGTAAACTCTGAAGTGTACCAGCCAGTTTCAGATGTCCAGCTTTAACCATCTGGCATGTCAAACACTTTGCCACATGTCCTGCTACATCTTTCTTAAGTTACGGCCACCAAAAATGCATCTTCATATCATGGTACATCTTACTAACACCAAGATAAATACTTAACTTACTCCTATGTGCCTCTTGTAGGACTGCTGCCTAAGTCCCTCTACATTCAGCACATAGAGCTGATCTTTATGGTGTAGTATTCTATTCTTATACTGGAACTCCTTCCTCACAGTACAAGTTTATCTTCTCCAAAGATTTTCTTTAACAATGGATCTTTGTTTTGAGCATCCTTGGCCTTAGCCAACCAAAGTTGACTATATTTCCAAAATATAGACTAGGGACTTTTCTTGGTTTTGCCAAAACTCATGCAATGCCAAGAAATGATCCCCCAACACTCATCTTGAAGAACTTGTAGCCTGATCTTTAGATAGGATCACTCATTTGTACTTTCAACTCAGTGCATCTGCCACTATATTTCCCTTGCATGCATAATACTCAATTGAGCAATCATAATCTTTTATATACTCGATCCATTGCTGTTGTCTCATATTCAAATCCTTCTGTGTGAATAGATATTTTAAACTCTTATGGTCCATGAAAATCCTGAACAACCTCCCCATCAAATAGTACCTCCAAAGCTTATGAGCGAAGATTACCACCGCTAGCCCAAAGTCGTGAACGAGATAGTTCAACTCATTAGGCCTCAACTGCCTTGAGCCATAGGTGATCACCTGACTTTCCCACCCCAGACCAGAACCTAATACATCTGTGTACACTGTGAAAGCTTTGTTCAAATCTGGTAGAATGAGTATCGGTGCACTTGCCAACCTTTTCTTTAACTCCAAGTAGGCTTCCTCACACTTTGGTGTCCAGTCAAAACTTCTAAGCTTTCTTGGTCAAGGCTATCAACGATGTAGCTATAATAGAGAATTTCTCTATGAACCTCTTATAGTAGCTTGCCAAGCCCAAGAAATTCTTGATTTCTGTAATTGTAGTTGGTGTCTTCCACTCAACCATTACTTGAACCTTTTTAGGATCAACTAATAAGCCCTGAGCACTTATAATATGCACCAAAAATTTTATTCTTTTAGACCAAAACTCACACTTAGACAGTTTTGCATAGTTTTGCATAATGCTGATTATCACTTAACACTTGCAAAACCATTCTAAGGTGCTCTTCATGCACTTGGGTAAACTACGAGTATACCAAAATGTCATCGATGAAGACTTCAACAAACTGATCCAAAAACAGTCTACAGATTCTATTCATGGCTTCCATGAACACTGCCGGGGCATTGGTCACACCAAATGGCATAACTGTATACTCATAGTGCCCATATCTTGTCCTAAAGGCGATTTTCGGGATATCTTCCTCCTTAACTCTAATCTGGAAGTATCTAGATCGGAGGTTAATCCTAGAAAACACCTTCGCTCCCTTGAGCCTATCAAATAGGTCATCGATCCTAGGAAGTGGATACTTATTCTTGACTGTTACTACCTTGAACTTCCTGTAGTTGATGTACGGTCCCAAAGTTCCATCCTTCTTTTTTACAAACAAGATTGGGACATCTCACGGTGATACCCTAAGCCTTATGAAGCCTTGCTCTAGCAGTTCTTCCAACTACTTTTTCAACTCGTCTATCTCAGAAGCTAACATTCGGTAAGGTGGTATCAAAATAGGTTTTACTCTAGGCTGAAGATGGATAGAAAACTTAATGTCCCTCTTGGGTGGAACCCAAGAAATTTTACTGGAAACACTTTGGGAAACTGATTGGCTATGGGAATCTCTTTAAGTTCTTCCTCTATGGCCACCTCATTTAATGAATGATACTTCTCCTCGTTGACTACGAGAATGGTATCCATAAGTCTAAGGTGCAAACTCTTAGTATTAGATGTTAACCCTCCTGTGCAAGTCACTCTAACTGCTTGAGCATTTGTAATGTTGACTGAATGACTAGCACAGTCAATTTGCACCTTGTGCTTGTTTAGCCAATCCATTCCCAACACTAGGTTATAAGACATGAATTCTATCACCCACAGCTCATAAGAGAAATCATGGTCACCTAACTGCAAAGGATACCTAGTAACCAACTCATTGGTCACTATAAACCTCTTCGCAACAGTCCTGATGAGTCTTAACTCATCTGAGATTTCTTGCTGCAACTTAGGCTTGTCTACCAAGGCAGATGATATCACAGAAAGAGTAGCTCCAGTATCAAAAAGTACTTTAACACTACCACTCTCAAAAGTAAAGTTACCTTAAATAGCGGTTGGCTCTTTAGTCACCCGACTAGCCAAGTGAATAACTTTGGCTCAACTGCTATTGCAGCTACACCAGGTCGATTCCTATGGCAAGGGGTGCAAGGGGTGGATTCCTAGGCAGACCTAGTAGGGGTTAAGTTTGTGGGCATTCCCTTGCCTAATGACCTCTTCGACAACAAATGTTGCAAACATTTGTTCCCAAGGTACATGGCTTTATGCCATAAAACCTTCTACACTTTGGGCATAAACCCACTTTTCTTCTCTTGAAGAGGCCTTGATCCTTAGTCATACTTCCTACCAGTGGATGTTTTTTGGCACTCTTTCCTAGGTTGGATGGTCTAACCTCCACCTTTTTGCTTGGTGCCCTCGAGTCCTCAATTTCTCTTTCTAAGGCCAATACCTTCTGGACCACTTGGCAATAACTTTGGATGTCCGCTGTCACCATATACCTTCGAAGCATGAGCTTAAGGCCTTAGAAGAACTTCTTGGACTTTAATTCATCATTCCTATCCATGTAGGGAGTATACCATATGAGCAAATTATAGCCCTGCTCATACTCCCTCACTAACATTTATCATTGAATTAGATTTTCAACTAGATTCTTCTTTGATCTTGTGCAGCTTCACTAATATACTCCTGTCAGAGCTTCTTTTTGAAGTCTGACCACTTGAGCACCTTTTTCTTGTGCTCTGGTCGAGTGCCACTACTCTTCCTCAACATCTCCATCACATCATCCCACCAAAGAGTAGCCCTCCCTCTAAAAGAGAAAGGTACTAAGGCCATCCTCTACTATGATTTATAGCCTCCACATGTGAGGAGTCGATTCATCCTGGATAACCAATCCTCTGCTTGATCAGGGTCACTTATCCCATCAAAATTGGGTGGGTCTACAATCTTGAACTTTTCAAGTGGTCTCATCTAATGCAGAGTTTCTCCACTCCTTAGAGCCTCTATCACCTTCGGCTCCTCATCAGGCTCATAAACATGATCTCTTCTCTCATGGGGCCCAAGCACTTGCCGATGCTCGGCATGCCTCTCTTAACCTTGGGATGGTTCATTCCCTTAGTCATTTTCTTTTTTGACTACTTCTTTATCCTCTTAATCTTGAAATAACTCAGTCATGATGGTAGTCATACCTGTGCCACTTGTGTCATGGTCTATGTTAACCCCTGAAGCACCCTGGATATCTCATCCAGCCTTGCCACAACTAGGTCACTAGAACCTTCACCAGGTACCCTAGCTCCTATCGAAGCTCTTGACCTAGTGTTAACCATAGCAACCTGTAACCAAAGCCAGACAACATTCCCTAGATGTTGGTTAGTACTAAATATCTAGCACATGGACTTCCAAAACTAAGATCTCAATCTTAGCTGTCAATATCTAAGAACTGAGCTCTTAGCTCTGATAGCAAAAACAGACATGGCCGTCCCTCAGCCTTGCCTAGGAAACCTGTGAGAACTGGTCTCATGATGGATGCAATTGGCTAGCTATATATGTGCGCAAATTAAAACTTCATGATACTAGTTGATTAGCCTAGAATATGTAGTATGCATGCTCTTATGCATTGACTTGAGTTGAAAGAAAATCATAAAAGCATTCACTTGGCCAAGATACTTTCATAGAAAACAAGTTTAAATAGCTAAAGCATACAAAATCAACATTTGTATGATTAATACTACACATAAAAACCGTGTGAGGGCATTCAACGTGAAGTGGACTAATGCCTTCACCAAAGAGCAACACTGGAGTTTAAGACTCCAAATATAGACAAGGGAGGCAACTAGGTGTACAACACATATACAAGCCTCAACTGAAATTACTACAAACTAACTCCCACCTTGGAGGTAAATCCCAAAGGCGAGTCATAAAAGTCCTGTCCAAGTACTGCTAGGCTCTGTGGCCAAGGAAAACACCATAATTAGCACTGTTACTTAATGAACAAGTAACCCAAGTAGACTAGAATCACAAAGATTCTCAAGCAAAGTACCTACAACAACAAACTACCGTGACAACCCTTACCTGTTATTTAGCTAACCACGTCAAAATCTGCACAACATAACTAGGGAGTGAGAATTCAAGAATTCTCAGAATGGGTCTTCATTTCACCTGCAAGAAAAGTTACTAAGGATAATACATATGTGAACATATGTAATCTGCTGTGAGCTCATACAGCCTGAGGCTAGACTTATGGACATATTTCTCAGTCTCTTAGGACTTCTCCTCAACCTAATCCTTGAACTATAAGAAAAAGCCTTGCCTACTAGCAAGTATAACTTACTAGCCTAACCAGTTATGATTCACTAGTTAAAACTCCCTTATGTTGTACAAGGGCACTATGGTGGGACTACTATCGACTAGGCCATAAAGACCCATTATGTGCACTAAGGTTTCAGATCGCAACCTCATACCCGACAGCATGACTAGGTTTCTGATGGTACTAAACCTTTCACCTAAGCTAGTGATACTTTGGTGTGACCTTTTGTTATGTAGTTTTCTTATTTATGGTATAAGTAACCACAAAACTCAAGAAAACTCCTAGGTGTCGGAGTAGTTTTGGAAGCCCCGAAGTTCCCTTAGAATACTTATACCCCTAGGTACCTTAAGCACATGGTTAGGTCTCCTCTTAAACCACCTAGCAAAATTGGAAAATTTTAGCCATCATAACTATGGTGACGTGTTGCCATAGTTATCAACATTTAGAGTACTTTTCATGGTGCTAGCAACGAATCGCCAAAACCTGCGATGCCCATAATTTTCTAGTTTTGCTGCTACAGCCTTTGAATTCTTACCAAGCATATCAAACATGCTTGAATGGCCTTCAAACTTCACATACCTGTAAAACATGTTGCAAAGATCACAACCAACTATCACAAGCTTAACTATGATGCATTGTAACATCATTCCAATCTCCACAAAACTAACAGTCCACCATGATCAACTTTCCCCACAAACTAATGCTATTGCAAAAACTACTTGAATTCATCAGGCAATCACACTAATAGCATTAATCAAGCTTGAAAATGTAACTCCCTTACTTTAACTTCAACTCACAAACAAGAATCAATCCACCCTTCACCAAGAACCAAAGTTCCATAAAGTTCTTCCTAATTCCAAGCAACCAAAGGCACAAAATACAAAATTACTAACTTCTAATCAAAACCCAAGCTCCCAATCATCTAATAAACAAGAATTCACCATAGAATCACAAGGTACCTCGCATCAAAAACATGGGATGGCTGGAAACTTGGTTCCAAGCTCCAAAAAGTTGAAATTCCACTTGGAACAAGCTTCCTAATGCATATTCACCCTTGGTAGCTTTAAATTCCACAAAAAATTTTTGGTTTTGGGTTAGAATTCTTGGTGAAATGGCAGAGAGAAGGATGAGCTTGGGTTTAGTGTGAAAATCATAGCCATCCTTGCCTTTACCAACATTTATACCTCTTTTTAAAATTAAGCCAGCAAAGTTTATGCATAGTGACAAACAAGTCCCCTTCTTCCCTTAGTAACTATTCAATTTTGATCAAACCTTGTCTATTTAAGTTAAACTTGGTGTAGCAACATGATTTTTATAGGAGTCGCCACTAATCAGTTTACCTAGGTCGATTGGATACCTGTAATGGTCTGCGAGAGATTCTAAGATCGTGAGTCGGTTATGCTAAAATAACTTTATTAAAGCGCCTGGAAATTGGTACCATAGGGTTTAGTTTTTATCTTTTCCTAACTATTTATTTCTTGATCCAACCTTTGGTTGAGAATAATTTTAATGAATTTTATTTAATTTAATTCCAAACCATGAATCTTATCAAATCAGCCGGATATGGAATTTTAAATCTTGATACTTGATTTTTAAAATAAATTTAATAATAAATTTAATATTTTCGAACCATGGATTCTATCGAATCACCCAGATACGGAATTTAATGAAATTTAATTTTTAATTAATTATTAATCCATATAATAAATTCTATCGAATTATCCGAATATGAATTTTTTAATCTTAGTACTTAATTTTTATTCATTTTTTATTTTAAATTTAATATTTTCCAAACCATGAATCCTATCGAATCACTTGGATATGGAATTTAATGAAAATTTTAATTTTTAATTTATTATTAAATATTTCAATTAATTATTAATCCATATCATAAATTCTGCCGAATTATCCGAATATGGATTTTTAATTTTGATACTTGATTATTATTCATTTTTTTAATTAAAAATTTGATATTTTTCAAAACTGTGGATCCTATCGGATCACCCGGATATGAAATTTAATGAAAAATTAATTTTTTTAATTATTATTAATTATTTAATTAATTATTAATCCATATCATAAATTCTATCGAATTATCCGAATATGGATTTTTTAATGATCTTAATATTATTTTCCTTTTTATTATTATTTTTAAAAATTTTATTTAAAAGTAACTATCTAATCCATAGATTTAAAAAATACTTATTTAAAAAAAACATTTATTTTTGTTGAATCGTCTAACTATGATTTATTTTATTTTATTTTTTTGATAAAAGAAATAAAAAGGCTAACTTTTGTTATTTAAAGAAAATAAATAAAAAAAAGTGTATTAATATTCCAATTAATGTTTAAAATGACGAAAAAAATAAAGGACGGGGGGCATGGTTGTAATGATAAAAAAAATAAAATAAGGAAGCAAAAATGGGTTTTTGGCCAGCAAAAAAAAATGATAAATAAATAAAATAGGGTTAGTCATTCACATAAAGGAAAATAAATTGCAGAAAATAAATAAAAAGATAAATAAATAATGTGGGGAGCTTAACCATCCACGTAAAAATAAAGTGCAGAAAAATAAATAAATAAAGAAATAGATAAGGTGCATAAAGTAAATAATTTCAGAAAAGTAAATAAATAAAGAAAATGGGGTGTTTAGCCGTTCACATAAAAATAGGAGGTATAACCTTCCATAAAAAAAATTAAATAAAAGTGCGTAAAGTAAATAATTGCATAAAAGTAAATAAATAAAGAAAAGTGGGGCGTTTTACCGTCCACATAAAAAAAAATGAAATACATAAAATAAATAAAAGCAAATAAAATGGCAATAAATAAATAAAAAGGAATAAATAAAAAAAAGGTGGGGCTTTTGGCCATCCAGATAAAAGTAGGAGGTATAACCTTCCATAAAAAAAATTAAATAAAAATGTGTAAAGTAAATGATTACATAAAAGTAAATAAATTAAAAAAATAGGGTTTTTAGCCATCCACTTAAAAAAAATAAGAGATATAACCTTCCATAAAAGAAAAATTAAATAAAAATGCATAAAGTAAATGATTGCATAAAAGTAAATAAATAAAAAAAATGGAGCTTTTAGCCATCCACTTAAAAAAAATATGTGGTATAACCTTCCATAAAAGAAAAATTAAATAAAAATGCATAAAGTAAATGATTACATAAAAGTAAATAAATAAAAAAAATGGGGCTTTTAGCCATCCACTTAGAAAAAATAGGAGGTATAATCTTTCATAAAAAAAATAACAAGAAAGGAGAAAAAGGAAAGTAAAACAAAACAAATAAATAATAAAAAAGTAAGGTACATAAAGTAAATAAAAGTAAATAAGATGCCAGTAAAAGAAATAAATAAAAAGATAAAGTGGGGCTTTTGGCCATCCACATAAAAGTAGGAGGTATAACCTTCCATTAAAAAAAATAACAATAAAGAAGAAAAAGAAAAGAAAAAAAAAAAGAGTTGTGGTCAATAATTAGTTCTGCAATGAAAAATAAGTTAGTGACTTGAATGAAAGAATATGAGAAGATAAAGATTTAAAAGAGGGTTATACCGAAAAATAAAGTGGCTGGGTCAGATCCGGGTCGGGTCACGATCTTGGAAACGGGTTCGTCTTCAATTCGGCGTTCTCCGGCGATGATGGAGGGGGAGACGGCGAACAGGGGCGACGGCGACGGGCAAGGGCGACGGCGAGGGCGTGCAGGCAAGGTGGCGAGGAGGGAGGAGGAGAAAGGAGAGGATGGTGCGAAGCGGAGGAGCTGGAGAACGGCGGCGACACGGAGGCAGGGACGGCGTGGGAGACGGCAAAGGAGGGAGGGTGGCGAGGACGACGGCGGCACGGCGGTGGAGTGCGACGGCGAAGGCGGTGAAGCGCCGGCGTGGGAGAGACGGCAAAACGGAAGGGAAATGGAGAACGGAGATATGGTGGTCAAAGTAAAAGTTTAGGATTTTTTGAGTGAGGGAGGAATAGCCAGGGACTGTTGTTACAGTTTTCAATTTTTTCAGTTTGGAGCTCTAATCTGGCCTGCTTTTTTTGTTTTGCAGGTTTGGACCTCTATTTATATGGGGGGAGGGGCATTGGATACCCTTGATTAAAAAAAATTTAAAATTTAATTAAAAACAGACTTATCTCATAATTTGGTCAAACTGACAGTTTTAGTCTTTCAGCTTTTGTTGACTATTGATCTGGTCCCATATTTTTCACAAAATTATGGATTGGCCCAAATTTGTCTGTTCTGTCAATTTAGCCAAAAACTGTTTGTTTGGCCAAAAATGACGCGAAACATTACCAAATTTCCCTGAAATTTCCAGATTTCATCAGATTTTTCCCAAACTTCTCAATTTTGTCATTTTCACCCCAAACTTCTTATTTTTGTCAAATTTTTTTTTAAATTTTCCTTTATATTTTATACACACCTATAGATATATATATTATTTTTAACTAACCCTATAAAACAAAATTCCCCCATAAACTATTTAATTTAATTTTTTTCTTTCTTCTTTTTTTAATTAATTAATTAATTAATAATAAATTTTTTTAACTTTTTTAACTTTTTTTTTAATATTTTTTTAAGGGTCGGACGAAATTGGGTGTCAACACTTGGGTTAAAAGTAAAATTTAGATTTTTAAAACTCATTTTTAACACAAGATTTGGCCTAACTCTTCGGGACATAAAATAACCTTTTTGCCCCAAAACCTCATTTGGTGTCTTAACCTTCTCAGAACTTAATGAACTTTGCTAAACTTACCTATTCTTGCTACGTGAACTTGAAATAAGGTTCCAAACTAAGTTTCAAACACGTAACCTTCATCAAATGAGCCTCAAGCTAGGAGAGTCATAACATTCTTCCCCTTGATCCTTTTTTTGTTCTTTTGGGAAAAAGAAGTCTCAGCAACATATGCCCTAGAGTGCTCCTTTATTGCCATGACTTCCGCCTCCAAAAGCATATGTCTAGCAATATCATCAAAAGTCTTAATTTCATTATTGTGGTGCAAGTTGACCTTCATCAATTGCCACTCCTCATCAGGCAGGGAACGAATTATGGAATGCACTTGTTGCTCATCTATAAGAACATGACCAGCCCCCTTTAGGTAAGAGATCATGCGTGACATCTCACGCAAATGAATGGCCGTTGTATAGTCTGGTCTCTTCATATAATTCTCAAATTTAAGAATCGTGGACCTTTGTTTCTTTAAAGAAACATCCCCAAACTTTGCCTTGGTAATATCCCAAATTACCTTGGCTGACTTAAGCATTGAGAAATCCACCATGAGCTCTTCTTACATGCCTCATAGGCACTGGGATCCTGTCCATTGACTAGTGGTTCTTCTAGCTCTGTGAGCACATCAATTGCATCTTGCTCAATTAAAATGAATTGGACCTTTTGTTGCCAAATGGGGTAGTTATGTCCATCAAGGTTAAGGTCCTTATTCAACTCGACAATGATATTCTTGCAAGCCATCTACATAATATACAATATGTAAGTACACTTCAACCACAAAAAGACTAATTCAAGCACCAAGCAAACATAAATCAACTAATTCATGCCTTAACATAACAAAAGCTTGCATTCCAACACACAATTACACATGTCACAACATGTTTCATTAATTCACATAAGCATGGTTCTAATTCAATCACAAGTATGCACAAATGGGCATACTTGAATCTTCATTAACGTCCAAGGCATTTCCCATTAAATTTGACTCTAATAAGTGTCAAATTTAATGTTTAGTTCTTATACATATTTATGAATATTATGATATTTTTATTATGATTTTTAATTGCCTCAGAACCCAAGAATATTAAGTATGTTCTTAACTGTCTATTTTCTAGTTAAACTGCCTTCTCCATAAATAAATTATTAAACTTTAACGATACAATGTTTAAACAACATGAAATTTTCCAGACACATACATCACATGCACAGAAAGCACATATTAAAAATTCATGAATTTTTTACATCATTTGCTATTTTAACCAACACAACATTTTGGAGTTAACAAAACCGCCTCTCTTTGATAGTCACCATACTGGTTCAAACACAAAATTCCTAAACTCAAACTGAATTAATTCAAAAAATCATAAAACTATGTAGATTAGCTCCTTAGAAGTTTAGGAATTTTTTGTTAAAATTCCACGATTTTTAGAAAACATTTACTATGTTAAAAAAAATTAAAATTTAATAATTGTAACTATTAGCATGCCATAATTTTCTATCTATTCAAAAAAATATTAATCTTAAACCTTAACCAAATAAACTCTAAAAATAATGAAAATTTCTACATCAACTTAGGAACATCATATTAAATTTTCACAATTTTTAGAAATCATTTGCTACATTTTTTTTGTTTGATAGAAAAAAGTTTGCCATAACCTTGGATCTAATACCATTTGAAAGTTTCAAAAAACATATGAACATTAGGGAAATTAAGGACATGCCTTACTTTCCGAACAAGTAATGGGGAAACCAAAAATTGATCTTTTTGTAACCTTGAAGCAAATCAATGCCAGATAGGAGTAAAAAGTCCTTATATTGTTCACACTTGAACACACAATCCTTGCTTCGCTTTTATTAATGATGAGAACAAAGGAGAATCAAAGTATATGTCTAAAAAGAGAGAGACACAGAAAAAGAGGGAGCAGTTATATATATATATATATATATATATATATATATATGTATGTATGTATGTATGTATGTATGTATGTATATAAAGTATATGTCTAAAAGGATAGAGACACAGAAAAAGAGGGAGCAGTTATATATATGTATTCACATTTTTAACTCAAGAACCACCTTTTCTCATCTCTTATTGCCAAAACAATATGTCCCTCCAAGGGACATTTTATCTCTCCAAATTATCCTGTGTGGTAAGGTCCTTGTGCTCCTTTGCCACATGGCATACATACATTGGTCAATAGCACAAATTACATGTATTAATATATATCTAAGTGTGTTTTAAAGAATGTATTTAGCCACTCAAGCTAAATAATTCTAACATAATCATGGTAACATCAAGCACATCGCATATCTTCCAAGAATAATGAATGACTCATATATACTCATCAAATAACATATCACAACCAAATAGCTCATTACATTAATAATCACCATTAACCAATGAAAATCAGCAATGTTACTAAAATTAAGTGCAAATCTCAATCATTTGTCATTGTGCTCTAGCGTCCATAAGAGTTAGCTCTAGCAATTTTGATTCTTTTATAAACCCATACTAGTTTGTAGTCAAAAGGAACTTTTCATCTTTTGAACATGCATTCATATAAATAATGCCTTTTTTAACCCCAAGCATAGCATGTTACAAAAGAACTAGATGAAAATGTATATGGATCAACAAAATGATTTCCAAACCTTTTTCCTTTTGCCAAAGGATTGAAACCAATACCGAGTCTGTCACAAACACCTTTTTGAGCACTAAGTAACAAATCAAGTTTTTCTTTACCTTTGAAAAATCTTGATGACAATTGACTAAGATCAAAATTTTCCTTTTTCAATTCATCTATTTCTTGTTTCAAGAACAAGCTAATATCCAAGTTCTCCTTCTTTAATTCATTTATTTCTTTTGTTAAAAAGGCATTTAAAACCTTTAATTTATCAACCTTTTTGGCAAGTCATTTGCAATTTTTTAAAAGCTCATGAAAAGCATCCAGTAATTCTTCATATCAACAACTAGATGAACATAATAAGGATGATGATGCATTACTAAAATTAGTACTTGTTACTTTATCTTCCTCTTTTTCCATGAAACACAAGTTGGGGTAGCTTTGATTTGAAGAAGTTTCATTTTCTACAATCATCAAGCAAAGATTGGCTTGATCACTTGTGCCATTTGATGATGATGATCTTTCACTATAGGATGAGGAACTATCACTTTTTGCCATCTTAGCTCTAAGTTTCTTCTTGTTTCTTCTTTTGTGCTTTTTGTGTTTCTTTTGCTTATTCAATGGACAATCAAATTGTAGATATTTGGGATCCTTACACTTATAGCAAGTGATTTCATTCTTTTTGCCTCTAGAACTCTTGTTCTTTGACCCCTTGAGAATTTTTTGGAACTTCTTGGTCAAGATTGCTATATTATCCGAATCATCTTCATTTGAAGAAGATGAAGATGAATCATCTTCTTTAACTTTGAAAGCCATTGACTTGCTCTTGTTGTTGAGTCTTTCTTCTTCATATTCCTTCATGTCATATGTCAATAACTTCCCAAATGCCTCATCAATGTGCATGGTCATGATGCTTCCACCTTTATTAATGGCTTCAATTATACTTTTCCATAAAGAAGGCAAGCGCCACGAGATTTTTCTTACTAACTCTTCATTTGTATACTCCTTTCCAAACAACTTGAGTGGTGTAAGGATTTCATTAAACCTTTTGAACATATCTTGAATGCTCGCTATTAGCTCTATGGTGAAAAGTGAATATGCTCTAACTAGCATGTGCATCTTGGTGTCCTTGACTTGTGAAGTTCCTTCATATGTCACCAACAACTTGTTCCATATTTCTCTAGCATCTTTACAAGAAGAGACTAAATTGAACACATCGGGGGTTAGTGCACAATATATAATATTCATGTCCATAGCATTCATGGTGAACATAGCATCATCCTCCAATTTGAATTCTTTTGAATCTTTTGGTACTTGTTTACCATCAACTACCTTCAAAGGAATATTAGGACCACCTTTGACAATTCTCCATAAAGCATAATCATTAGCTTTAATATAAATGTCCATCCAAATTTTCCACCAATTAAAATTTTTAGAATCAAACAATGGTGGCTAGATGGACTTTGCCCGTTAAGATGCATAAAGCTAGTGGTTGCCATGGATTTTTTTATTTTAAAACCGCATGGTTTTGAAAAAAAAAATTACTAAGCTTTGATACCAATTGTTGGCCCAAATGCAACCAAGAGATGGTGGTGAATTGGTTGTTTTAAAAATTTTAGCAAAATCAAATTTTACAACCAAATTCACTCAACCAAAGATCAAGAACAAATCAAGTAATGCTAAGCATGAATAAAACAAGAAAATGAGAGAGGATAAAGAAAAGAGTGCACCAGAATTTATAAAGGTTCAACTCCACCAACAGAAGTCTACGTGCTCTCCTCAAGCTTGCCCACTTAAGAGTTCCTCTGGTATGTTTTGATCAACATTACCATGGTATTTTCTTTAAGGTTCACACCCAACCAAACATTAGTTTTCTCCGAGGCTAACTAGAAACCACTTCCTAGTTTTCTTCAAGAATCACTAGGAACTACTCTCTTACACAAGAGATTTTAAGGTTTGAAGTGTTTTCAAGCTCACAAACTTACACAATAGCACTCTTGCTAAATATCCATGTGAAAGTATAGCCACAACAATGAATTTCTTAAGGTAAGCTCTTTCACTTGAATTTGATGATGAAGCTTCACTTCCAATGGCCAAGAATTGTCTCCAAGGTGTTTCTCCACATTTTTATACTTGTTTGAGAGCTAAAAAGACATTGAAGAGCTATTGGGAAGGTCAGAAAACCTCCCAAGAAATCTGGTGACCGTTCTTGTCAAATTTGACAGTTTTTTACTTCTGTCTAGCATTTTCAACCAGTTCAAAATTTTTAACCTGTTGAAACCCGAGTCTCAAACCAAAAAGTAAAATTTTCTCCAACAGCTAGAATTTTGATTAGTCTGGTGTGAAATCCATGTGGAAACCTGAGTTGGCTTCAATTTAATTTGAATTTTTGAATATTTCTAGATGTTTTTTCACGTGGAAGGCTTTTCTGACAATTTCCAACCCGTTGATGCATTTCAACCAGTTGTTCTTCACTTCCAGTGGCTATGGCAAGTTCTGTCTCCAAACTTCAACTGGTTGGTTAGTTCCAACCTATTGATTTGAAGCCTCTTGAAGCTAGAATGTCTCGGGTATGAAAAATCACTCTCATTTCAATGGGTTGAAACTATACCTCTAGGAAATTTCAACCTCCAAAACTTCTAGATTTCAATGTTGATTTCTTCTAATGAATTTCTTCTTTCACAAGCAACACTTGGAATACTGCAAGCTACTTGAGAAGTAATAGACACCATCCAAGAGATATGTAAATTTGTAGAAATACCTTGCTCATTAAAAATAAACACATTAACCTTTCATAAATGTTTTGTTATCATCAAAATTCTAAGATAATTGATTGGAACAAATAAAAAAAATCTCCTCCTTTTTGATGATGACAAAAAAAACCTTTTAAAAATCATATATAATATCCAAAAAATAAACATAAACATTGATTCTCCAATTTTATCTCTCCCCCTTTTTGTTATAATAAAAAAGGCATATAGATCAACAAAACAAATAATCAAAATTCTCAAGTATGATTACCACAAACATGCAACAAGTTCCCCCTTAATCAAGGCATACAAGCTTTAAAGTACTTTTACAAAAAAACATGTCCCTCCTCAATCCAAGCATACAAAAATTTTCACCCCCTTTCTAAATCAAGAAAGTAGCCAAGTTTGAACTAATAGGCTGGCAACATAATATTTTTCATACAAATTCATATCATAAAAATATTAGAATAAATCCACAATGATCATGATAACATCAAGCACATCATATATCTTACAAGAATAATGAATAACTCATATATACTCATCAAACAATATATCACAACTAAATAGCTCAATACACCAATAATCACTATTAACCAATGAAAATCAACAACGTTACCAAAATTGAGCTTAAATCTCAATCATTTGTCATTATGCTCCAAATCCCTAATTTCTTTGTGCATAGGGTTTCTTGTGTAGGTTTCCAATTATTGCTCCAAGCTCTAGCACCCTACAATAAATCTAAAATTTTGACCTTTGGTACCCAAATCTCTTTAGGTCCACAAAAGGTAGCTCCAACAATTTTAGTTCCTTTAAGAACCCATACTAATTTGTATCCAAAAGGAACTTTTCCTATTTCGAACATGCTTTTATATGAATAAATGCCCTCTTTCACCACAGGCATAACATGTTACAAAAGAACTAGATGAGAATGTAGATGCATCAACAAAATGATTTCCAAACTTTTTCTCTTTTGCCAAAGGGTTGAAACCATTACAGGCATTGTCATAAACACCTTTTAGAGCACCAAGTAACAAATCAAAATTTTCTTTACCTTTGAAAAATCTTGACTGAGATCAAAATTTTCCTTTTTCAAATCATCTATTTCTTCTCTCAAGGACAAGGTAGTATCCAAGTTCTTCTTCTTTAAGTTATTTATTTCTTTTGTTAAAGAGGCATTCAATTTATAAACCTTTTTGGCAATTCTTTTTGAATTTTTTAAAAGTTCATGGAAGGCATCTAATAATTCTTCATATGAGCAACTATGATAGCCGAAGGACTATTTCCTCTCTCAGTGCGTACTACCTACCGAAAGTGTGATCAGGAAGCCTGGCGTCATCCGAAAGAAACACTATCACGACCTCGGAAGGAACGAAGCAAAGCACCCCGAATTTGGGACTTCGGCAAGGACGCCAGGGATCGCAAAGATGGTGCCGGCTCTCTCGGGGGACCGAACGGATCGCCTTCGGATACAGAGAATTAGCTATTGCAAACAGAAGAGAATCTCCCCGAAGGTGGAACCTCCGAACAAGGGAACCCCCCGAAAGCGCAAGCATAACTCCCGAAGAAGGGCGACCGTGTCAAGGAACGACCTCGCCCAGAGGACCTCTGACATGTCGCCCACAGACGCTACATGTCGCCTCAAACGGCAATCTGACACGCCGACGCCGTCCAGGTCTTGTCACGACCTGTCTCGGTTCAAGGCTCAAGGAGCCTGCCACCGGCTACTCGCCCCCTACGCCCAAAAACTCAGAGAACATCCGACCGAACACGTGTCGCCATCTGAACGGGTTGGGCTTTTCTATAAATACCAAGGAACAGACCCTGGCAAACGGTTCGACTCCTCCTCCTTGAGAAAACACAGGCAAGCCCACTAAAACCTCTAGTGCTTCCCCCTTACCTTCTCAGGAAACTGACTTGGGCGTCGGAAGCTCCTCCCCGGGAAAGCACCCCGGGGACCTCTTAATCCTCTTCTTTGAGCTTTTCAGGCACACTCCCCTGAGAAACCTCAACTCCAGATGCTCTCCCTCACAGGAAGTCCTCCCAGAAGTCACTATGTCTTCCAGCAAAGATGTCTCTGCGCATCAAACTAGATGAACATGATCAGGATGATAATGCATTCCTAGAATAAGTACTTGTTAGCCTATCTTCTTTTTTTTTCCATGAAACACAAGTTGGGATAGCTTTGATTTGAAGATGTTTCATTTTCTTCAATCATCAAGCAAAGATTGGCTTGATCACTTGTGCCATTTGATGATGATGATTTTTCACTATAGGATGAGCAACTAACACTACATGCCACCATAGCTTTAAGTTTTTTTTTGTTTATTCTCTTGTACTTCTTTTGCTTATTCAACGGACAATCAAATTATAGATGCCTTGGCTCCTTATACTTATAGCAAGTGATTTCATTCTTTTTGCCTGTAGAACTCATGTTTTTCGACTTCTTGAGACTTTTCTTGAACTTTTTGGTCAAGATTGCTACATCATCCGAATCATCTTCATTTGAAGAAGATGAAGATGAATCATCTTCTTTAACTTTGAAGGCCATTGACTTGTTCTTGTTGTTGAGCCTTCCTTCTTCATGCTCTTTCATCTCATATGTCAATAACTTCCTAAATAGCTCATCAATATGCATGGTCTTGATGCTTCCACATTCATTAATTGCTTTAACTATGCTTTTCCATGAAGAAGGCAAGCTCCACAAGATTTTTCTTACCAACTCTTCAATTGCATACTCCTTTCCAAGCAACTTGAGTTGTGTAAGGATTTCATCGAACCTTTTGAACATACCTTGAATGCTCATTATTGGCTCCATGGTGAAAAGTTCATATGCTCTAACGAGTATGTGTATCTTGGTCTCTTTCACTTGTGAAGTTCCTTCATATGTCACTAACAACTTGTTCCATACTTGCTTAGTATCTTTACAAGAAGACACTAAATTGAACACATCGAGGGTTAATGGACAATATATAATATTCACGGACCTAGCATTCATGGTGCACATAGCACCAACCTTTGATTTGAATTCTTTTGAATCTTTTGGCACTTGTTTACCATCAATTACCTTCGAAGGAATATTAGTACCATCATTGACAATTCTCCATAAAGTGTAATCAATAGCTTTAATATGAATCTCCATCCTAGTTTTCTATAAATTAAAATTTGTAAAATCAAACAATGGTGGCCTAGATGGACTTTATGCCTTAAGATGCATGTAGCTAGTGGTTGCCATGGATCTTTTGATTTTAAAATTGCAAGGTTTTGAAAACAAGAATCATTAAGCTCTAACACCAATTGTTGACCCAAGTGCAACCAATTGATTTTAAAACCCTTATTGTCTCAAATTTGTTCAAGTTCTACTTTCCTCCCACTGGTTCTTTTAGAGATAAACTCTTTCTCTAAAAAGACACTAGTTCAAGCAACAAACACTTTCTACTCAGATGGATTGTAGAAATAGTAACCCTTTATTTCTTTGGGATACCCAACAAAAAGACATTTATAAGATTTAGGCTCTAGCTTGTTAAAGGATTTATGTTTCACATAAGCCTCACAGCCCAATATCTTCATAAAAGATAGACTGGGACACCTTCCACTCCATATCTCATATGGTGTCTTTTGAACTGATTTAGATGGAACTCGATTTAGTGTAAAAGCAATTGTCTCTAGAGCATATGTCCAAAAGTTGTTTAGAATGTTAGCTTGACTCATCATAGATGAAACCATGTCTAACAGAGTTTGATTTCTCCTTTCAGATACACCATTCTACTGTGGTGTACCAAGTGGAGTGAGTTGTGATACTACACCACACTTCTTTAGATAGTCAAGGAATTCTCAGTCTATGTATTCTCTACCCCGATCTAATTAAAGTACTTTGATACTCTTCCCGAGTTGATTCTGTACTTCATTCTTGAATTTTTTAAACTTTTCAAAGGATTCTAACTTGTGTTTTATGAGATACGTATAGCCATATCTACTTAAGTCATCAGTAAAAGTAATGAAGTATTGGTAGCCTCATCTAGCATGTGTAGACATATGCCTACAAACATCGCTATGTATCAGTCCTAATAAGTCATTGGTTCTTTCACTTTTCCCAGTGAATAGAGTTTTCGTCATCTTGCCCAATAAACATGACTCACATGCCTTATATGATTCAAAATCAAATGAGTCCAAGAGTCTATCCCTGTGGAGCTTGGATATGCAGGTCTTATTTATATGGCCCAAACGACAATGCTAGAGATAGGTCATGTTCGAATCATTCAATTTGACATTCTTGGAATTCATATTATAGATTGGATTTTTGAGTTCTGGAACATACAAACCATTGCTAAATCGAGCACTACCATAAAAAGATTTCATTCAAATAAATAGAAAAACATTTATCTTTTAATATAAATGAAAAACCTTTCTTGTCCAAGCAAGAAATAAAAATCAAATTTATACTAATAGTAGGCACAAAGTAGCAATTGTCAAATTCTAAAACCAATGCACTATGCAAACTAAGAGCATAAGTCTCTATGGCTAATGCAGCAACTCTTGCTCCATTTCCCACTCGTAGGTCTACTGCACCTTGGGCCAATATTCTACTCTTACTTAGATCTTGCTCAATTGCACAAATGTGTGATCCACACCTAGTTTCCAATACCCAAGATGAAAAAGTTGAAAAGTTAGCCTCTATAACAAAAATACCTAAAGTGGAAGTCTTACTTCCCTTCTCCTTCTCAAATTCTTCAAGATAGATCTTACAATTGTGCTCCCAATGTCCATGTTTCTTACAATGAAAGCATTCCTCTTCCTTAGCCACACCACCGAATGGTTTTAGTGCACTTGAAAAAGAATTAGTATTGGACTTTCCTTTAGCTTTATTCTTCTTCTTGTTAGCTTTTCCCTTTCCATTGCCCTTTTGAACCATCATAATGGGCTCAGCCTTCTTAAAGTTTTGCTGAGCAATTCAAAAAGAGACTTATCAAGATGTTTCATGTTGTAGTTCATGACGAATTGACTGTAGCTTTCCATCAACGATTGCAAGACTACATGAACATCCAACTCTTTCTAAAAAGCAAATCCCAAAACTCTCAAGATTGTACCTAATCATCTTGAGCACATAAGGACCTATGGGACTTCCTTGAGGCATTTTGCACTGAAACAATGCTTTAGAGGTCTCAAACCTCTCATGCCAAGCTTGCTATTGGAAAAGCATTTTAAGATGTTCGATCCTATCGAACACCCCCGTGTTCTCATATTGCTTTTGAAGCTTAGATTCCATAGTAATTTGCATGAGATAGGCAACATCCAAAGCATCATCAGAACGCAGCTTATAAGCATCCTTTTTAGCTTTCAGACCAATGGCAACAGGCTCATTCGGAATGAGCAACTCTAAGACATAAGCCTCTCTCTCTTGCTTGAGGATTATCCTCAAATTTTGATACCATTTGAGAAAATTAGTCCTATTTAGCTATTCCTTCTCAAGGATTAATCGTAATGAAAGTGTTGATGTGTTTTGTGCCATGGTAATCTACAACAGTAAATATGTAGTGTAAGAATCATGTATTTTAATTCATTTAATAAGGACTTTTATTAAACGATGCTCCCATTATTTTACTCAGTGTAATAACCCTCGATATTATTTTAGAACACCTCGGCATTAAGGTATTCTAGTGGGCCAAGATCCATATTTCACCATAGCTTAAGTCAGTTTTGGCTTTTCTCTCAAGTCATAGCTATTTAGGTAGGCAACTATTTGTCAATTGCATCTCATGCAACTTGTAGATAGTTGGGTGAACAACACTTGTCTAAACTCATCCCATGAACTTAAGCCCAACTCTATGCCTCTAAGTCCCCAATCCTATTAGGATGACTTAGTCAAGTTGATCCCAAAATTAGCAATTTGAATATAACTCTTATCCTATCTTATCTTACTAAAATGAACATAGGTGCTTTGTTTTGGCAAACCCACCCAATTTTGATCAAAGTTTTGACGAGTGCCAACATTTGGATGACATTACATTTAATGACTTCATATTTTATTTTAGGGATTTTCCTTTTAATCTCACCAATTATTATCTTCGGTTGTTTTATATATGCATCACATACAAATATAAAACCTGCTTTTCATGCTAACAACAAATTAAATGTAACATGGTTATAGCCCAAACTATGTGATATTCTAAAGCCAATGAGAATATCATAAAACCCTAAGAAAAGAAAAACTCTTCACAATTTCTTTATCCTCCTTACATTTGAGGGGAGTAAAGTGAAACGAAAAGGTACAAAGAGAGTAGTAAAGAAAAAGGCATGACAAGGCATGACACGCAAGCTGTATTTACAAGTACAACCAACTAGGGCTATAACCGTGCACCAAGCTTCAACCAACAACAAGCATAATATGTCAAATCTCATTTAACAAAAATGCATGCCAATTAACATGGGTTTGTTAACCAACTTATTAATGTGGCTAAAAGTACCCTACCTAAGGTGCCCGAGATCAATTATTTCGAGCAACTAGGTACTTGAGACCACCCTTGTCTAAACAGCCAAAAGCACCCTACCTAGGGTGCCCGAACATACATGGCCGACGTCTGCTAGGGTTGTAGCAACTATTGCAACAATCCTAATTTAGATAGATATCTCATACCCATCAATTTAAGGTTAATCCCATTAACCTGTTTGTGCCATTTTTCACATATCTCATATATATTACAAGTTTCGATTAAAGCATCATGAATCAATCAAATTAATTATGATTGAAAGCATCAGAACATACAACAGATCATGTAATTTGACACTCAATCCAAATTAAGGGTCCCACCAGTAGCTTTGATACCACTGTAGGATTTCAGGAGTCAAACAAATGCAGCGGAAACTAACCGAAACCCTTCAGGATCCAACTAAAATGGAGTGAATTGGGTTTCAAAATTTTTATACCTACTACACTGAGATCTTTCACCCAACTATTGAGTCGAATCACAAACTTGAATAGTTGACATATTCAAGCTCTCAACAGTATCCACACAAACCACTCAGATCATCATGCCTCCACCATATTTTGGCAGCTGCGTTCCTCTTGTGCACGCAATGCTAGCTTACATCCTCCAAAAAAAGGCAAGAAGAGAGTGCGGCCGGAACTTTTTAGAACCATTTTGATTTCATCCTTTGGGTGGCTAGGGTTGTGCCTACAAAAATTCTCACTATGTGATGTATGTACAATAAGGCTCAACTCTCAAGCCTAATTGGTTTCAAAACCCTAATCCAATTAGGTTTAATTTCGAGCTTCATAATGGCTCAACTTTTGGGACAATTATTAATTTGAAATTATCATGAAAAAAAAAACCCAAACAATTTGGCTCATGCACTCAAATAATCCAACTGGTTTTAAGTGTGTAACCCAATAGGCTTCTATCACATTGGCGATAATCATAAATCAAATTTATAATCATAAACAATGATCGGTGTCTAGCTACACATCATTGCCACCCAAATGACAAGATAGTTGGTGATTCGCCTAAACCTCTATGGTAATTATTCGTATATGTCATTCTCCCTTTGTCCAAGATATCAAGACTGGGAACAAGATATAGAGTGTGTCACTCTCTTACAGCTCAATCTAAGGTTTCTTGATTCTCGAGTAAACTGACTAAAACTAATGACATTGATATCCCATATCAACTCATCTGAGCATGGACATGTATTTCCTTAGTCTCAGTTAATCAAAGAACCCAAAGATATCACTCACATTACATGGAAGGAACAAATCCCATCTTGATCATTCAAAGCCCTCTGCATGATATGTGACATACCCAATGATCACCTTCATTTACTCAGTTACGAGCAATAAAAGGAAGTGTCAAAGTATGTGACTCACATGTAGGGAACCTTGATGATCTTAGGTCAAAGAACTACATATACCATGATCACTATGAGAATTACTTATGACACTCTCATAACGATCCATGTAGCATTCTCATGATGGGTCGGTCTAGTACACAATTTCTCCAACTTGTACCTATATATAGACTATATATCTCATATTAGTCTCCACACATGCTAGTCTTTATGTTTTATTGCAAACCAATCCACAATGATACTTGACCAGAGATGTTTAAGAATACTATTATTCTAGGGTCCTAATTATGTTTGATTATGTCACACAAAAACAAAACAACAAACACAATTACTGAATTAAAGCCTCAATAATATATTATGACTCAATATGCAAAATACAATCATTTTATAATTTTCTTTTGGGCACAACACTAATAGTTAGTTCGTTCCAGCCTATTGATTTGAAGCCTCCTAAAGCTAAAATATCTCGGGTGTGAAAAACTACTCCAATTTCAATGGGTTGAAGGTTTTCACCCTGTTGAAACTATACCTCTAGGAAATTTCAACCTCCAAATCTTCTAAATGTCAGTGTTGATTTCTTCCAATGAATTTCTTATTTCACAAACAACACTTGGAACACTTTAAGCTACTTGAGAAATAATAAACACGATCCAAAAGACATATAAATTTATCTAAATACCTTGCACACTAAAAATAAACACATTAGCTTTTCATAAATCGTTTGTTATCATCAAAATTCTAAGATAATTGATTGTAACAAATCCAATAGTGTTGAAGGGGGTCCATGTGCATACCAAAATTTTGGTGGCATTGATTCGTCTAAATTTGAAGTATTGATGATATTTCCAGCTGATGGGGGTTTAACTAAGGGAGGTGTAACAAACATAAACGTGAGTTGCAAAAATAAGGCAAAAAAAATAACAGCAAGAAAATGAAAAACACCTATGCAGGAAAGAGTTCAGAAAGTTGCTACATCTATTAGATAGGTTGAGGGTAAAGGGCCTAAATGGTTAGAATGTGAGGAATTTGTTAATGGTAGTAGGTACTTATCTGATTATGATGAGGAATTTAGATATTGAAGGCAAAGACTTGCTGTGTTTGCCACTCAGAAAGTGTTTAACAAAGAAGGCTGCTACAGAAAATGATGATGAGGATGAAGAGTTCCTTGATGAAGAAAAAGGCAAAGAAACATGAGACGCTCTAATTAAAGTGTCAAGGAATGATGATGGCATACTTGCAAACATAGAGGAGTTTCACAAATGTAATGATGGAAACTCCATGAATTATTTAGAGTCCTTAGATACTGGTAGTGTTGACTTTGATTTAGAGACCGGTGATGAAGGATATCAATAAAAATTGAGATATAGGAGAAACAAATACCCAAGGTATAATCATAATTATGAAAATGGTGTGATGATAATGTACAATTCCAAAATGTTGCTGCAGAGTATGTCGTTCATCATCAGAAAGATGTATACTTCAAGGTGAATGAGCCTATGAGAGTGCAATTTGTTTGTTCTAAAGGGTGTCCATTCAAAGTTCACATAGCAAGAAGCTTTATTGCTTTCAGATCAAATCATCTAGGAAAGCCCATGTGTGACATCAGAAGTTTAAGTTGTGTTTGGTAATCGCAAAAGTTATAGATCAACTGTATTGTACAAGCATAAGATGTGATCTTTCTTTCAACATTAAACAAATTAAGGGCTTGCTGAAGGATGAAAAAAAGTTGAATGTGAGTTTTGACATGGTGAAAAGGGCTAGGCAGATTGTCATGAATGAGATGGAGGAAAATTACAAGGATAAGAACAAGTTACTTAGGGACTATACAGGGGAGTTACGTAGGACCAATCAAGGAAGCACAATTGTGTTGGACTTAATAGCCTCTACTAATGCCTCCCATGTTGTATTCAAGAGGATGTATTTTTTTTTTAAAGCTTGTAAGAAGGGCTTCTTGGAAGGTTATAGACCCATATTTAATGTTGATGGATGTTCCTTAAAGGGGTTAGTGAAGGAAGAATTGTTGGTTGCAATTGGTAAGGATGCAAATGACCAGATGTTTTCTATTACATGGGCTATTGTTGAAGTGGAGAATCGAGACTCATGGACATGGTTTTTGAAGCTACTCATCCAAGACCTTGACATTCAAAATAGTTACAAACGGACAATTGTCTCAGACCAATAAAAGGTAATGTTTTTCTTCTTTGTTTATCAACTAGCATTGCAATCCAATTCATTTGGTATTAGTAATAACACCCTAAAATTTTTAAATGTTATAATTAGTGATTAATTGCTTAAATTATATACTTAATTTTAAAAAGTTAAGGAATTTGAAAAGTTGAAAAAGAAAAGCAAATGCAAAGATAGAAACAATCAGTTCTAATTTACTTAAAATTTGCTTGTTTATAGGGATTGATACCAGCCATTGATGAGCTTCTGCCACTAGCAGAGCATTGTAGATGTGCAAAGCACAGTCGTACAAACTGGCAAGCTGATCATCAAGATGAGTTTCTAAAAAACTTATTCTAGAGAGCTGCCAAAAGTACAACTGTAAGGGAGTTCCAAGATATACTAGAGATAATTGATAAGTTCCCTAATGCTAAGAATGATTTGCTAAAGATTTATCCCAAGTATTCGTGTAAGGCATATTTTAGATCTTTACCAAAATGTGATGTAAATGACAATGATCTATGTAAAGTATTTAATGGTGTGAAAGAGATTTTGATTGCAAGACAAATGCCTATATTTTCTATGTTGGAGGATATTAGAAGGTAAGTATATTTCTTACTTTTTTTTAATGTAAATTAAAAATATATTTTCTATATTTTGGGGAAACTAGAGTCCTTTTTAACTTCAACAGTAAGGGAGTTCCAAGATATACTAGAGATAATTGATAAGTTCCCTAATGCTAAGAATGATTTGCTAAAGATTTATCCCAAGTATTGGTGTAAGGCATATTTTAAAACTTTTCCAAAATGTGATGTAATCACAATGATCTATGTGAAGTATTTAATGGTGTGAAAGAGATTTTGCTTGCAAGACAAATGCCTATATTTTTTATGTTGGAGGATATTAGAAGATAAGTATATTTCTTACTTTTTTTAATGTAAATTAAAAATATATTTTCTATATTTTGGGGAAACTAGAGTCCTTTTTAACTTCAACAGGTTCCCTGTATCATTAACTAAAATAAGGATTGAGATGAGAGAGAAGATCTCATTCCCTATATTTGCAAAAAGGCTAAAAGTTGTTTAGAATGAAAAATCAATAATTTTTTCACGTAACCACTCTCTCTAACACTCGAACGAATCACAGCACCTTCGATTCTCTGTTATCTTCCTTAGCAAAAGCTCCATTTTCGTCTTCTTTTTTTTTTTTTCGCTCAATTCCATTTCCGTCTTCTTCCTATTTTTTTCCCTGTAATTCCATTTCTGTCTCCTCCTCCTTCACCTTGGCCTTTGCTGATTTTATCTCGGCAATGAATGCTTGCATTGTTTTATCTGTCCTCTAAACAGGTGAGTGCTGCCTCGCTCTTCTAATTCAGCAGATCTCCTACTGTTCTCTCTTATTTTTTTGTTATGGATTAAATGTGCAATATTTGAGTTGCTTATTTGTTTCCGTCATCAACAAATAGGTTTATTACTTTGCGTGGGAAAGAAACCAGTTTCAAAGACTTCTGAAGTGCTAGACGCAGCCTCCCCCTCAAATAGAGTGGCCAGCCAAATCAAGTATCTCTGTTCTAAAAGATACTCTCTACGTCTTAAATTCTTTGCATCATAGACTTTTCAGCAATTAATCTATAATTTTTTATTTTCAACATTTTAGCATATAAATGAAAAATTATTAAATATAAATGATAAATCAACACCTATAGTTTTTAAATATATTTTTTTTAATAAACAATAATATGAATAAATTCAAGTCAAACTATTCAAAAAAAATCAAATGGACAAAAAAAAATGGGACGGGGGAGTATTATTCTATGAATTTATGCAAGTTCCAATAGAAATTATTCCAGTAGAATTTATACAGTGAAACTGATCATCTTTGGCTAGCAAATTAGTTGTTCGATCTCTTTTGGTGCTTGGTTTGGTAATGGATTAGGTAATGGTTTTTAATGTGGTTTATACCATTGGTTTCTTCATCCCTTAGCACTTTTCTTTTTGTATGAAGGAATGTAACTTTACATATCATTGTCTAAGTACTGTAGTTCTTCGTTGAATTTTTTTTACTAGCTTTTAATTTTGGTTGAATAGCCAAAATTAAACTTACAAGTTTTGTAGACTCTCAGTTGTCATGCCCTTCTTTCTTGGTGTCAAACCAACATTGGTTTGTCTCTATCTCTCATGTCTTTTAAGTCCTATGTATTAACTAAGCAACTATAAAGGCTCTGTTCTTGGTGTCAAAAATACTTGTTGGCATATACTTATGTCAAAGTGGTCATCTTTCTAAAGAAGCAAATTGTCTGCAAAATGTATAACAGTTAGCGGATCTTCCAACAATGAACAATTAAGTTAGTGTAGCAAGAAAAAAAATGAAGAAAGAACCTTAAGGCCAACCTTTTTCCACATAATCTTGAGGCCAACCCTAGTACCACCAGGTCAATGTCCTGCTGGTCATTTTAGTTTGTTATGTTACTTGCATAGATAGGTTTCATGAAATGGGGATTAAGGAAGATAACCATTCTGATTCTAATAAAAATTTAGCTAGATATTTTAGACCAACATGTACAACATTGTGAAGCAACATGGACAATGTATTCTTCAGTACTAAAATTAATACTTGTAGACAATAAATTCAACTCTACCTTCCTTCCTCTCCTCTTTTAATAATCTCTTCAGCACCCAGTAAAGTGTTCACAGAATCTTTTCCCGTGAAGGCATTTTGTTTAATTGTGGCAGAAGTATTCATTATATCTTCATGGTCTTAAATATTTGAAGATAAATCCTTAAGAGAATATCTGACAATCATTCATACCAAAGTCAGATGAACTTCCCACGCACCTTACACGTCCTCTTTCCATTACAACAACCAGCTGAGCCATGGATACTAAAACTAACTAGTGCTTTTATGACTAATTCCTACTGAAACTTTGCAACACATAGAATTATATGTTATGGTCCTACTCATTAGTGCTTTTATGGTTAATCACTACTGCATTTGTTTTTCTTATTCTACTTTTGTTTATCTGAATAAACATTTTCTTTTTTTCAAATGGATCCAACACAATTGAGTTCTGTAAACCTCCTCAACAATGAATCATCCTTCACTGACCTCAATGAGCTTCCTCCAAATTATGATTTCCATGCAAGTCAAAACCATTCTAATGGAATCGTTCTTATGTAGAAATAGAAGTGAACTAGTCGTTAGAAACTAACCGATGGAAACTAACCATTATTTAAAATTTGTTTCAAATATAGAATATTTAATTATATAATAATAAAACTAGTAATTAATTTGAATTTACTTTAAATTCATAATATTTAATTGTTGTGTAATAAATGCAAGATTATACAAAATGTGAAAGCTGTTAGAGTTGGAGTAAAAAATTTATGAAGATTTTACTTTTTGCTTCTGCATTTTGTAGAAATTTTGGGGAAGCTATGGAGATGCTCTTAAGCGACTGAATTTTCATTCCTCCATTTCTTAGATTATAAGGCCTTAACTAAGGATGTCAATTTGCACCCTTATATGCTGGTATCCTACACAACACTACCCTACCTTACTTAATGCGTAGGATTATTTTTTTCAATTGTATGAATTTGGGTAATTTTTGTTTTTATACCCATAAGGTATAGAGAGGATGCTGGTTTAAGGGTATACCCTCCCCAAACCCAACCTATACCCTACCCAGATATTATATATAGTATTTAAGTGTATAAAATATTACATATATTATATACATACTCATTCTTAATCCTATACAACCAAATATGTACATACACATTGGACTACTTCATTTTCGATTATGTTCTTTCATTATTTCTCTATTACACTTCATGGAGGAAACCTATATTATTATGTTTACTTGTTAATCAAGATTGTTATTTTGTTCATGTGTTTTAAATTCCTGAACTTTCTATCATTTTTACTTGTTGATCACTTGACCTATAATTTGGAATTAAAGGAAATGTTGCTTGATGATTGTAGACAATATTTCTTGCTTTCTTTAGTTTGAATTTTTTGTTATGTGATTACTTGTGTGGTTATTGCAGGTAAATACCTAATCTTACTTGCCCTAACACGAGAAGAGTTTAGGCGAAAAACTTTACCCGCTAGGAGTTGCGGGGAGGTTTGGATAAAACTCTTGTATTGTGAGTAAGATTTGAAAATGACTTCACCCTTTCTAAACTTGGTCCATTGACACCCTTAGCCTTAACCTAAAAGATATTTAGATGACTAACATGTTTGTGCCGTCCACAGTAATAGACAGTGCAGATGTGCCTATCACGTATGTCACCTATCACCTAATAATTTCCCTTAACCTAAAATTGTCATTGTTGTATGCAAGCATTTGTATTATGTCAAGTGCGAAGCAGTAGATGTATATATGAAATTTCCGGCATTTTAAATCATGAGAAGTAAAAAGTTAGAGTAAAATGCACCGGAGTTCCTTAACTTATTTTCTTGTCCTATTCGAGTTACATAACTCTATTTTGTCCTAGCGAGATCCTTTATGAAGCGTGTCCTACTAGAGTTCTTTCCATCATTTTGACTATTACTTTTAATAGAATTTTAGTGGAAAATAAAAACTCTAGTCACTAGATTTTCTTCATCCTACTACTAGCACCCTAAAGCTTATTAATCTAATAACTCAACCACCATTTGCATTTCACTCTAAACTGCTCACCGACACTATCCTTGTGGCTGGCTGCCACAATTTTGGCCCAATGGTCATTCTTTGAATCATGACAGTCAAGATTTTCCACGTGAAGTTCACTGGCTACATAAAACGCCATCAAACGGTGACAGAATCAAAGGGGTTTTGATCCCCAAATATCACTGATCATTATCATCGCGTGCGCACTATCCAATTTCACATCAACAACATCTAATTTCAAAAATTAGAGTTAGGGTTCTTAAACAATTTCAAAACCCAGATTTGATACAAATTAAAAATTGATTGATACAATGGAAAATTGAGTTTCAAAAATTTAGGTATGTTGTTTTGCGGCCTGAATACTACAAAACCAGGCTATTCATTGATGATTTTCATGAATTATGGTAGTTGTGAGTTTCGGGATCAAATTGGGCTCCAATGTTTTTTCAAGTTCTTTAACCTAAACTCTCTGATTAAAGTTCCAGACCTGTTTTGATGTTACATATCACTTTGAACAATCATCAGCAACGCCAAACAATCACATATAAATTTCATCAAAGATTTATCACCGGAGAAGTGATTGATCTGTTACATATTTAACTTTTAAAGTGTTAGAAGTATGATAATTAAAGTATAAGATTCTAAGACCAGGATAAGGAAAATTTTGGGGAGTAAAGCTGTTATTTCTCACTAAGGTTCCATTAAAATTAACAGCCAAAGTGACTGAAAGGACTCCAGTTGTACGTGCTTCATGAGTTAAAGGACCTTGCTAGGACAAAAATGAGTTATGTGATCTGAATAGGACACAAAAATAAATTAAAAGAGCCCCAGTGCATTTTACTTTAAAAGGTTATATTCATTACATTTTTCAAGTGAATGAGAAAGTAAGTCCTATCTTTTATGATTTTCAATTTTTCCAAGCTCATTTTACCTAGATGGGTGGATGGGTTGTCTATTTTTTCTTTTTTTTGGTAGTCAGAATAAAAATATAGACTAAGGGAAGAGTGACACTGCTAGATCATGTGCTAAAGAAACACGCTAATGCGGAATGATTACCAACAAACAATGATCAAATTTATTAATTCCAAAAATAACCTGATCAGCAATATCTACCAACCCAGGTAGAGTTGACTTTTGATATTGGAGAATATCCAATACGTGCGAGCAATCTAACAGAATTGTAATATATTTTAGAGAAAAAGTTGTTGTTGTGTGCACTGCCCTAGAATAGCTGCCAACTCCACTTCCAAAGCCAATAAGCAATTTGGCTATATTTTCCCTTATTGGTATTGCGGAGGAGCATTTGATCCCATCCATAACCAAGCACCCGCTCCTAGGCTTGATGATCTACACCAAGCCCCATCAACAACCCAAATAATTGGATTGAGATTAGGTGCCACTAATCTCCTAGCTCCCCATGTGTGACATAGTTTATTGGGGAGGGTAGTTGTAAGTATCCTCTGAGCTGATCAAAAGTCTTTAGCATCCAAAAGTTGTTGGATAATAGCTTCCCTCCTAAATACTAAAGACCTAGAATTAAATGGTGCATTTTGGAAAATACACTCATTTTTTCCCAGCCAAATAATTCAGAGGGTAGAGACTAAAAAACTTATTCATTCCAAGAACCATTTACTACGGGAACTTAGAAGCAATAACAACCAGTTCTCAAATGATAAGTTGGTGGATTAAGATGGAGGTAAGCAGAAAGAGCCTCATAAATTGGCAGTACCTGAGTAGCCCTACAAAAGATGAAGAGCCTTTTTCTTCTCTGGGTTACAATGCTGGTAAAGGTACCTCTACATCCCACCGTGAATAGCTAGATTACTACCTGTATGAAGGGCATTTAACATGCACTTCCACAAGAAAACATTAAACTTTTGAGGCATTTGCAAACCTTATTGCAAACCTCATACTCATTCTATAATTCTTGAGAAATCTAGATTGGGATGAGCAACAATGACCCTACTAAGTGGAATAAGTGAGAAATCCTTTGAGCTACCAATTGTCAAAAACCATGCTTAGTGATGTAAGTATCTTGGGTATTCCTTTGCCAAAGAATCACATCATTCCCAAGGGCTGAAGAATGAGGTTAAGGTGAAACAATCTGTCACAATATGTTCTCTAGAAAAATTTGACTCAAGAACGCTACATTCCAACCCTCATCATTAGAAAGACTCAAATCTACACCTCAAAGTCTTGGAAAAACGTTGTGCTGAAGAGCTAAATATTTTAACATGGCAGAGGAAACAGTTGGGATCCATGGATCTTTCCAAACCTAGATAAATTTTCCATTACCAATCTTCTATTTAATAGATTCCTTAAAAACTGATCACCTATGTAATAGACCTTTCCAAATCTGAGATTTGAACTATTGCTATCAATTGATCAAATTATGTGTGAAGACCCATATTTTGCCATAAAAATCCTATAATCCAGCCTATTCAGATCTCTAGTGAAAATTCTGCAAAACATTTTCCCCAAAAGTGCTTGGTTAAACAGACGTAAATCCTTAATTCCTAACCCCCAAGACCCTTAGGTAGCATTAGAACTACTTTCTACTTCATATGGATGCCTTTCTTCTCCTGAGATCCAGACACCAAAGATGGATAAGGGATTTAGAGATCGAATTTGATACAATAACAAGAATTTTGAACAAAGACATAATATAAACTAGAATTGACATTAAAGTGGATTGTATTAAGGTAAGCTTCTCGGCACCATTAAGCAGCTTCCTTTTCCAATTGTCTAGTTGAATATTAATCTTGTCTGCCAAAAAGTGGTAAGTAGATGTTTGGGATAGGTCCTGGCAGAATGGATCTCCTAGATAATAAAATACTAGAATTGATTGGGAATGGTAACATTTGGCATAACTTCTTTTTTGAATCCACCGAAATATTTCAGCTAAATGTCCACTTAGATTTTGAAAAATTAACCTCCTGCCCAACTACTAATGAGTATAACCGTAGAGTATTCTAAAGTGTGTGAACGACATCCTTGGACAGGCAAAAGAATATCAGACAGTCATTGGCAGAAAAATAGATGATACATGAAGGGTCTTAACCTGCTTGCCTTAAGACTAGGAGGCATGCCAAAATTTTGCAAATATGTCAAGTAACTAGATAATGCTTCTACATAAAGGATGAACAGATATGGAGAGAAAGGGTCCCCCTGATGGATGCCAGTTTTTGGGTGAAACCAATTTGTAATGCTGCCACTAACCAAAAGTAAGATACAGTGGATATACATTGTTTAATCAGGTTAATCCAATTGGGTGGAAACTTCATAGCTACTAGAAATTTCTCAATAAATGACCACTGAAGAGTATCGTAGGCTTTGCAGATGTCAAGTTTGAGAACTGCTTTATACCCTCGTGGCCTGTTCAGCTTACTTGTTTGCTTGATGGCATGGAGGATTTCATGGCTATTATAATATTATCCTAAATACTTTTTTCAGGTATGAAGGCATTTTGGTAGTCAAAGATTAGGCTGAATAAAATTGGCTTTAATTGGTTTACCAGAGTTTTGGTAATCACCTTATAAAATGTATTGTACAAACTTATTGGTCAAAAGTCTTCAATAACCTAAGGTTCCCAAAGTTTTGGAGTCAGAGTAATGAAAGTACGGTTGATTTGGCATAGAAAAAATCCTTCATTCATGAAAGATTGAACTATTGCCATGACTGAATCACCTATGATATGTTAGTGCTTTTTTATAATAATAGGAGGTATGCCATCTAGTCGTGGTGCTTTTAGGTTCCCCTGATCAAAAGCTGCTTACTTGATTTCTTTCCTTGTGAATGGAGCAGAAAGGATATCGCATTGTTGAGGTGATAATTTCCTAAAAATATATGAACAACATTTTTTGAGCATCTTCTCTAAGAATATTCTGACCAGAAAAAAGGTTAGCAAAATGCAATTTGACATGTCCTCTGATTTCTTTTTCAATATAGATCCAATTATGATCATCCACCTTTAGGGTTGAAATCTAGGCTCTGATTCGTCTCCTTTTTAGTGACCAGGTGAAAAAATCTCATACTTTTATCTCCCAAAGCTAGCCAAGTGATATGCAACTTCTGAGCCCATAATTGTTCTTCATTTGTAAGTAAAGAAATATGTTGTTTCCTTAATATGGATATTTGATGGTGATTGTCCAGTAAAGTCAGAAAACTTTGCTTTTTTGCCAATTGCTTTTCAATTTCATTAATTTTAACTCGTAAATTATCCACAACTGATTTATTCCAATGTTGAAGCATAGGAACCATCTGAAAGCACTTGTAAGCTGCCTGTAACATTTTTTATCCTCGAACTAGATGAGTTCTCAAAATTAAGCTTCCACCTGAAAGAAATTTAGTGCACAACTAATAAAAAATTTAATTTCTAGGATATAAAAACAAATGCAGGAGTTAAGACATACTTGATTATCATTTCGGAACTCGATGATAGCTTCTTTAATGAAAAAACCCTTTTTTGAATATGTTGCCAGAGACTTGATTTATTGCAAACTCCCAATGTCAAATATTTAATTAACTTAAAGAACAAGTAACTAAAATATGCTAGTTCAGACTTAATACATGACCAAAATTCTCTTTATGGAAACAACAGAAGTGTGTTAACCGAAATAAAAGAAGAAAAACTTTCAAAAGTTGTGCATACAACCTCATATGTACACTTATTTTGCCTTTTATTTATAAGGTCAAATTGACATTTATGGAGAATTATAGCCCTTTATAAAAGAGTAATATCTCTTTATGAAAGGTTGCACTAGTTTGTCTCCTTTAGCCACCTATAACATTTTCCCTTGAAACAAGGCCATAATCACTCTTAGAAGTGATGTGTTGGTTCAGCCATTGAGTCATAACCCTTCTAAGGGTTTTTATCTCCTTAAATCAAGGCTCTAACCACCTCTCAAAGGTTGTTTTATTTCACCTAAAAAATGACCCTTCACTAAAAGTCATGTTATTTAACTAACTAGGGTAGTTATGCATCATTGCTACCTATTTAAGGGTTATTTATGTTAGGATAAACATGTCCTTTCATCTAAATGTCATATCCCTTCATAATATTAATAATTATGAGGTGGTTATTAAACAATTATCCAATGTGTCAAGCTGTACACGTACACACCACATAATCACCACATAGAATCTTCCTATTGGTTCTAATGTGATGGTGTGTTACACACATGTGTCATATTATCCTAACTACCTAACTACCTTAGCTAGTGTTAGTCCACTCCCAACTACCTACAACTACCTTCCAGGTACCCTAACTAGTGTCAGTCCACTCAGTTGGGTCCAACTCCCATGAGTTTAGATGAGCTGAGGTGAGTTGACTTGAGTTAGGTTAGCTGGAGCTTTGTTGGAGTTGAGATGAGTCCAGCTCACTTGAGCACCCTTAAGCTTAGTTGAGTTGAGTCTAGCTCACTTGAGCTCCCTTGAGCTAAGTTGGCCTAAGTCTAGCTCACTTGAGCTTTTTTTATCTAGAGTTAAGCTATGTCTAACTCACTTTGAGTTCTCTTGGGCTAGACCAAGGAACCAATTAGTTGTGTCAAGTATGTCTTAGTGCGTTTATAGAATTTACAAGTACTTTGATCCACTAAATTCCAACATAACCTCACTTTTTTTCCCTTTATAGTCTTTCTTGTTTTTTTTAATAAGCACAAGAACATTGCAGTAATTAGAACAATAGATGCACAAAACTGTGTGCACATTACAAATATCAATGTACTTACACATATAAAATCAAGCAATTAACATTCTTTAATACTCCCTTCATCGCATCTTTTTTATACAAATTTTTTCAATTTTGCCCCTAGGAAAAGTCAATGATTGAATTGTTACTTTTCGAGGTTTTTTAAAAGTATAGGTTCTACATTATAATTTTTTTAAAAAAAAATTAGAAACTAATATTGTAATTGAAATATGAGTAATATGGAAAATTAAACATAAAATATACCAAATATAAATAATGTAAAAAAATTTGGAATGATCCAAGATTTAAAAAATTTTAATAAGAATTAAGAAATATGGAACAGAGAGAATATAATTTAAGGGAGTCAGGGACCCTCACACTAAATGAAATAGCTGATCCCATGACCCCAAGTTTTAAGGCTCAATCTTATGCAACAATTAAACACCTTTTACTTAGATTCAATACTCCCATAACCAGATTCAATATTGACATATCCTTTCTTTTGTTCTTTTCCATTGTAGTATTGAAGGAACAACATCCTCATCTAGTCCATTTAAAACTCAAAGTTAAGGATTAATGAGCAACTTTAGCCAACGGGTCAAAATTACCCGCTCAAAACCTGTGTGTGACTTGGGTTTGTTGGGATCCCATTAATTTGTTTAATGGGAAATGAACTCCCCTAGATTTCTCTTTCAATTAGGAACTTTGATTATATTACAATCTATTAGTATGTGTGATATTATATTTTTTTTCTTTAATAATTGAAAATTTAGAGGGAAGTCAGGAGGAAATTGTTTTTTCGGGTACTGAGCAAAAAAAAAAGTGTGATATTTTCATGAGTATATTGTGGATATAGTAATATTATCATCATCGTGCATCATAACTATATTGATATTAAATTTATAGTATTATTTAACCGCTTGTTCGTTTTATTTTAATTCAATGGAGTTAACACATTAATTCGATTGAGTTAGATTTTGGTGATGGGGTCTATCATTTCACTTTTCTTAACACTTGAGGTTGTCTGCTTCTCCCAGCATTGGCACCAGCATTGGCACCGCCTTTTTCATAGCCATCAAGAGTGAGCTAGGCCATCCCAATCTCTCATTGGCTTAACTTTAGGCACATCTTCCAATTTTCTCTTACTTAAGCGTTAAACACCAAGTTAAGAAAAGGGGATCCTGTTGAATCAGGTAGTCGGTGAAGATGATAGAAGTGAAACTAGTTATGAGAGGCTTAACGGGTTGTTGGAGGGGCCAAAGATTTGGGTGACTAGGGATCCCAATTGGTTTCAGGCACCATTGATGTTAGAAATGTGAGCTGAGTAGGGCAGAGGCAGAGGCAAAGAAGGGTAGAAGTAGAGCTTGGCAAGGACAGAAGAATATAAATTAGAAACCACGAAATGAGTGGGGTAAGGGCAAAGACGACCAGAGGCAGGTAGGAGAACGTAAGTTGAGCAATGCGAAGGTAGGCCGGAGACAATGGAGAAGCTTTGAGGGATAGTCAAAACTTTTGACTAGCTTGCCATGCAAATATTGGTAACTTAAGAGCAAATAGAATTTGGATTGACACTTACAAAAATCAAAGTACAAAAATGTGTTAAATTTTTAGAGTTAGTTAACACTATAAGATAATGCAAAAGATATCTTGACAAAGTTATATACCAGACATTTCATAACACAACTCTCTTATGATGATGACATAAAATTTAAAAAAGCTTTATGGTGCACCTAGCGCACTTGTTATACCTTTACTTTTACATTATTTATAAAAATGTTACTGTGTTTAATAAGAGCATCCTACGAAATGAACAACAATTCTTACTGAGTGAAACAACATATTATAAAACAACATAATTATATGAATGAAATAACACTTCATATTGAATGAAACAACATTATTTACTAACAGCACATCTTATGGAATGGATAGTATATTACAGAATAGTACATTTGTATAAATAAAATAAAATTTTTTACTTAATGAAAAAAGATTAGTTTCAAATGACACTTGTTATGAAATAAAAAACATATTATAGAACAGGATATTTTATGAATAGAAAAACATTTCTTACTGAAAGAAATATCATTATTTACAGAACAATATTTCTTATAAAATGAATAACATATTACAGAACAACATATTTATATGAATGAAATAATAAATTTATATGAATGAAATTTTTTTTTTACTAAATAACATTTTTTACATATATAACAAAAATAAAAATTATGTATATGGATAATTAATACAAGTGATATATTGTTTTGTCTAGAAGATAAGGTACCGCTGGTCTGGTGTCATCTAGTGCCCATGCCACTTATCCCTATCTCTTCTGCTTTTCCTCTCAAATTTTCTCTCCTATTTCCTTATGTGCATTGTAAATCCCTACCAAGATCTGCCTTCAAATGGCTTTTTGTCTATGCTAGAGTCATTTACCATTCAATGATTCTGCTTTTAGGTTTTCCTGGGTCTAATAACATATTTTATAATTATGAAGGAAAGGAAAGGTGCAACAGTGGTGGTGATGGCAACCAAACCGATGCTAGAACCTAACAAATCCATGAAATAGGTGTGATACAAAGGTGTGAGGAAGCGACATTGGGACAGATTCACAATGGTGGTCCAAGACCGATTAGAAAAGACTTGGGTTTGGCTCAGTGCATTCAATTTAGCAGGGGAGCAAAGATATAGAAGAGGAGATTGCAGTCGGTGGTGATGATGCATGGAGAAGAGGAGCTTGTTTGCTATAATTTAGGCAATTAAGGCTTTAGAGATGAGGAGGGAGAAACTTGGAACATGCAAAACAAAATGCAAAGGTAGAATTGTAAATAAATCTAAAGTATGGGTGTGACCTGTGATCTAGGTGTAGGTTAACCTTTATCTTTATTTATTGGCTGAGATAAAATACTTTCGGACTACTCGCTACATCCATACTTTCGTGATATTTATAAAACTGTCACTGCATATTGAACAACACATTTGACTGTAGAGAATAACACTTCACAGAGTATCACATTTGTCTGAAGAGAACAACATTTCTTAATGAATCAAACAATAATATTATTTATGAACAATATTTTTGTCAAAATTAACATGTTTTACAGGACACTACATTTGTGAGAATGGTCAACATTTTTTACTGACGGAACAACAATATTTACAAATAACATATCTTACAAAATAAACATCATATAATAGAACAACACATTTGTCTGAATGAAATAACATGTTTTGCTGAATCAAACAACATTATTTATAAACAGTATTTCTTATGAAATGAATAATATATTATAGAACAACATATTTGTAAGAAGGGAAAAGGTGCAAATATACCATTGATGTATACCTCATAGAGCGATCTTACCATCAAACTTTTTTTTTTGTCTCAAATTTAACATTAAGGTTTGATTTTGGTGCAAATTAACCATTTTCCATCAACGGGCCATAGTAGCTAACGGAAAATGTGACATGTCAAAAATATGGCTGAGTAACCAATCGCTCTATTGTTTTGTTGTTTTATGTAGGGATCTATTATTCAAGGTGTTCATTCATCATAAGGGGGAAATTTATATATTTTCCATTTAGGTACGAAGGTAGGGAAGTATGTGGATATATTGAAGCTAAATATTTCACTAGCTGGGTATCATTTTTCAGTTTCATGCATAGAAAAGGGATTCAAAATGTGTCCAAGGTGCATGTACAGTAAACGTGGACAATTATACGTGTTCCTAAGGATGTGAGATTGATGTGGAATGAGGAAAGTGCTTGGGAAGCCTTTTAGTTACTCTTAAACAGAGGAGTGATTCATATATATTGTGAGCATGGGAAGGGACCTTCTGAGTTTAATATGCAGGAGGTTTTGACTAGGGATGATGGTGGTTCAACAAAGGAAGGTTTGCACACCAAATGTAAGCCAAGCAATAAAAAAGGGAAAGAGGACTGAGATTTCAGAAATGATGAGGACAACTCAAATGAACATGATGAGGAACTTATAGAGGTGAGGATAAACCTGGAAAATGAAGGAGTTACAAAAAACCTTGAAAATGGACAAAGTGATGAGGAGGGTGATGATGAATTCAGGATGAAAGATGAGGAATATGAGGAGTCTGAATCTATGTCAGAGGATGGTTTAGACAGTAAGGGGAGATATGGATCATGTGGCACTAAGAGTGAGCATACAGAGTACTTGGATTCTAAAAATGGTGGCAGTGTTGCATCAGAATTAGATATGGAGGAAGAAGGGAGTGAAGGCAACTTAGTTTTTCGAGGAAGTAAGCATCAAGAGTATCCTGCAACTGGTGTACATGAGTTTGAGCTTGGGATGATGTTTGATAACAATGGTCAGTTTAAGGATTTGGCAACAGAATATGCCATTTTTCACCATAGGGATGTATGGTTTAAGGTGAGTGATCTTGATAGGGTTTTGGTTAAGTGTGTGGATGGTTGTAGCTTTAGAGGGTGGGCTTCCTACAGTAAAAGGTTGAAGTGATTTCAAATTAAATCACTAAGAAAGGATCATAATTGTACAAAGAGGTATAAATTAAGGTTGGTAACTGTTAATTATCTTGCAAACAGATACAAGGCTGCAATTAGAGAAAGACCATCAATGAAAATCAGAAAGTTGAAAGAGAAGATCAAGGATGATATAAGGGTCAATGTAAGTGTGCACATGGTTAAACGAGTTAGGCAAATGGTAAGGACTGAGGTGGCAAGTAATTATAGAGATGAATATAGTTTGTTAAAAGACTATACTCTTGAGTTAGTAAGAAGTAACCCCGAGAGTACTGTGGATCTTGATGTTAATGAATCTATAGATCTTTCATGTGCTGTATTCAATAGGATTTATCTTTTTCTTGATGCATGTAAAAAAGGATTCAAAAAAGGTTGCAAAAAAGTGTTGGGATTAGATGGCTTCTTAAATGGTTTTGTGAAGGGAGAATTGTTAAGTGCTATTGGGAAATATGGAAATGACCAAATGTTCCCTGTTGCTTGGTCAATGGTAGAGGTGGAAAATAGAGCATCATGGACTTGGTTTTTAGAGCATTTAATTGAAGACTTAGATATAATTGATTGCAACAAGTGGGTTATTATCTCAGACTAGCAAAAAGTAAATATCTCAAACTTATTTATACATAATTGCATCGTCTTAACATAACTTGCCCGAAAAGTTTGCTGCTGTGTAAGGTTTACTTCTAGCACTTGAAGAGCTTCTGCCCAATGTTGAGCACAGACGATGTGCAATGCATATATGCAGCAACTAGTAGACTAAGCATCCTGGTGAGGTGATGAACGGTCTTTTCTAGTATTATGCAAATGCAACCTCACTGAAAGGCTTCCAAGATACTCTAGAGGACATTACCCAATTTCCTGGTGCTAAAGAGGACCTTCTCAGAATAGATCCTAGGTACTAGTGCAAAGCATTCTTTGGTTTTACTATGAAATGTGATTCTAACCAGAATAACTTGTGTGAGGCCTTTAATGGGGTACGTGTTATTTTGGAAGCAAGACAAAAGCCAATTTACTCAATGTTAGAAGACATTAAGAGATATGTAATGCATTGGTTTGGTGTAAATAGGGCCTTCTATAAAGGATGGAGAATTGACCATGGTCCCTTTATTCAAAGGAAAATAGATGAGCAGGCTAGGAATTACCATAAATGGTCTGTTACTTTCAATAGGGATTTTCGTTATGAAGTTCAAAGTGGCTTGGGCCAACATTGTGTGAAATTGGATGAGGTGAAGTACACATGTGGTAACTGGGATGTATCTGGGATCCCTTGTGTGCATACAGTGTGCTATATTGTTGACACAAAGCACAAGTTTAAGGATGACATAAGTGAGTAGTACAAGAAAGACAAATACATGTTGGCCTATCAACATAGCATTCAACCTGTTCGTGGTCCAAATCCTTGGCAAAAACAAACCTTATTCCGATTGTGCCACTAGCTATGAGGTCAATGCTTGGGCGACTTAAAAAGCAAAGGAAGCATTAACATAATGAACATAAGAACAAAGGTTCAAAAGAAAATGGCATTCTACCTAAAAAGGGCTAACTTGTTATGTGTTCCAGTTGCAAAATGTCAAGGCATAACAGATTAACGTGTAAGCAAAAGGTAAAGGCACACTTCTATGTTTAATACTCTTATGTGGTTTACAATCTATTGACCTTGAATTTGGAATTTTTCATGGCACATAGTCATCATAACAAACCACATATCAACAATCTAATGAGGCTACCAGTCAAGGGCATAAGGGTTCACAGCATTCTCAAAGAAGAAGAAAGCCCAGAAGTAGGCACCCTGGAAGTAGGACTATAAAGGGTGGATGCATAGAGGGAGTTGGTGTTTACACCAACTTATCCACTAGAAAAACAATGTACATGGTAAGTTCAGATTTACTTACTAAGCTCTTTACTATGCTTTTTACTATTGACTGGAAAAACAGTGTGCTTACTATGCTATTTACGTACAGCTTGGAAGACCCGGCCATACAGTCTTGGATCATGGAAAGGCTGGCACACAGCAGAGTAGATGTATGGGCAGAGGCAGGGAAATGAGTAAAATGAGAGGGTCATCAAGTCAAGAACCCTAATGAAGACAATAGTGAAGCACAATCATTTTGCTTGCCAATGAAGAATAGATATAGCTTAAGAATGATTTTGTAATCATTTTGTAACAAGATATCTCACAACCAAAATATTAAGCTTGGATGGTTTTTGGATGTTAGGCATGTAAACAGTGTTTTGGTTATGCAAGGTACTACATTAGATAGTCAGTACCTTGTTGTTCAAACATATTTATGCTTAATGTAGTAAATGAAATATCTATGTGTCTCTGTCTTGAGGCTACCAGTCAACTGTCTCTGTGTCTGAAGCAATTCTTACAAAAGTTGGTTCACATAAAGAAAAATTGCATACATTCTCATTCTAAAAAATAGGCACATGTTGGCATTACAACATAGCTGCAAAAACACATAATCACCAACGACACACACAGCATATATCACTGAAGAATCATTCTTAAACAAACACTTGTATAGCCCTCATGTGCTAGATGGCATACCCTTAGTGCTACATATACCATAAACTGGCATATAAACCTAGCAAAAAAACTACTATTGACTTTAACATAACCATATTCCAATTCACAATCTTCAGCTTCTCTCTTAACACAATCTACTCCTATTCTAGTTTGAGTGTTTTCCTTCTTTTAACATTCAACTCCTCTTGTATCAACCTTTTCTCATTTTGTAGGTTTAATATCCGCTCTATCATGGCTTCATTGGTGGTAACCATTGCATGCTTCACTTCCAGCATCTCATTTATCACTCTCTTGGCCTGAGATGGGAATGCAAGATCTACCCACTGATAAAAATTGCAACTGCCTACCCTTTGCAACCAGAAAACATAACCACATAAGCATAATTCCTCTATCAACAGCACTTTGAAGATTCTACTAATATCCTGCAAATTATAACAAAATTTTTAGCAACAAATATATTACACATTTACGCCACCCCTCCGACATCCATAAAACCTCTGGCCAGGGTTTAAGCTCATCCACAATGTCCACATGAATGCTTTCTCCCCACATTTATAGGTTATGTGACTCCTGCCTCCCTCCTCACCATGAATAGAGCCAAAGACCAATGAATTGGATGAACTCCCATTCGAACTCATCTCCACTCACGATTCACCGTCAATTCCATGAACAGACTGCAAATTCGAACTTCCTCAAACACCTAAATCCATAATCCCAAATTCCTTCCTCAGAAACCATAACTTTCTAAATTCTCTTCTATTTCAAACTACCAACGTCTTTCTCCTTTTGATGAGTTGTCTGCCATTTTGGGACTCTTTTACCACGTAAACAAGTTTTTAACAAAATATACTATCCTCTAACTGAATATTTTTGCCATTACTAGTCTGACTATTTAATTTGCTCTTATTAAAGTCTTCAGTGGTAAATTGGTGCTAAAATAAAAACCAGTTGTTAACTTTAAGATGAAAGAAAGGTCAATGGTAAGATCATTCTATAAGGTATACATCAATGGTACATTTGCACCTTTTCCCTTGTAAGAATAAAATAACACTTCTTACTGAATGAAACAACATCATTTACAAACAACACATCTTACGAAATGATCAGTATACTACAGAAAACACATTTATTTAAATCAAACAATATTGTTTACAAACAGTATTTACATTATTTGTGTACACTACACTTTTACATTATTTTACAAAATTTTCACTATGTTTAAATAGCACATTCAATGAAAATAAGCATCATTTCTTACTGAATGGAATAATATATTGCAACATATTATAGAATAACATAATTTTATGAATTAAACATCACACTTTACTAAATGGAACAACACTATTAACGAACAACACATATTACGAATTGAACGACATATTTGTATGAATAAAATAACATTTTTATTGAATGGAATAATATTATTTACAAACAATACATATTTGGAAATGAACAACATATTACAGAACAACATTTTTGTCTAAATGGATCATCACTTCTTATTGAACAAAATAACATTATTTACAAACAATACATCTTACTAAATGAATAGCATATTAGATAATGTTATATTTTTATAATTAGAACAACACTTCTTAATGAATAGGACATTATTTATGAGTATTATATATTATGAAATGAATAACATATTATAGAATAAAACATTTAAATGAATGAAACATTAGTTTTTATTGAACAAAACAACACAATAATCATTCTAAAAAAATATGTATAATTTTTCTCTTATTTTCATCCTTTTTGTTGCCTTTTTGTCATACTCTTTCTCTCTCTCTCTCTCTCTCTCTCTCTCTCTCTCTCTTTCTCTCTCTCTCTCTCTCTCCTGTCACAAATGAGTGTAGACAAATCGCCTTAGTCTTAGATCAAAATTTCTTCATAAATTTCTAAATCAATTTTCTCCTTCTTTCTTTCTTTCCTCCTCCAACAATGGGTGGCAATTTTTGTGTCAATAGGAGTGATTGGGGGCCTTTCAAGATGATTCCATGGTGGCTTGTTAGAGATGTTTGATTCAGTAAGAAATGTTGTTCCCTTCAAATAAATGTGTTTTTTTATAAAATATTATTTCCTTCAGAAAAATGTTTTGTTCTGTAAACTACTATTTCTTTCAAATAAATGTGTTGTTTAAGGTGTGGTGGCAATTTCATAAATATCACAAAAGCATAGGTGTAATGTTGTACACTGGGTGCACCAAATAGCTATTCATATATAAAACATGGCAGAAATATCGAATATGCAACTAATGTTTTAGTTAGGGAGCAGTTATGCCACTATAGTTTTTTTTTCCCAATCTCCAACTAATGTTTTAAAATGGGCCAAATATGCCACTGCCAGTTAGAAAATAACAGAAAATGGTAAAAATAGAAGATTTTGAAATCTTGGGATTATTATGCATCTTTGAAAAAAATATCATGACCTTTAAGTTTTTTTACCAAAAGAGGGTTTGATCTTCGCTATCAGCGCTTCAGCCCTGTCCCTATCTCCATCACCAATGCCCCAACTCTATCGCCACCTTCCCTCTGTCTTTATTATCTAATCTCCTCATCGGCATTCGAGAGGTAAAGATAGTCTAATTATAAAAAGTCTTTAAAGTTTTTTAAAATTTGCATTATCAGCCTAAAATTTCAAAATTTGTTAATTTTAATGTTTTTCATTAGGTTTTTAATGTTTTTCGTTAGATTTTTAATGGGCAATAAAATATCCACATTTAATTTGAAACTTTGCTGGCATATCTGGCCCATTTTAAAACATTAGTAGGAAATTGGGAAAAAAAATTATAGTGGCATTTGCAGGATCCCCCATTCCCACGGAACTGAATTACTCAATTAAGAGTAATTTCCCATGATTAATGGCTATTCCCAGTCACTTAAGAGGTCATTCCCCTGAACTTGAAGTTCTTTATATGGTTACTTATAGTGTCAGAAATCGTGCATTTGCCTAGCTTTCTAACCTTACTCTAAAAAGAATTGTTTGCATGAGTCACTTTGGTCCCATATTTAAATTTTTAACAATATTTATAAACATGGTAGTGCTACACTTCATTGACACCAAAACTAGGACCAAAGTGTATTATGCATTTATACACATACAAGCAACTCTACATAAACAAGCCAAGTTACTTATTCTACACAAGTTTAATTTTACTAAAGGCACACTTGTGCTCATATATGTATACATATGAAGTACACACTAGTACAAGATCATGTACAAGGATTCATACTAAGTACCTCCCGTATAAGGATTGTTTGGACCTAGCATGCTTCCCTCGTGCTTCCCAGTTTGAGATTGCTGTAGGAAAGAAACATTTAGTTCAATTCATTACTAACAATAACATAGAACCTTACTTATGCAATAAGTAAGTTCACAACTTGTACCTGCAAACAAACTAGGCAAACAACGTTCCACTGAATGCTGGGTAACTCAGTTAGTGTAGTGCCTACACATAAACAATGGGAGTGAGCATTCCATAAAATATCCAGTAAGGTACTGTGTACCTGCAAATAAATACCATAGGACTCTATGTATAGTTTACATACATCATTATGACAATGGATCCATCCATTATTAGAGTATTTCAGCAATGATCATCCTATTTAGAAGTCCCCGCATGCTACCTCCCTCCTAGATGGTGAGCTCCCAACCACTAGGCTTTAAATGTATGATCACCACGTTCAAGGGTCACATTAGAGCACCTTGCCTCTATTTTTCCCTATTTTTCCTATTTATAGGAGAACCCTAGGTCTCTATCCTCATTAAGAGTACCTACTCCCTATTCTCCTTAGCATTGTTGGCTCATAGTCAGTATATTATTGGGTTTGCTAGTATTCCACTAACAACCAATTTAATTTTCCCTTTTCTCTACAAGACTAAGTACATCGGCCCATTTGCCAATTTGTGTCAGATAAGGTGCAATGCCCCTTTAGGATTTCTTAATCCATTCAGGGCATCCTTAGGTCTATGAGTCCTTCTGAGGATCCCTTGAATCTCTTAAGAATTTTAGGCCATTAACACTCCTTTGTTTGCACAATTGCTCCACGATGTACGTATATTCCACAGCAATTTCTAACTATGAGCTACCTTACCTATACTTACTCTTTTCGCGCTTACTTCTTGAACAATGCAACTATTTGTACCCATATACAAATTTTGTAGCTAACATTAACCAAAAATAAGCATGAAATAACTTAATTTAACCTTTACCTTAGAATTATTGCAAGCAAGCATGTCACACACGCACATTTCCTAGAATGTGTCTCAGTTTTGTACTTAGCTTTGCACTCTTTTTGGTAGCTTATTTATCAATCCTAAATGGAACATTGATGAGTTAAAATATATATTTTTAAGCCTTAAACTAGTTTAAATAGGAACCTTAAGCTTGTTGGAAAAACAAGAATTTACTTAGTGCTTAAAATGCACTCATGCACATGAACCTTAGTTGTTAGGTTGCTTGGGTTTCAAGTTCTTTCTTATGAGACCAAATTAGACCTTGCTAGACCATTTTCTTCCTGCCTCAAATAATCAAATAACCAGCACTAAACCAACACTTCCAACCTCTATAAATTCAAGAAAAACTAGAACATTTGAACACACACATGTGCCCAAAAACACCTTTTTTGTTGTACAATTTTGGCTCTAAACTGTACCGCATTGACCCTTATTAATTGCTTATCTTATAAGCAACTAAGAACCAACATATTTACAAAAAAAAAACCCAGCCATTTTCCAGCCCTATTAAGCAAAAAAAAAAAACTGGGCATAACTATCACAACAACACACACAAGCCTACAATTTTCCAACCTTTCCTTAAATAACAAGGTTCAACTTGGTCTTAACCTTCTTTTCTCCTTACAACCAAGCAAGAGATAATTTAAATACACAAAAAAAAATTCAAATAAACCCTAAAAAACCAGAACCAGTAGGGAGCAAAAAGGAATCGAACTACCTTTTACCCTTGAACTAACCCTTGTTTAGGTTCTTTCTTACGTAAGCTTGGTTTCCAAGCTTCTTTGCTTGTTTTCTCTTGTCAAACATCCAAGAACCATGTTAATATCATTTTTTCAGAATTTATAGAACTAAACCAAAGCTTAAGAATAGGGAAAGAATAGAACCAAACTTACTTGGACAATAAGCTAGAAATTCTAGCTTAAGGTTGTTCCATACTTTATTTTCCTTCAAAATCTTGATTATTTGTGCTTGAATTTGGATGGATTAAACTTGTATGGTTATTGGCTATGGCTGTTCAAAGGTGGGAGAAGTTTTGGCTAAGTGGAGGCTGTAGATGATTGAAGAAATGAATTGGGTAGCTAACTTAGCTTAAGTATTAAGCTAGCATGTGCGAGGAACATGCATGGTTTAAGTGCATGTTTTTTAACTCTTGGTCCTTAAGTGATAAAACATTGAAACTTTAGGAGTAGTTCTAGGTTTTCCCACGCTAAATTCCTTATCAACTTAATTACAGAATGTTACCCTCAAACTTTCTGAACTGTGTAAGAAAGTCACAAACAATTGCTAGGCTCCATTTAATACATTTAAGGTAAAGGTATTATTTTAGTAATTAAATACCTTTGGAATATTCTTGCAAGTTGAATCTTTATTTTAGAGGTTTGTAGTAGCTTATATCGGGTAAAAATTGGACATTTAGGCAAACCAGACCAAGAGGGAGATTTTGGTCATTTGGCATAGTGACTCTTTTTTATTGCATGGTTGGATAGAGGATGAAAAAATATTACATTTGAGGTTTCACGATTTTTCGTGATTTCTACTCTATGCTCAAGAAATTGTGATTTGACTATGTTGCACTTAAGTTGTTTAAAATAGAGCCTAGCAATTGTTTATGAGTTTGTTGCACAGTTCAGAAAGTTTGAGGGCGGAATTGTGTAATTAGGTTGAGAAATCTTGAGAAAACCCAAAACTACTCCTGAAATTTTAGCATTTTGTGACTTAAGGATCAAGAGTTAAAAAGCATGCACTTAAAACCATGCTTAATACTTAAGCTAAGTTAGCTGACCTAATTCATTTCTTCCATCATCTACAACCTCCACCCAGCCAAAACCTCTCACCTTTGAACCACCATAGCCAAGAAGCATCCAAGCTTAATCCACCCAAATTCAAGCACAAATAAGCAAGATTTTGAAGGAAAATCAAGTATGGAACAATTTTAAGCTAGAATTTATTGCTTATTATCCAAGTAAGTTTGGTTCTATTCTTTCCCTATTTTTAAGCTTAAGTTTAGTTCTATGAATTCTAGAAATTCATGTTTAGACTTGTTTCTTGAATGCTTGTTAAGAGAAAACAAGTAAAATAGGTTTGGAAGCTTGAATCAAATGCACCTAAGCTGTGATTTTGCTTTGGGTGGAAGATGTCAGATTCCTTATTCCTGTTTGTTGGTTCCAGTTTTTCTACGTTTAATTCAACTATAATAAGTATACTTAAGCTAGTTTTGCTATCTTTTACAAAGAAAAGGGTGATTAAGCTTAATTTGAACTAACTTTTCAAAGGAAGATCAAAACCATATGTGTGTTTGTGAGATGTTGTTAGCTGGAATGTATTCCTCTCTTTAGCTCCTATTTTGGATAATTTATTTAGCAATTTTAGAGTGTTAGACTATACATTTCCAAGCTTGTTTACCAGTAATTGGAAAGACCGAAACCTGGAAACTAAATAGAGCAAGGAAAGGTTCAATACTGAGGGTGTTGTTGAGTACATGTGTGTATGTTCCAATATTCCAGATTTTCTGGAATTTATGGGGGCTGGAAGTGTTGGTTTAGTACTAGTTCTTTGCTTATTGAGGCAAGAAGAAATGGTATAGCAAGGTCTAATTTGGTTTTATAAGAAAGAACTTGAAACCCAAGCAACCTAGCAACTAAGGTTCATGTGCGTCAGTGCATTTTAAGCACTAAGTAAATCCATGTTTTTCCAACAAGCTTAAGTTCCTATTTAAAGTGGTTTAAGTGGTTTAAGTTCTGGAAATATGTATTTTTAACTCATGAATAATCAATTTAGGTTTGATAAATAAGATAATACAAAGAGTGTAAAGCTGAGTATAAAATCGAGACACATTCTAGGAAGTGTATGTGTGTGACGTGCTTGCTTGCAATAATTCTAAGGTAATGATTAAATTAAGTTATCTCTTGTTTATTTTGTTAATGTTAGTTATAGAATTTTATATGAGTGCAAATACCTACATTATTCAAGAAATGAGCATGAAAAGAGGGAGTATAGGTGAGGTAGCTCATAGTTGGAATAGGCGTGGAATACACCTAGACCATGGAGCAATTGTGTAGATAAATGGTGCTACATGGCATATCATCCTTAGGAGAATCAAGGGATCCTCAGGAAAGCTCATGCAGCCAAGGATACCCTAAGAGGGGTAAGGGTCCTAAGGGGGCATTGCAGCTTATTTGACACAAATTGGCAAATGGGCCAATGTACTTACTCCCGCACATGAAATGGGAAAACTAAATTGGTTGTTAGTGGAATACTAGCAAACCTAATAATATACTGTTTATGAGCCAATAATGCTAAGGAGAATAAAGACTAGGTACTCTTAATCAGGATAGAGACTTGGGGTTCTCCCATAAATAGGACTAAGAGGGCAAATTAGAGGTAAGGTGCTACAATGTGTCCATTGAATGTGGTGATCATACATTTGAAGCCTAGTGGTTGGGAGCTCATCATCTAGGAATGAGGTAGCCTTTGGCGACCTCTAACATGGGATGATCACTATTGGCATGCTCTAAAAAGTGAATGGATCGAATGTCATAATAATGTATATAAATTATACATAAAGTCCTATGGTGTTTCTTTGCAGGTACGCAATACCTTATTGGGTATTCTATGGATTGCCCACCCTTATTATCTATATGTCTATACTACACTGACTGACAGGCCCAACAACTAGTAGAAGGTTGCTTGCCTAATTTGATTGTAGGTACAAGTTGTGAACTTACTTATAATGAATCTAACTAAAATGCTTCTCTCCAACAACAGTCTCGGACTAGGAAGCACAAAGGAAGCATCTGGACAGGTTCAAACAGTCCTTATGCATGAGGTACTTAAGATGAACCCTTGTATAGGATCTTGTACCAGTGTGTGGCTCATATGTGTGTATATATATGAGTGCAACTGTGCCTTTAGTAAAAACTAAACTTGTGTAAAATAAGTAATTTGGCTTGTTTATGTAGAGTGGCTTGTATGTGTTTAAATGTATAATACACGTTGGTCCTAGTTTTGGTTTCAATGAAGTGCAGTTTTGCCATGACTATAAATATTGTTGAAAAAATTAAATATGAGACAAAAGCAACTCATGCATATTATTCCCATTAGAGTTAGGTTAGAAAGCTAGGTATATGCACGATTTCTGACATTAGAAGTAACCTTATAAAGAAGTTCAAGTCCAGGGGAATGTCCTCCTGAGTTATTGGAATAGCCATTAATTCTGGGAAATTATTCCTAATTGAGTAATAGAGTTCCATGAAAATGAGGGATCCCGCAATTGGTATCAAAGCAAGCTCTACTAAAAGCACACTAGATAGTAAGATCCATGATGCTCTTGTGCTAGAAATAGTCAGAACTAACCATTATAATTGTGCTACTGGCTTCAGTTGGCAGAATATCATGGTTGTGAGTACTAGATCAGCCTTAGCCGCTATGGCTCAAGGAACAAATGAGGATCCTAGTGAACCTAATGACAAGATGTTAGCTCTACAAAAGCAAACTCTCAAACAACTACAGAGTATAAATCAGAACTTAATGGTCGTGACCCATATTGTGGAAATTCTCCTATAAGCCCCAAACTTAGGAAAGGGTAGGAGTACAGGCTCCACAAGTGCACCAAGGTGTAGGGCCACAGTATAAATCCTATGAGGAACATGGCACTATATGTAGGGATATCGATGAACCACTGCCAAGGCATGGAGAACCTGAAATGCGGGGTACACTTTATGATATGGAACTTCTAAAACATTTTTAACATTTCGGTCCGCCTATATTTTATGGTACTAGAGGTACCGATGAGGCAAACAATTGGTCTAATTAGATGGAAGATCTATTCAAAGGCTTGAAGATGGACCCCAGGGAAAAAATGATCCTAGCTTTTTACTACCTATACAACAAAGCCAAGCATTGGTGGAAAAGTATAGAGGATCAAGTAGAGGAAGAGAACGAATGCCAATCAGAGTATAGATAGTGGACACTTGAGTGGTCTGATTTCACCCGGTACTTTAATAGGCAGTTCATCAGTGAAATTGCCATGGAAATGAGGAGTGGTGAATTTGAAGGATTGATCTAGGGAGATATGAGTGTAACTAAATATGAACAAAAGTTCAGTTCACTCATTAGATATGCTCCCTATATGTAAAAAGAGGAGAGTCTTAAGATCAAAAGGTGTATCAAGGGTCTGAAGCTCAATCTAAAGAAGTTTCTTCTGGTTGCTAATATTAAGAGTTATCACCGGGCAGTATAGAAAGCACTACTGAAGGCTGATGTAGAATAGAGCCTTCCCAAAGATACTAAGTTGAGTCAAGGCTCATCATCGTAGGGTCAATGCTCGGGAAAAAGGCCATTTACGGGAAAATAACCTATGGAATAGAGTAAGGCAAAGAAGATCAAGGCAGGTAAGGCAAAGCTTTGTTCTATTTGTAAGAACTACCAAGTCGACAAACCTCGCAGATATGCTCCTGTAGTAGTCCCTACAGATACTTGTAAAATATGTTGAGTTAAGGGACACTGGGCTAGAAAATGCTCAAGGAAAGAATCCAGTCAGGGTTTAAGAGTGATGGTAGCCCCTGCCCCAATGATAAGACCCAGACCTGCTGTTCTTCAGCCAAGGGTGTTTACCCTTACCAGCTAAATCCCTTCAGACCAACCAGTAGTCAATATTTACTCTTCTTATGTTTACTTCTTGAACAATGAAGCTATTTGTACTCATATACAAATTTTGTAGCTAACATTACCCAAAAAATAGTATGAGGTAACTTAATTTAACCCTTACCTTAGAACTATTGCAACAAAGCACATCACATGCGCACACTTCCTAGAATGTGTCTCGGTTTTGTACTTAGCTTTGCACTCTTTGTAGTAGCTTATTTATCAAACCTAAATTGATCATTCATGAGTTAAAAATACATATTTCCAGACCTTAAGCCAATTTAAATAGGAACTGTAACACCCCCACATCCCACATGGGTGAATTGTGGGAAGCCTATGTGGATATATAGGCTCCAATTCCAGAACATAAGCACCTAGCGCTTATCTTTTTCATAAAGGATAGCCCATGTGGTGTGGGCAGGTGTTCCGTTGACCAGTTCTGGATTTGGGTTTTTACAGATGGTATCAGAGCCGACCCGGGACCGCGATGGTGTAACATAGTGAGTATGCACATGTATCATCTACTGGGACTGATCCTGGATTTGAGAGGCTACTTGGCCAGGGGATAAGTAGTCCGATTAGGGAGGTTACTTGGTTTGGGGAACCAAGTAATCCGATTGACCCCAATGAGGACATTGGGTACATAAGGGGGGGGGGGGGGGGAGTTTGTAACACCCCCACATCCCACATGGGTGAATTGTGGGAAGCCGATTAGAGAGGTTACTTGGTTTGGGGAACCAAGTAATCCGATTGACCCCAATGAGGACATTGGGTACATAAGGGGGGGAGTTTGTAACACCCCCACATCCCACATGGGTGAATTGTGGGAAGCCTTATGTGGATATATAGGCTCCAATTCTAGAACATAAGCACCTAGCGCTTATCCTTTTTATAAAGGATCGCCCATGTGGTGTGGGCAGGTGTTCCGTTGACCAGTTCTGGATTTGGATCTTTACAGGAACCTTAAGCTTGTTGGAAAAACAAGAATTTATTTAGTGCTTAAAATGCACTCATGCGCATGAACCTTGGTTGCTAGGTTGCTTGGGTTTTAGGTTCTTTCTTATGAAACCAAATTAGACCTTGCTAGACCATTTCTTCCTGCCTCAAATAAGCAGCACTAAACCAACACTTCCAGCCCTAATAAATTCCATAAAACTGGAATATTTGAACACGCACATGTGCGCAAACACCTTCTTTGTTTTACCATTTTGGCTTCAAAACCATACCACCTTGACCTTTATTAATTGCTTCTCTTATAAGCAACTAAAGCAACTAAGAAGCAACATATTTACAACAAACCCAGCCATTTTCCAGCCCTATTAACCTAGAAAAAAAATCTGGACATAACCATCAGAACAACACACACACAACCTAAGGTTTCCAACCCTTCCTCAAATAACAAGGTTTAACTCGGTCTTAACCTTCTTTTCTATTTACAACCAAGCAAGAGCTGATTTAAATACAGAGAAACCAGTTCAAATAAACCCTAAAAAACCAGAACCAGTAGGGAGCTAAAAGGATCTGAACTACCCCTTACCCTTGAACCAACCCTTGCTTAGGTTCTTACTTACATAAGCTTGGTTTCCAAGCTTCTTTGCTTGTTTTCTCCTATCAAACATCCAAGAACCAAGTTTAAATATCATTTTCCAAAATTTACAGAACTAAATTGAAGCTTAAAAACAGAGAAAGAATAAAACCAAACTTACTTGGACAATAAGCAAGAAATTCTAGCTTAAGGTTGTTCCATACTTGACTTTCCTTCAAAATTTTGCTTATTTGTGCTTGAATTTGGGTGGATTAAGCTTGGATGGTTCTTGGCTATGGTGGTTCGAAGGTGAGAGAGGTTTTGGCCGGGTGGAGGCTGTAGATGATGGAAGAAATGAATTGGGTCGGCTAACTTAGCTTAAGTACTAAGCTAGCATGTGCAAGGCACATGCATGGTTTAAGTGCATGCTTTTTTAACTCTTGGTCCTTAAGTGATAAAATGCTAAAACTTTAGGAGTTGTTCTAGGTTTTCCCAAGCCAAATTCCTTCTCAACTTAACTACACAATGCTGCCCTCAAACTTTCTAAACTGTGCAACAAAGTCACAAGCAATTGCTATGCGCCATTTTAAACCACTTAAGAGCAACATAGTTAAGTCACAATTTCTTTATGATAGAGCGGGAATCACAAAAAACCATGGAATCTTAAATACAATATTTTTTCATCCTCTATACAACTATGCAATAAAAATATATCACTATATGAAATGGCTAAAATGTCCCTCTTAGTCTGGTTGTTCTAAATGACCAATTTTTACCTCGATATAAGCTTATAAACCTCTAAAACCAAAATTTAGCTTGCAAGAATATTCCAAAGGTATTTAATTACTAAAATAATACCATTACCTTAGTAATTAGGGTCTCCCAGAGGCAAGTTCGTAACACATATATGCTCCCAACCCAAAATATTAGTGACAAATTTGATATTTCTGCCAATAAAATCTATTAGAGTGACTAAACTTAAAATTTGAAATCTTTAATGTCCAAAATAAAAATTTAAAAAACGTTAAAGGACCACGTTTGGAATTTTTCATAAAGTTAGGAAAAATTATTTTGTCGAACGGATCCCGACGGCGAGACTTGATTTCTTCGATTCGGTGATCAGACGACAAAACGAGGTAGTGGTGGCTTGGGCTTCAATGGCGGAGGCATAGGTTGGTTCCAGGAGAAGTGGATTGAGCGAATTGTTAGTCAGAGGTAGTGGATCGAGGAGGAGACACAACGTGACAGAGGGACGAGGTAGGCTCCTCCTCTCGTTTTCGTCATCACTGGTGGTTGGCGTCACCTGGGATGACGATACGAGGTTATGGTGAGATGTGACGGTAGCCAGAACCGGTAGCGGCAGAAGGAGGCAAAGATGTGCGCCAGGCAGCAAAGTGGGACATGTTTGAGATTTCTAATTTTTAATAAGGGCAGGAGGATAATTTCAAAAGCGAACCATGCATGACGTAGGGTGTATTTTTGACGGATGCAATCTTTGGTGCGTAAAAATTAAAATATGCGATAATACTTCGGTCAAATAATTGATGATGTATTTGTCATAGTGATCATACATCACATCTATTAATCTATTAATAGATATGAAAGCAGGAAGAAAGGTAATATAGGGAAATTATGTTCTTACATTTTTTTTTTCAATTGTTAAATGTTTGCCATGTGTACTTTCAGATATTTTTTACCTATTTCACCCCTATGTATGCCACATGTCATTTTAACATTTATTATCTTTTTCACTTTTTTACCACATAAATAAATTTTTCCCGTATCTAAGACGTGGGTCTCTTCCAGTTCACCACTATCCCTTCTAGAATCCACGTTCTCTCTTCTATAGCTATTAAACGTTATCCACTACTAACCCATTACTGCCAGCTATAGTTATGGTTATATAGCCACTACCACGTTTAAATACATTACAGGAACTACCGATGTCGTTCGCCTTTTCATTTCTTCTCTATCATTTCCGAATAAGCAATGCACATGAAGTATTGAGTAACTAAGATCTGCAACATTGTGGAATAGGGGATCACTCCAGCTCTCCAGATGCATTGTGTGGCAACTTCTACATAGAAGGTAAAACATCATCAATTACCTTCAAGTACGCTTAATTCTTTATTCTGCTTCAAAATAAAATAATTTTAAAAACTGAAATTACCTTTTGCCATTTTGACAACAGTGTTTCAGCAAAGCCAAGGGAAATGTAGCAACCTCAGCAAATCAGGTTGTGAATTACCAATTTCCTCGAACTTTCTTAATGCTGCAAATTGTTGAAATGAGTTCACTGCCTTGAAATTATATAAATTGTTCAACTACTGCAGGGATAAACTAAACACATCAAACTCTAGGAAAGAAGCCTGTCCAGCAATCAAATCGAAAGCAACTGTCCCCTATAGCTTTTATTAACAGGAAATAATAACACAGACTTCAAAATTTTTCACTCAAGGAGAACTCAACAAACAAAGCAACTAGCAAAGAAGTTCAGCAAATTCAACAGATTAGGTACTTCTATATGCTTTTAATATTTTTTCCAGAAATTAAACTGGTTACTGGTGCTTAGTCTACATGTATGTGAGATTTTTAATGTGAGTAGAATGCGTGTATTAGGGTCTTGGTTGTAAATCTCAAGCATATTTCCAATTGTCATGATCAACTGATTTTACTAATACGCTATGTTTCATATGTTATTCCATGATACATATACACCTGAAACAATATGTTTTCCATTTCACTGACTTCTAATTTTTCAAAACTGTTCTTACCTCAATTTTTTTTTAAAAGTACAACACACTCCAGGAAAAAAAGCAGGTACAGTAACCAAATTAGAAGCAGGTAACCATGCCCATGTTTATTCCATTTTCCCCTATGGCTTATTAACAAGAAATAACAACACTGACATTGAAATTTTTATAACTTTGCAGCACTTTTCAGAATCCAAGGTTAACTCAGTAAACAAAGTAACCATCAAAGAAGTCAAGTGAATTCACTAAATAAAGTACTTCTATATGCTTTTACGAATCCTGCCTAGCAATTAGATGGGGAGTTGTGTGCAGTCTGCTTATTCTTCATATCTGAGGGAATACATAAGTACAAGTTTGGAGATAGCAAAATGATACTTGTGATAACACTAAATAACAGGCTGATGAAAGCATCGAGGTAACTTCATACATGTTTCTGTAGGACCAACCAAGATTTTGACTCACCATGCTTCTCTAGAAAAAAGTCAGGAAACCAACATAAGCAACTCAATATAACCACATACGTGAAGGCATAGAAGCAAGGGTTTTATCCCAGAGCTACCAAAGAATCCAAGGTTTTCTTCTTCTCTAGGTAAAATTGACAAAGCCAATAGTGAGCCCTAAGATGGAAATATTAGAGAAGAAGGGCAACAGTTTTTACATCAAAATGACAAATTAGTTGAGATTTACCATATAAAAAACTCCATATGCATTTTGTAAATCAAGAAAAATCAATTGAGAAGCATACAGACACAAGTTCAAGTAACTCTAATGGGTTGAAATCACATGTTAATTTACTGAAAGATTATTTTTTGTAATATTGTTAACACTTTGTTAACTTCAAGATTACCAACAAATGTGAGCCTCCACAATAATCTCAAACAACCAAGTTTTTTAGAGAAAGATATCCTTTTTGTCAAAGTTAAAAAACTTTAACTTTTCAATAGGAACAACTTTTATTTTTTTTGGAAATTTTCTCTCAGATAAATCAATATAGCCTACTTCAGACGACTTTTTTCAGAGTTTATTTTTCATCTTTTGATTGGCATTCTTCACAGACCTAATTCTCTACAATTTTGCTTGGTAAAAGTGCCATGGAATGCCTTTAAAAAGTGAAAAAGGTTTTACAATCATATATTGTAAGACAAAAAAAGAACTAAATGAAAGAAAAACATAAAAAAATACATCATTAAGTTAAAACCATGGGTAGCCCTTTAAATGAAAAGGCCACAAACGTAACATAAGAAATACATCAATTAGGAATCTAGCACCAATGTGGAATACGGATAATACACGCTAAGTCTGAAATATTTAAGGAAGAAAAATAGAAGAATGCATTCTAAAAGCTAAGTATACATGGCAAAAGGTTATTCAATCAAGATACTTCAAGTAATTAAACAACAGCAGGTTATTTTTTGCAAGTGGAGTTGTATTATCGGTACTAAAGTTTTGTACCAAGGTTAGAACCATTAATTTATACTGAAATAAAGTTGATTAAGAAAATCCTTTAAAAATAATAAAATGAGTTTAGTACAGGTAATCACCAGATACTTTGGATATACTTTACAGACCTATAATAGTGATATAAAACAATGGCAGAATGCATGTATTTAGCACAGATGATACTATGAAGTGCAAATATTTAACAATGTTGGAATGCATGTTCCGTGACATATTGTTAGGTAGCCAACATAGTACAAAAGTTCATCATAATAAGCACATAAATACCATATTAAACAAACATAATAACATTTACATACCACTTTGACAGAGAAGGTCAATGCAGGTCTAACCCTTTCTCCAACTGAACGGGGCCCATTTCTCTAAAAAGTCTAGCCTTTTTGATGTTCCTGTTATTCCTGAATGTCCATATCCTTTCGCAAAATAGAAGAAACAAAAAATAAAAGAGGGTTAAGGTTTTAAGATTTAAAAAATACCAAGAGACAGTCTAATAATGTTTAATAGCGCTCAGAATGAGGCTGTAAAGAACAAATGAAACAAAGGAAAAGCTTACGTCTGGTCTATGTGTTGATAGCAGAGGCGCGTGTACTTCCCCGCTCCAACACGAAGGTGCAACAGCCACCACTAATTGAGGACTTTTGCTTGACTCGATCCCCACAACAAAGCTATTCGAAGGAGGGAAGCCAGCAAACCAACGGAAAACAAAAAAAAAAGTGGAAAATAAGGAATTAGGGTTTCAAAGTTAGACATCAATTTTTTGTAAATCGGATCTATTTTTCAACACATAGGCTTCGTAAAAGTTGATCAGGAAAACGAGAAGACAAAATCAATGCAAATCAAAGTATTTTCCAAAAGGGTAAAAAAAGTTCACCCCAATGTTTTTGTCCGATCTACGGAAAACGGTAGCAATTTTGAAAAAAAAAGCATTAGAGAAAGGCGTAGAGGAGAAGGAGAAGAATAGAAATATGTAATAATTTTTAAAATCTGGAAAAATGAAATATGACAATACAAGTTAATAGCAACAGCAGTGACGCTGTCAAAACCACCAAGGAGTTGGAGAGAGGAGAAGGAGGAAACACGTGAAATGAGGCTGCCAAGAAAAAAAAAAAGGTACTTATGCCCATTCGAAATATTACAGCTTAGTAGCTCAACTAACCTTTAAATGCCATCTAAATCCCATCGTTTATAAAGTGACATTGGTAATAGCTACCGTATTTTATTGTTATTATATTAGTTTTGGTCCATTATCAACGAATAAATGTTGTTACTATATTTCAGACTTGTAATGGTCTACTGCTTAATTTATTCTCCATATGTAACAAATATTTTCTAATATTTTAATTTTTACATGCTTATGAGTTAAAAAAAAAATCAATCCAATTCATTCTTCATTTTTATTATTAACTTTCATGGCTATACTTTTAATAATAGATAATGTATTATGCAACAATGACCTGTCCGTAAGTGATGAAGATCGACAGTGGAGACTAAGAGAAAAGGGGCGAGAGTAAGATAAATGTGGGGTTATGTGAAACAAGGGTTTTTTTTTTCTATTTTAAATATGGGTTGAGTCAACTTTCTCTTATTTTGCCTTCATGTGTCAGCATTTTTATTTCACTCCTTTATTGCTATAGTTATGCGGTGCTGTATTTTTTAAAATAAACCAATCGGCCTAATTTATGCTTTACTTTCTTCAGGCTTGTATTTCTCATACGTTAGGTTTCACATGTTTGGATTTAGATGTTAAATTAAGCCCAGGTATAATTTATTTCTATTTATTGCTTATGATATACTCCCTCCATCCCAGTTTACTTAAAATATATTTCTTTTTGGGATGTCCCAAAAGGTTGAAATGTTTCCTTTTTTGGAAAAGTTTAAACAATTAAATAATTCTTTTACACAAAACTCAATAAAGACTTTTTTTTTAATATCTACTCAATCTCTCACTGCACAAAATAAAAAAAAAATCTTTTCTTTTTTAATCATTATTTTAACTTTTACTACATAAAAAATTAACACAAATTACATACACTTTAATCTCCATGCCTAGAGAAATGTTTCAACTTAATTGGGACGGAGAGAGTAGTAATATAATTTTACTAAGTAATTATGCATTGACTTAAAAAATTGTTAAATTCACCATTTTTATTTAAATTGATTATTTGAACAAATCATAAATTTTTTAAAAAATTTTATACATTAACAAGAAATAAAAAATATTTTATTTTCAATAAAAATATTATAATTATATTTTGCATTTCGTAAGGTGTAAGGTTTTCAAAATTGATTATTTTTTCATAAAAAATAATTGATAATTTTAAAAAATAATCACTCTATATCACAATAATTCACAATATTGCATCAAGTTTAATTCCATCCATACTACTGCACCACTTCATATTTTTCCTCATCAATTACAAGAGATGGAAAACACATTCTTCCGCAATCCCATATCCAATTGAGATCTCATCCACTTTAAAATGAGTGTAAAAGTTCATAATTTGATAAACAAAAATTATATATATATATATATATATATATATATATATATATTGTGTTCACAAACATTACAAGTATGAGAAGCTAAATAGTACATTAGGAAAGTTAGGTGAGAAGTAACTGCTACATGAAACCTGTAGGACCTCGACTGCTACATGAAACCTGTAGGACCTCGACTGCATTTTGCTACTATAAAGGAGCCAAAGCTGGAGGAGAGTGTTGATGTTGCTGCTCTAACTTTGGTCTTCTCTGTAATATTCTTGACACTTTACCAACTAAACTAGCTGTGTGGAGCAATAAATTATACATTGAATCTATGATCCTGTCCTTTTCATGTGATATAAAATATTTCTTTTTGAAATAGTAGTCCGTCCGTTAGACGGGTTATGAAACTAGTTTAAATTATCTAGATACAAATAACATGGTCAAGTTTCTATAATTTTATCTTGAGTAGTTTTGTATAAATTTTATCCTTGAAGCTCAAACTCCGAATTTCTACTTCTCTTCTACTGTTCTCATTGTGCACTTGTTGCCGTGCTCTGAATCAAGTCTTGCATTTGGCTGCCTGAAAGAGAGAAGCTGAAAGGAAGTGAAAGAAAGTTAGGATGCTTATTTATTAGAAAGGATCATTTGCTTGTTTTTGTTATTTTTTTTATTAGATTCAAGCCCAACGAGGCATTTCATCCCATATATAGAACACAATAACTTTCTTAATTCCATTCTCTCAATAAATAGCACATACTAATTTAAGTGTCAAAAGATCCTCTTGGTAACGTAGCTTTTGCCTCTTACCTTGTTTCTTTCTTTTTCTTTTTTCTTTTTCTTTTGCATGCTTTCAGAAACTCTAAGTCCTCAAATTGCAAAATCAGCACTTTGACTATCAAAATTCAATAAAATTTGGCAATTTCACTAGATTTTAACTTTTGGTGATTTTTTAAAAATAAGAAGAAACACAACATTGCTTTTTTAATTTCTCAAACTTAGGGCTGGCTTTACTTATTTCATAGTTTTTCCCAAGCACATGCAATGGAAGTTAGGGGGATTCGATGATTAAACATTGTTAGTTTGACTAAGTTTAATTTACTTCTATTAATGTGGCTCGTGCATCCAGGTTGGGCCAGACATGTGGGTCATGTATGATACAATGTTAGACCTGATGAAGAAGCTACTAAAGCTCATACTAATTATGATTCGATCAAGTGCATAATTTATCTGTTTGAGGGGTCATTTTGACTTGTTTGGAAGAAGGTCAAGTATGACCCACGCGTCTGACCCGACTTGGACATGTAGAACTTGATAATAGTGCTTACTAATCTTAGTTGAAGTGGCCCTAAGCCTCTTAATAGCACCACAAGTATTAATCACTAATTCACGAGGCAAATGTTTGGTCATTCAAATTAAAAGCGTTTTTGGACTAACGTGAACTGAGTTGCACACTTAGAGGGCTGAAATGAGATAATTTATAGTTTAACCGGACCAAATCCAAAACTTTGAGAACCCCTAGTGGATTTTTACGTAAAAATGTATAACCAGAAATTCCAACAATGGTCCCACTTCCAACAACTGACAGTTGCGGATTGAAGGCAATAATTCCGGCATCCAAAAAGCCACATATTTTTCAAACGAAACTCGCCGCAGGAAGAAAAAAAATCCGTCAGGTTCTGAAAAAATGGTAGTCCTCCATTTCCATTCGGATCTTCGCTCCACGACCCGAGTACTAGACACCTCCGTTTCCCTTAGCCCGGTAAACCCCAAACCCGAGCGCATGTCCTCCCTCGGTCATCGACGGAGAAGAATTCTGCTCCCTGCCGCGGCCGCATTGAAAGTAGCAGCGGACAAGAAGCCGGCGAGATGTACGGCCGACGAGCTCCACTACGTCGACGTTCAGAACTCTGACTGGCGGCTCGCTCTCTGGCGCTACCTTCCATCTCCTCTGGTCGTCGGATCTGTACTTTTTTTCCTCGAGCATTTGGTTTCAAGTTCCGTTTGTTGGTTTTCGAAAAATGCGTCTGAATATAGAATTGCATTTGCAGGCGCCGCAGAGGAATCATCCGCTGTTGTTGTTGTCTGGGGTTGGGACTAATGCAATTGGATATGATCTCTGTCCTGAGGTCAGATTTTTCCCTCCTCTTTTTTGCTTTAGTTTCAAATTTAATTTCTTAGGTTTTCACGTTTTCTTTATCTCTGCTTTTAGTTGGTTCAATGTTCTTGGGTGTGTTTTGTCGGCAGTATTCGTTTGCACGTTACATGGCGGGCCACGGTTATGATACCTGGACCCTTGAACTACGAGGTGCTGGTTTGAGCGAACCCAAGATGGATTCAGGGGAAGCTAATGGGTGTTCTAATGTTTATCCTGTCAATGGCGTTTCTAAGGAGTTTCCAATTAGAAGTCAGGCAGAACAAATGGCATCTAAATATGGACAATTGCAATCATTTAACTTCTTTGACAATTTTGCTCATCCTGCACAAGGGGGTTAGTGATCACAGTTTCTTTCAAGTGAATGTATCATTTAGAATTGTTTGTATGATATATACATCACTCTGATTTTGCTGTAGAGGGAGAGAGCTTTTCTGTTGCAAGTCAGATGGGGGACTTCATTAAGAAACTTTTGAATGTAATTGAACAGGCTGAAGTATCTCTGCCATTGTTTTTGGGTATGCAAGAGCGAATATCTTCACGACTGAAAGATATTCAGAAACAATTAGATGTAGTGGTGAAGTATAATTGGGACTTTGAAAACTACCTGGAAGAGGATGTCCCAGCTGCGGTGAGGTGACACTTCTCCAGTTCAAACTTTCATTTTGAACTACTGGTACTTGGTCGTGTATAAACTTGATGCTATAATTTATGAAATTTCATCTTAGATGGAGTACATAAGGACCCAAAGCAAACCCAAGGACGGCAATTTGCTGGCAGTCGGTCATTCTATGGGTGGTATCTTGCTGTATGCAAGGCTATCAAAATGTTGTAAGAATCTATCCTTTAACATCTATGGGGTTCTACTTCTACTTTTAAGTTTTAACTTTGTTTTTCTGCAACTTCTGTATGAATTTTGACTTGAAGGGTTTTTTGTTTTTTATTTTTTATTTTTTGTATGTTCATTTGTTATCTCCTTTTGTGATTAGTGGTATACCCAAAAGAACTTAAAGTAGATGCTTGAAGTAGAATTCATTTTCCCAAGGCGGCTTTGAACTTGGTTTGATATCTATATTTCAACAATGATCTCAAAGGCTGAAAACTCCTATCTCATTGTACTATGTATAATTATGCATGTCCCTTCTAGATTTAGGCCATACTGATCAGTAGATTGAAGTATGGAATATAGGCAAGGTAGGCTGTTGTCATAAGAGTGAAATCAAGCTCAAGCAATATATACCTTGCATTTGGTCGGTATAGTTCTTCGGAAATCTTTAATTTCATTTGTTTACGATGCCGTTAGCATTTCTATTTTCAATAGTATCTAATTTTAACTTTTAAATTCTGTTCCTTTTATGTGCTCTTGAAAAAAAAAAAAAGATTTCACATGCCTAACACCATTTAAAAGAAGAGAAAGGGGAAATGAAAACGATTTTCTCTCTCACAAGAGACAGATCAAAGCCAATGTTCCAGTTGAACAAGTAGATGTTGTCACGATTGGGCTTGAATCTCTTTTGGGATGACTCTTTTTTTTTCCCTCTGTTTCACTGACTATAGCATTTGAAGTTTATATGTTCAATTTTAATTTTTAAATTCTGTTTGTTTTATTTGCACTTGAAAAAAAAAACAAAGAGAGGGAGATTTCACATGCCTGCACCATTTAAAAGAAGAGAAGGGCAGAAACGAAAGTGATGCTCTCTCTCACAAGAGACTAATAAAAAAAGTGTTCCAGTTGAATAAGTAGATGTTGTCATGATTGGGCTTGCATCTCTTTTTGGATGAACCTTTTTTTCCCCTGTTTCACTGGCTATGGCATGTGAAGTTTATATTTTCAATTGTCTTTGGCCAAGGGAACACAATCTCCCATGGAATTATAGCTGTAGGAGCTTTTAGATGCTCAGTTCTCATTTTTCCACTTCCATCCATCCCATATTTCTCATGTTGATCAGTCATTAATAGTCTCTTATGAAGTAGCAAAAGCATTAATCATAATATGAGGATGCTTGAATCATTTTTGTTCTCTAGGTCCTTGGAAAGTGACTAATTGACTGCTATGAGCTGATAAATTTACTATTTGATATTAGGTTCAGAACAGAGGGACTCTGGATTGGCATGCGTTGCTACATTGGGAGCATCACTTGATTATACATCTTCTCGGTCATCACTTAAGATGATTTTACCTCTGGCAAGTTTGCAGAAGATCCAATTGTGAACTTCCACAGGTTCCATGGTATCAGTTTGCTTGGTCTCTGATACCAAAATGCATTACTCTACTTTACAGGTTGACCCTGCACGGGCCCTGGATGTCCCGGTGATCCCAATGGGGGCGCTGATTTCTGCAATCCATCCTTTTGCCACTCTTCCTCCCTATGCTTTGGCGTGGTTAAGTACTCAAATTTCTGCACCAGATATGATGCAACCTGAGCTGTTTGAAAAGCTCGCTTTAAAAAATTTCTGTAAGTATATGATACTTAAAATGATTAATGTTACAGGAAAACAATATTTGTTCCGGCCATGAGTGTATTGCAGCATTTTTCTTTTATCTTAGTTTGGGCTTGGCTATGTAGGGTTTGTAGCATACGATACTTTAATCCATATCATCAGTCATGCGCACATATTCTGTTTCTAAAATAAAGAGTACGTCTTCAAAGTCCAAAGACTGTCGGTATCACTGCTTCAAGTATTATTTTTCCTTCTTTTGGGCAAAACTGCTTCAAGTATTGAAATATCGTTTTCCCAAATTTTCAAGGAAAGACAAGTTTTTTTTTTCAAGGGGCAAAAAAAAAACCTGTTTTCCCTGCACATTGACCAATGCTAGGTGTTAGGACAGGATATTCTTTTGTTGCAGCCTTTTTCTTTTATCTTAGTCTCGGCTTGGCTGTACAAGATTTGCAGCACATGATACTTTAATCAAAATCTCCAGTTATGCACACATATTTTGTTTCGAAAATGAAAGTGGGTCTTCAAAGTCCGGAGATTGTTGCTATCACTACTTCAAGTAATTTTTTTGGTCGAAACTGCTCTAGGTATTGAAATATCATTTCCACTATTTTTCAAAAGAAAACATTTTTTTTTCAAAAGTGTAAGAAAACCCCTTCCCTGCAGATTGACCCATGCTAGGTGTTAGGTCAGATATTCTTTAATTTGAAGGACAGCTTCTATGTTGATATGTCTATTTACTTTTTCATTCATAAACCCACCAGCATTTTATCAGATAAGGAAGATATCACTTTTTCAATTCAAGCTGCTTTGTTTCTAACTTCAGTTCGTCCTTGAACAGAGGATCTCTTCTAGATCCACCCCCTCAACTTAAATACACTATAGATGTTTTTGATGCATGATGGCGTCGGGTTGGCCATCGTTTGTGTTCCCGCCGTGGCTCTACGACGGGGGTCATAGGGACCTCTTGAGGAATGTCGTGTGTGGCCGTCCGATGGTGGATAGCGGGGGCCGTGAAGGATTTCCGGTGCTGGAGAGAGCCTAAAAATGGGACGCCCCCAAGTAGTCCAGCCTGAAACATACAGAAAACATGGGTTAGGAGGTCCCCGGAGTGGTTTTCCGGGGAGGAGTCTCCGACGCCCAAGTCAGTGCCTCTAAATGACAAGGAGTAAGCACAAAATAGATTTGCCGGGAGTATTTCTCTGGTATGCACAGAAGGGGAAGAATCTCGGCGGAAGCGCTTTTCTGGCATGTTTAGAGAGAAAAGAGAAGGCTAGAACTCTGGAGCCCTCCAAAAGGTCTCATCTCTCCCTTTTCTCAAGAGCCTTTCCTGCTGTAAATAGGGAAAATGAGCCCCTCTGATTGTGACACGTGTATGGACGGATGCCATCCGTACCTCTAAGCAGAAAAAGGGGCCAGCCGTATGCAGGCTTTCTTGGGCAGTGATTTGTCGAGAATCGTGTCTCAGTGTGCCAGAGCACGGACTACAGTGGCCTGTCAGAATGCTTGAGGTTAACATCTAGTGCGTACGGGCGAATATGTCAGAGACTTCTTCGTGGCATCCATCGCTCCTCCGAGGTCCCTTCGGCCGACATTACCTTTTAGGGGGACGAGCAAGGACCTCTCCCCCGGGTGATACCGTTTTCTTCGGGGTGTTCTTTATTTTTCCGAAGTCGATTCATTCGTCCTCTACTAGAGAGGCGATATGGGAGTTTTCCGAGGTTGGTACGATGGGGCTTCCGAGGTCGTATACCTCAGGTGTTTGGCTCCTTCTTTCTCCGAAGTCAGTGGACCAGGGCGATAGCACTTCGGCCATCACATGCCCTCCTTCGGAAAGCCGGAGTGTAACTTCGGCTTGTAGAACTTTTAGGAGCACTTTTCAGAGGATCCAGCTTATATTGTTTGCAAGGAAGTTACTTCGCCATTTTAAGGGCATAGTCCGCTCGGGCGGATGTCGCATACCTGATTTTCGGCGTCCTCGAGATTTCCAATCTTAATTGTTCTGTCTTAAATTAGAGGACTGTCATGCCTTGAAACTAGGTGTGTCAATCTGGAGATGCACCCAAATCTTCAGGATGTCAGAAAACGTGCCCTAGGTTCTCGCGATGATCGACACGTGGCAAGTGTCACTTGGGATGGCACTTCTTTTTGCGCGGGAAGAGTAATCACGGTGACGTTTCACTCCCACGCAGCAGTTATGACGCCTTTTCAATTGCCCTTCCCTGCTCTATATAAGCCTCCCCTGCCTTTCTTCTCATTTGTTTTTTCTTTGCTCTCACCCTTGTTTTCTCTCTCATCTTTTCTCTCGCCGGTGATTATTTCCATCTCTTTCAGCGACGGTCTGCACGGCGGAGCGATTTCCGGCCATTATTTACGACGGCATCTCTTTCAGCGACGGTCTGCACGGCGGAGCGATTTCCGGCCATTATTTACGACGGCATCCAGGAATCCTGATTTCGGCAAGGCTTTTCGTGAGTGCCTTCCTCGGGAATCGTTCGACTTCTGCTAACTTCTCAGCCTCCCGAAGTCGTATTTTTTCGGTTTTTGCTGACGTTTTCCTTTCTTCCCGGAAGCTCCTTTTTTGGCTAACCGTTTTTGGACTCACATCTTCAGCTTCAGTGCCCCTTTTTGGACTCATACTGATGCTTTTCCCCCTTTTTCAGAGATGGCTGACGATTCTGCCGCCTACTACAAGAGTCTCTTCCTTGGTCAGGTAGAGAAGGGAGAACAAGCAAAGAAAAGTGGCTCCAAAAGACGTAAGTCTACTGGGAGCGGACCGTCTTCGGCCAAGAAGTCAAAGAAGAGAGCCCTTACTCCACCTTCGGAAGATGTGGTGGAGGTCGATGAAGTTATTGCTACCTCCACCAAGGTTGATATCTCAACCGATGCGATAGCCACTTCCACCGACGCGATTGCAACCTTCGCCATGGTTGATGTCACTCCGATATCCACCAGGGTTGCTGCCCCCTCCGAAGTAGCTGCAACATCTTCTCAGGCTGTTACTGCTGCAGCCGAGGTGCCCGCCGGAGTAGTCACCCTTTTCACTCCGTCGAGTCCTACCTCGTCGGTGGAGCTTTTAGGCTCTTTGCCCGAGAGTCCTACTGTTAAAAAGCTGGAGAGACGTCGCAAGGACAAAGGCAAGCACATTCCGGCCTTTGTGGAGGAGGCTACCGGGGTTGCGCCAGGTTTGTGTCCGATTCTTTTTTGACACCTCCTCCCTCATAACTTGTGCTTTCAGGGAGCCCTTCCTGACTTGCGCCCCTCCATTTTACAGAGGACCGAGCGGCCCCAGTATGGATGGTTGACCATGCCCGAAGACGGGCTCTCCGGGACTCCCTTCTCCCGAAAGACAAGGTTCCGAGGGAGCCGTTTTGGTCTTTCACGGAGGACATGAACTTGTTCTCCAGGGATTGTCAAGAGATGGCTCCCCAGATGGCGAGGGGTGTTCTTACCGAGGCTTCTTCTAAGGCAGTTGCCGAGGAGTGTGCTTCTGGGGATATCCTCGCCGCTAGAGTTTCTGAGCGCGCCGCTCAGGTGATCTTTTTGGCCTCCTCTTTTTTGCCCAAGTGTTTTGCCTTTCCTTATGCTGCTTTTACTGAGGATTTTTCTCCTTCTTCTTCGTAGCTTTTGGGGTACAGTGAGCACCTCCGAGTTTGGGCGGCCGAGCAGTCTTCTGCCCGAGCTCGGGCTGAAAGTGAACTAGAGAAGGCCAGGCTCTTCTGTATTAACTCGGACATAGCTAATGTCGAGTTGAGGCGCATAGCCAGGGAGGAGGTGGTCCAGCTCCGGGATGAGTTCCTGATAGGCCAATCGGACCTCCTGAAGGACTTTTCCCGCAAAATGCGGGACCTTGGCGAGGAGGTTGTGCGTTTGACTTCGGCCAATGAGGTTATTCAGAAGGAGAAAGAAGAAGAAGCTGCCCTTCTGAAGAAAACTCTTGCCGAAAAAGCGGCTCTTCAAGCCAGGGTCTATTTTCTGAGGAGGAGTGTGATGAAGAGAAGGAACGTAAAGGGATTGGTGAGGAGGATTGCCGATCTTAAGGAGGAGATCCTGGGTCTCGAGAAAGAGGTTGCTGGTCTTGAGAATGAGGCGGACTTGCTAGACGTAGAAAGGGACAAAGCCGTCCAAATGTCGAAGGTGTCCTTTCAGGACGGCTTCTGTCTAGCTCGTCATCAATTTCTGCAACGATACCCGGACCTCGAGACCTCCTTTCTTGCGGCCTTGGATATTCCCGAGGGTCCTCGGTGGACTTGGTCGAAAGCTGATCACCTCAACCTGCCACCTGTTCCTCTACTTGCGCCGAAGGCGACGGCTAGAGACACGGGAGCCGGAACTTCTCGCGTCGCTGGGGATCCTTAGACATCCTAGGGTTTTTCGTTTTCGTGCTTCTCTTGTACTCCTCTTGTACCAAAGACCTTCTTTAATGGATTTTTCTTCATTTATTTGCTTTGTCTGGCTTGAGCAATTTTTGTTTTCCAGTTGCCCTGGCTACTTTCGGCTAGGGGATTTCGGAAAGTCATTCCTTGCCCTTTCTGCTGGCCGATCTCGCTTTCTCGACTATCAAAGACTTTTCAGGCGAACACTAGTCTGTCCTCGTTGATTGCCTTTGATGGACGCCGTGCCGACCTTCTTTTTAGAGAAGGAAAACGTAGCCTTTGAGCATGCGTGCTTCAGCCTTGTTCGGCGGGTAACCTGTGCAGGAGAAAAGAGAAATTTCTCTAAGTACCGCCTGTTTACCTAAAAATTCTAAGTATAGAACGAAATTCTAAGTATAGAACTCTTCTAGGATATTTCTCAATTTTCTCCCTTTGATGCTGCCAAGCTGATAATGCTCTCTTTCGGACCTTGCCCTGAATCAAGCGAGGTCCTTTTTCTTGGTGGCCGAAGTTCTCCCCTGAGATAGTCCTCGGGGTTCTGTTTTGGCCCTTCGGAGAATGAGATCTCCTTTTGGCGTTCAGCGCACTTTTGCGCCTACGGCCACCTTTTACGGAGAAAACACTTCTCCAGAGCTCGTTCACGCTTCAGGGAGTGGCTCGAGTTTGGTTCCCCATTTCGAGGCTATTTCTTTCTTTGCCGAGCATTCCTCCCGAGCTTGTTCTCTTTTTGGTGGTCGATTTCAGTCGTTAAACCGGGAAGCGAGGTCCTCTTTCTTAGCGGCCGAAGTTCTCCTCTGAGGTAGTTCTCGAGGTTCGGTTTTTGGCCTTTCGGAGAACGAGATCTGCTTTTGGCGTTTGGCGCAATTTTGCGCCCACGGCCGCCTTTTTCGGAGAAGGCACCTCTCCTGAGCTCGTTCATGCTCCAGGGAGTGGCTCGAGCTCGTTCCCCTAATTCGAGGATATAGAATCTTTTGCCAAGCATTCCTTCCGAGCTCGTTCTTCTTTCGGTGTTTGGCTAATCGGTCGAGTTCAGTTGTCAAACCGAGGTTATTTCCTCTTTCCGCCGAATCACTCGCGCTTCACTTGGTAGCTATATTGCTCCAAGTGGGCACTGGTTTTTGTAGGCGAGTAAGGAAGGCTTTTTCTCCTTGGTTTTTCGGGAAGTTTGTCTGATAATTCCCAATTTTATCAAGGAATTTTCTCGGCCATTCTGGGTCTTCTCCCCTCTGCTTCTCCCAACCTTTCCATAGTCCCTTGTGCATACTTCTATTCGGGGGCTCCACTTCGGGGTTTCCACTTGCTTGTTGCCTTAGAACTAAGCTGGTGAACCGAAATGTCATTTCACTCCAAAGTTTAATGGCGAACTTTTTGGCCTCCTTTGTCTAAAGACTGAAGCCGTTATGCTGCCGGCAATAATATGCCATCTTCGTGCATCATGTTCCTTTAAGCAGGCTTTTGTATGCCTTTTGCCTGCTTGATCAGTAGGGGTTTTGTCTTGTCTTGCCAAACAAGGTGGTTTACTGTTTTCTCGTAGCATTTTGCTTCAGGCGTTGTTGGCAGTGAACCGTATTTGCCGAGGGCTAAGGGCAGTCTCTCGGGGTTACCCACTCCGACGGGAGTCTTTCGGGTATTTTATTCCGAAGGCAGTCTTTCGGGTGCTGGTGCGTTTTTTCTTTTTGGCCATTCTCGTCCTTTTTGGACGCATTTGTTCGCACCTCTTTTTGCGCGTTGTTCTGCACCTCTTTCTGCCGATGCCTTTCTATAATGGGCCTGAGCTTCCCTTCCGACGTTGTTCCTCTTCAATCAAGGAAGACTATCCGGAACATTTTCTGTACTTTTTGCCATTTCATCAGGATCTTTGGAAGATGCCTCTTTGTGGGGCATTTTTCCTTCCCTTGTCCCAGGTTTTTGTTCCCAGCAATGCCGGGCTTGGGTGATTCAACACTTTGTTAACCGAATATGCTAACTCAGGTGACTTCCCCATCCTCGGGCCTCCGAGGTACCGTTCCAGTGTCGCAGTGTTTTTGCGCCTGGGATTCCTTCGGCCGGGAGTTCTTTCTTTTGGCTTTCGCCTATACTCGGTCTTCGTTGGATTTCCCTTTTTCTGTTTCTGGACTTTCGGCAATAGTCTGCTGACGCCTGGGGTTATATTGCCCCTCTAGACTTGTGCGCGATGCAGTATCTTTGGAGTTCGGCGCACTTGCCCGTTTACTCTATTCCCTCTGACGTCGCGCGGGGGTGACTCCTTTTTGGACGATGGTAGTGTGTCCGTTGGAGTAGGATCATAGCCTTTTGCCTGTTTAATATCAACGCGTAGGCGTCTTTTCAGGGTAGTGGGCTTGGTGTTGCTGTCTGAGGAACAACAACCTTTCTTTGGCCCGAACTCTTTTGACGGGGGGGGGGGGGGGGGGGGGGGGGGGGGGGGGGGGGGGTCTGGACGGCACCGAATCTACCTTTCCCGTCCATCATGTTTCGAAGGAAAGCACGTCCTTTGGGTATTCATCCCACTACTCTTTGTTTCCCCCTGAGCTCTTGGGTCACCCCTACTCCCCTCGTCGAAAGGATTGAGAGAGGAGACTTCGGCTCGATATTTGCACACGAACATCTTCGGCCTATCCGCTGCAGTATTTCGACCACGGCGACGCGTGGGAAATTATGCAGGAAAGCCACGGCGATATCCGGAGGATGATCATCCCCGGGATGGGAAGTCCCTGTTCCTTAATTGTTCGGCCGCCGGGCGAGTCTCCGGCGCGGACGGGGGCCTCAGGGAGCCTTTTGTCCTTAGAACGCTGAGTTTTTGACCACGGCTGCCTGGAAAATTTCCCACAGACGGCGCCAAATGATGGCATCGGGTTGGCCATCGTTTGTGTTCCCGCCGTGGCTCCACGACGGGGGTCATAGGGACCTCCTGAGGAATGTCGTGTGTGGCCGTCCGATGGTGGATAGCGGGGGCCGTGAAGGATTTCCGGTGCTGGAGAGAGCCTGAAAATGGGACGCCCCCAAGTAGTCCGGCCTGAAACATACAGAAAACAGGGGTTAGGAGGTCCCCGGAGTGGTTTTCCGGGGAGGAGCCTCCGACGCCCAAGTCAGTGCCTCTAAATGACAAAGAGTAAGCACAAAATAGATTTGCCGGGAGTATTTCTCTGGTATGCACAGAAGGGGAAGAATCTCGCCGGAGGCGCTTTTCTGGCATGTTTAGAGAGAAAAGAGAAGGCTAGAACTCTGGAGCCCTCCAAAAGGTCTCATGTCCCCCTTTTCTCAAGAGCCTTTCCTGCTGTAAATAGGGAAAATGAGCCCCTCTGATTGTGACACGTGTATGGACGGATGCCATCCGTACCTCTAAGCAGAAAAAAGAGGGCCAGCCGTATGCAGGCTTTCTTGGGCAGTGATTTGTCGAGAATCGTGTCTCAGTGTGCCAGAGCACGGACTACAGTGGCCTGTCAGAATGCTTGAGGTCAACATCTAGTGCGTACGGGCGAATATGTCAGAGACTTCTTCGTGGCATCCATCGCTCCTCCGAGGTCCCTTCGGCCGACGTTACCTTTTAGGGGGACGAGCAAGGACCTCTCCCCGGGGTGATACCGTTTTCTTCGGGGTGTTCTTTATTCTTCCGAAGTCGGTTCATTCGTCCTCTACTGGAGAGGCGATATGGGAGTTTTCCGAGGTTGGTACGATGGGGCTTCCGAGGTCGTATACCTCAGGTGTTTGGCTCCCTCTTTCTCCGAAGTTAGTGGACCAGGGCGATAGCACTTCGGCCATCAATGCATTTGATCCATTTTTCAGTCGGTTTGATTTAACAATTACTCTTTCTGTCCCCAAAAATTGGCACTTTTGTCGCAGTCTTCCAACTGTAGCATTGGTACGTTATCTACCAATGCATTGCCTATGTAGCATATATGTAAACTACCAAGGCATCACTCACATAAATTATGTGAAATTGAGAAAAATGTCATTCTATTTGGGACATAAGGGGTATATTTTACAACGACTAATTTTTTACCTGTTGAAAATGGCATCAGCTATCTTCTCTATTTTTTTTTTTTTTATTTTCAACCTTCACATACAATAGTCTTCCTCTTTGCGTTAGTACCCAACTGGTGGTTTTCTACCTTGTCACCCTGTTACAAAGGCAATTGATTTGCTATTGGCAGGTACAGTACCTTCTAATCTTCTTGTGCAACTGAGCTCAGCGTTCAAAAAGCGAGGATTGTGTAATAGAAACGGAACTCTTTTCTACAAAGATCATTTGGGCAAAATCAAAGTGCCTGTCTTAGCTCTTGCTGGAGATCAAGATCTCATATGCCCACCTGAAGCTGTATATGGTACATCTCTCTCTCATTTAGTGTGATGTTTGTTATACAGTTAAGTTACATAACCATTTTGCACAGCGTGTAAATCTCATTGTTAGTTATAATGTCCATTGATCAGAAACTGTGAAGCTTATACCTGAGAAATTTATCACCTACAAAGTTTTTGGAGAGCCAGGAGGTCCACACTACGCTCACTATGATATTGTTGGCAGTTGTTTGGTAAGAGTCAATCCATCTTTTGCCTGTATTAACTATATTCTTTATATGCTATACTGAAAGGATGCTGACCAGAGAGCAGCGCCTGCTATTTTAAACCAAGTCAGGCTTGTTTCATGTGGCGACCCTGGCTTTACTCTACAATTGTTTTTTGAAGTTTTTAGGTGGGTTTTATGTGTTCTTGTTCTTTGTTTTTTTTTTCCCTGGTTTGCAGGCTATAGATTTGATATATCCATGCATTCTCGAGTTTCTCAATCGTCACGATTTCGCTTGATTACCTAGTGAAAGCTTGCTTTTGCTAGGGCATACGGTAAGCCACATGCTTTCCTTCTGGGTTCTTGAAAGAAAGTGGTATAGGTACCAGCTATAACAATTTGTTGTTCATACAAAATCTTGACTAGTTTACACGCATACAAGTAGTGAGTATAGGAGAAATAGAAAATGTAGCAAATGTAATTATACGCAGAATAGGTTTTGTACCACGTAAAAATTATTTGGACTGAAAATTCTCAGCACTTACTAAGCTGAAAGATACTGAAGTACAATCCTTTAGGAACAGCTGTGGTACATTTGTGGTTTGTGGCGGTTTTGGAAATTTTTTTTACATATGGCACGATGACTTATAATTAGTTTATCTATCATCGAAGTATACAGGCATTCGTTAATTTTAAAATTCTGCTGAAGCATTTTATGAGCAAAAAATAATTGAATGAGAGTTTTAAGGAGCAACAGAAGTGTACTTGCAAGTGTATTTTTGACATGTGGAGTATTTTATGGGCAAAAGTAATTGAAGGAAAGTTACTTTGAAGTTGGACTATCATCACAAATAGGACTAACAGTAATAGTGATTGAAAATTTGAGATGGTGATTTATAATAAAACTATAAGTAGAAGAAAACTTGTTCGTTTTCGTCAAAAAGAAAAAGGAACTTTGTTATAGATTTTCGCAATGATCTTCAATTTGTTCTCTGTCATTTCCCAATGGCTTTCGATCAGTTTTTTATATTTGAACTTGGAAAATAGTCTACAGAGAAGGAATTGAATTTACGAGTTAAATAACTCTTGAACGGTGACCAAATTGAAACAATTTAATAAAATTGGAATGGGAAATGAGATGTCCTACTTCTGACAAATGAAAGGAGACGGAAAGGGCTTTTTTCTGGGGTTCCAAAATTCTCTCATATTCGGTAGTGACACTGGATTCTGACTAAGCAAGAATATTGTGACCGTTCGGATCCGTTAAGGAGGAAGCTTCGATCAAAACTTAAGACCTTGTTTTAGGGAAGAGGGGTGCCTTATCCTCACAGTTAAAGGGTGAAACATGAGCCAACATTTCGAGTTTAGCTGGAGCTCAACTCGATTTAAAACCTTTGTTTAGATTGTTATCATGTCAAACCTTAATAAATTTTTAAATTTCATACATAATTCTAAAAAAGTTTGATTTATATATTACTTAGCTCGGTCCAACTCAGTTTAAGCTTATTTCCTTCATTTAAGTGAATAGTTTAAGATTGATTTAAACTCGATTGGTTTAAAGATCATTTATAATGAATCAAAATATAAATAAAATATCAAACTTGATATACATTCCAAATCCAACATGATCAACTTACCACTTAACTTGTTTCAACGCATTTTTAGCCTAGCTCACAATTGTTGGGTTAGACCAAAGACCATTTATTTTACTAATTGATAGTTTAACTTTTTAAGGGGTGATTTGTAATTTGTAATGTTTGTTAGTTTAGGGGGTAAGCTTTTGAATAGAAGATATATTTTTTTTCTTTCTTTCTTTTCTTTTTTGTACTCAGAAATATTTTTACAAGTATATTAGTGTCACACCTCACTCAGGCCCTGGCCTATAAGTTTCTAATTTAACTCACAAGCCCAATTCCAAAATTAAGTTTCTAGCATTCGGCCAAGCAAGCAATGGCAACATTAAGTCTTATTTTCTTAAGTTGAGAGGCTTGGGAGGTGGCCCAGGTGGCTTTAAAACAAGTCGAACAATTACTTGCAGCAAAGGCAAGGCCCAACACCACTAACTTGCACAACAAGCAAGGTTTTAATTGGTTACTTGCATACCAAGCAAGGCAACACTTAATGAAATTTTAAGTGCATAATTGGTGTGCAATCAAGTGTGTTATCTATATGACAACCAAGAAGCCACATTACTGGTTTCGATTTTGAAGCCATAAGTAATATGCACATGATGCTCTCGGCCAACACACATACATACAATGGTTCACAACATTTTAACAGGACTAGGCCCATAACTAATCACAATAAAGTGCCATACACTGGCCCAAAACATTCGGCATACATGTACAAGCATAAAGCCATCCATAAGCCCATACATAACTTGGCATACAAACCCAACAAAACCAACACTAGTCTGGGCATCAAGGACTACACATATGTACACAAAAGGGGTAGTCTACCTAGTGTCCAACATGGCTACATGCCATGAACCCGAAAGCTAAACATGCCAAGTTATTACATACCAAGACCATTAATGGTCAAACAGAACTTTGAGAATACCATACAAAAGTACACACTGCAACACCAACCCAATTGCCTGATTCATTGTCATGAAAGCAAATACTATGATCAGAGCCAAAGTCCAAGCATCCATAGCTTTCCTAGACAGGTCTCCAACTACAGCCTGCAAACTTAACTCATAAGCCTCGGCCTACCAAAAATAAGACTTGTAATGAACTAAAATTAATAAGCCAAGCACACATTGGCACATACCTTGGAAAACAAGCAAACTAGCACTAAGCACAAACACAAAGCAACTTAGCACTACTCAGGCCGAATGTCTTTGCTTGAAAATAAAAGGATGGGCAGTAAGTAAAACTCAGTAGGATTCACTTAAATATATATATTCAACTCAATCAAGAGTCTATTTAGTTAAGCTGAGTATTCACTCAAAGCTTAACCTCCCATTAGCTAGCTTAACCTGCAAAACAAACACAAAGACAAGGAAAACCAAGCATATACATATACAAGATAAATAACCATGGCATATAATCCACAATACCATAAGTGGGGTTAGCAAGCACATGGAAAGCACCAAAGCACACAAGAACACACACACACTCCACATCTTGCTCTCGGCCAAAATAAACCATACATGTACCCATGTGCACATTGCACACAAAACACCATCAACAATCCACTTCCACTTAGAGCTCCAAAATGCTAAGCAAATAGGCCACATTTACTTGCATTTCAAGTACATGTACATTAGTTAATTAGCTAATCAACAAATCAACCGAGTGAAAACTCAATAGCCCATCAAGCAACTAAGGTCATTTGGCAAATTTTCACCATCACTTAGTCACTTTAAACACTTGAACCATGGTAATTCACCAAGCAATATCAAGTGTTAGTGAACCCTACCTCAAATGCTCTCGGTCACAAGCCAACCTTCCAATGTCCAAGTGTTCTTCACACACAATGCCTACCATAACAACAAATAGGCATTAACAACACTTGATCATGGATTAACTACCATGAATTTAATGAAGAACATCAAGCCACATTAACTCAAACTCTCGGCCAAAATGCCCAATTCCATATATTTATGTTCTTCATCAATCTAACTCAATACATGATCATCTAACCATCAATAAACATTGTTCATGGCACCATTACCATGTATCCAAGTGAAGAACACCTAATTACACTAATCCAAGCTCTCGGCCATAATGCCCATTTTCACACAATAATATTCTTCATTAAATTAACTCAACATACATCCCTCTAGGCATCATTAAACCTTATTCATGGCACATTTACCATGTAATCAAAAGAACATCATGGGTTTACCTCATTCAAGGATTCGGCCAAACATTAACTTCCACACTTTGGCATTCTTCACCCACAATGGCCTATCACAAGATTAAATAGGCATCAATTAACTTGAATCATGGATAAATTTCCATGTACACAACGAAGAACACTAAGCTATATCAAATAATTCTTTTGGCCAAGACTAGGTTTCCACATCAACATACCATTTGCTCAATTCACCTAGCTTAACATCGTTTGAGCACTCAATATCCTTGTTCATGGAAGAAATACCATGGATTCAAGGAAAAATAACAAGAAATACCTCAAACCTAGCTTGCTTTGGTTCGGTTCTTCACCATTTCTCATGAACAAAGCTTGATTCCAAGTGATGTTATGCCAAAACCAAGTCTCCTAGCTTGTTTCCCTCAATTGCTTCTAAGACTTGCTTGATTTCAAGCCAAATGGTGAAAGGAGTTCATGAGCAAGCTCTCGGTCAAGAGAAAGCAAGGAAGCCCGAAAATGAAAACACCCAAATGACTTAGGCATTTCGGGCACAAGACATTGCATTAGTCTAACCATAATGTCAATCTCAGCCTTCACTTATTTTGCATGACTCAATGGAGCCCTCAAGTTCACATGGTCATACATGCGCCATTAAAACATAGGTTTTCTTGTCACTTAAGTCCATTCATGGCTTTAAATGCCAAGCATAAAACGAAAGTGCCATAAAGTCAAATAATCCCATGTGCTAACCGGCCAATGTAACTAGCTTAAGTACTAGTTAAACCAACTAAGTAATGATATTTCCCAATAGTGGCAGACATGATATGACATGTTCATCATTGTTGTCTACCACAATTTGACATAGTATTACACTAGTCCACATAAAACTTGCATGGCCGAAACTTCCACTTCCCATGTTTTGATTTCATTTGCACCACCACTTAAAATGTGCATTTGAGCCCTCAACTTTAATTTCTGTCATTTTCCACCCTAGTCTCAATTTCTGTGTGCAACTATGCCCTCGAAATTACCAGTCTTGCACATACATTACTGTATTAGTACTCTTAGCTCTTTGTCACCATTTTCTTTTTTTCTTGGCCTAAGCCAAGCACTTAGGAGGTGCCTAACAATTAGGATATATGATATTATCTATGAAAATTATGAAAAAATCTGTCTATTTTTTGAAATCTAAAAGATATCAAATCATAATTTAATAGCATTGATGCATAATACAATTGGTGAGATTTGATCTCTAGTTGGGGCTATGGATCTCCTAAGTTTTAGCCGTTAGGCAAGCGCTGAAGTTTATGTAAAAAATTTCTATACAATAGCCTAGGAATTTGTGTTCTGCAAAGGACACAAGTGTTTGTGCTTATTTGGCGTGTGTGATAAACCACTTTTTCCATGAGGGGAAGGGAGGCGAGGGGGGAGGGCTGGTTAGGTACTGGTGTTTGAAACACTCTGTGATCAAAATAAACTTGGCCATAAGTTCTGACAAGTATTAAAGGGCTAACTACAGTTCGCCCCATACAGTTAAAGTATAATTATACTTTACCCACTGATTGAGGGGGAAAAATTTATATTTAGATAAATAAAAATTTGATAACTTAAGCTGTTAAATAATTTTGTACCTATTATCATACATTTTCAATTTATGAAAGATAAATGCGGTGCAAGTTAAAGTAGCTGACAATGTAACAATAAATGTCACATTAAGGAGGTGAAATACAGATTTCTAAAATAAGCGAAGATAAAATTTAATTTCACCTAAATTTTAAAAGATAAAATGTGTATCCCAGTAGCAAAAGTACAAAAATAAACACTGGTTTTATTTGAATTGATAACCTTGGAGGCCAAGAAAAAATGGTATGCCATTAACGACTCAGGTAAAACTTGGTGGTCGAAGCTTTTGAGTGGATGAAAAAGTGAAATAGTAAAGAGGAGAAGATTTTACTGTTAATTTGCGGTAAGAACAGTTCAGCCTCATTGTTTTTTTTTTTTTGGCTTTTTTTGGATGCAATTCGCTCTTTTTTTAGTTTGATCCTCTTTTCACAAGGCGCTCACTTTTTTTAGGGCCAATGTTGCAATTTTTTCAATTTTAGTATGTTTTACGTTTATTTTGGTAAAAATGCGGTTTCAGTCCCTAACTTTCTAATTTTTCATTTTAGGCCCTGATGTACATACATGTTACATTTTGGTCACTTAATTTTATAATTATTTAATTAGATCTTCTATTTGCTCTCTAGATCCCCAAACTTTTTTTTGTTGTTGTTGTTTTATGTAATTTCTTCTAAAGTAAGATATTGGTGATCATAATTTATTTATTTTCAGTTAATCCATTTTTTTTATCTCTATTAAGTCAATTGTTAAATCCTTAATACATAAAGTTTTACCATTTTTTTTTTGAAAAAAATTACAATTTGCCCCCTAAGGTTTAGGTGAAATTACACTTTTCCCCCTCTTATTTCAGAAATATACACTTTGCCCCTTGCATGTTTAATATAGTTCGACAGCAACTTCTGAAATCTTAATTTAATCATTATGATAGTCATCTTTCAGTAATTTCAATATGTATGATATTTTTTTATAGTAAATGGACATTTTAAATTATCAATTTTTTCTTTCTGTATTTCTTTTAGTTTTTAAAACAATATTTTTTAAATGTCAATTAATTAAAAAAAATATCATACAGATTGAAATTATTTGAAGATAATTATTGCATAGTCTAAATTAAGATTTCAAAAGTCGCTGTCAGACTGTATTAAAACGGCAAGGGACAAAGTGTATATTTCTGAAACAAAAAGGAGCAAAGTGTAATTTCACCTAAACCTCAGAGGGGGAATTGTAATTTACTCTTTTTTGTCTTGATCCTAACTTTTTTTTTATTGATTTTATTTATTATTGTTTTCTAAGATAAAACTTTAGTCATTATAATTTTCTTACTTTTGGCCTAGTTCTAGTTGAGTCGGCTTTAGTCAGTTTTTTTTTTTTGCTTTCTTATCTTTTTTATCTTTATTAACTTAATAGTTAAACTGTTAATTGATTAACATCTATTAAACATACTTTTTGTGTTTCGGTCATTTTTTTTATCATTATTGATGAATTACGTTTTATAGCATCTATTATTTACTTTAAGCTCTATAGTTTAATAAAGTAATTTGACCAATAATTGTTAAAATTGAAAGTAAATTTTTGTAGATAATTTTGTTATCAATATTAAAAATTAGATTTTGAGTTAATAAGAGATGAAAATTTTTAGTGAATTGTTTTTTAATTAACAGAAAAATTATTCATTGTTTCAAAGCACATATCATATTTTGTTTCATAATGTTATATTTCGGTCATAACTAATCATTTTAGTGATATAAATCTAACATGAAAAGAGCCCAACTCAAATTTCAAATAAATAGAACTTTTAATTGATTATCATGAATTTATTGATGATAAATTTTTATTTATTATTAAAATTTATTACAAAAAATATCCGCTATGATGTGTGGGTCACCAAACCTCTCAATTTGTTCTATTGGTCTCTAATTTTTTTTTATTTTTTATATATTGTCTTTAAAACAAAATCTTAGTAATCATGGTTTGTTTCTTTTGTTTTTTAATCAACCATAATGATTTTATTTACCTTTTTTGTTGGTTTTTTTATTATTGTTTTTTAAAACAAAATATTAGTCACTATGAGTTGTTTACTTTTTTGTATTGTTCAAGCTGATTTGTTTTAGCCAATGTTTTTATTTATTTTATTTTTTCCTTTATTAAGTTAATGGTTAAGACTTTAATTCTTGAAATATTTGAATTTGCTCTCTTGACTTGAAGACCATTTTTTTTATTTATTAATCATAAAAACCCACTTTTTTTCTTCTATAGAAAAACCCTCAACGTTTTCTCATTGAAATTGCACTCTTTGTCTTATATTATTAACTTTTTCATATTATTTTTCTCTTCTAAAACAAAATTTTAACTGCCATACTTTATCTTTTGATACTTAGGAATTTTTTTTTTCTTACTCTCTTAATCCTAAAATTTTACTTTGACTTTTTATCCCAGTTCTTACTTTTCATTTTTCATTTTATGAAACATTTTTCTTTCATCAATGATTACAATTGTTTATATTCATATTTAATGTTGACACGAATTGAACCGTTGCAACGCGCAAACACCATAAATCTCGTCAAATTCTAATCAAAAGTTGAGTGGCTAAGAGATATTGACTCAAGACAATTTTGACTTTTGTCCCCAATATAACACAAGAGGCAATAGCTTTTTAACTTGTTCTTGAGATGCACATAATCTATTGCAGTTCCAACTATGGATGGCAATTGGGTGTGACGGATCAGGTCATTTGGGTTCGAGTTGATTTCGTGTTTGGATTCGGCTGAGCTGGGTTTATTTGGGTTTAGATTCACTACAAGTCAGATCAATTTCAGTCTCGGGTAATTTCAGATCAGTTTTTAGTTAAATTCCGGTCAATCTTTGTGTTCGCTTGAGTTACTGGTGTATAGGCAAAAACGATTAAATCGATTCATTTTTTTTAATTTTTGTTAAAATTTAAATCAAATAATTTGATTTTTTATGTGATTTAATTTAAATTAATTTTTCATTTTTTAGTATATTTAATTAAAATATTCATGAAAATCTTCATCAGTATAGTTTAGTAAATATTTGGGTAATTTAATATTGTTAGTAATACTTGATTGTTTTTCTAAACCGATACCTTTCAACTATCATTGTATAGGTAATTCAGATTCTCACCCAGCTATCATCCAAACATACACTATGACAATTTTGCTATGTTTATATTTTGATGAATTTTCTTTGAAATTACTATGAAATACAAATCAAGTTCACTATTAGTGACTAAACTATAAACTTAGAAATTTTTTGGATGAAAGTGCAAAGATTTCAAAAGTTCAGGGACCTATGTTGTAATTATTAAGGGTGGCTAAAATGAAATTTTTTAAAATTTAGGTACCTTATTGCACTATACTTGAAATTTTATGGATGAATGTTGTAATTTTATCAATTGCCTTTTAAGATCATTAAACTTATTAAATATAAAAATTAATTCTTTTGGAAAAATTCAAATATGAGACTTACTAAATATGGAAGTTTCTTCCCCAAATATGATACTTACAATATATAGAAGTCCTTAAAAAATGAAAGTTACTAAATATGAAAATCCTCTCTCAAAATATGAGAATTATTAAACGTCTGAAAAAAAGGAACTACTAAATATAAAAATCTCCTCCTCAAATATAAGACTTACTAAATATAGAAGTACAAAAAAATAGAAGTTACTAATTACGGAAGTCATTATTCCTAAATATGGGACATACTGAATATGAAAGTCTAAAAAAACGGAAATTTCCAAACATGGAATCCTTCATATTTACGACTTACTAAATATGGAAGATAATGAGAAAGGAAAGTTACAGTTTAGGGTAAAGGTTAAAATCGGGTCTTGTCGAGTTTAATCATCAGGTCATCTCGGGTTCGGGTCAGGTTAATCTCAGGTTTGGGTCATTTCGGGTTCAGGTCAATTTAGGCTTAGGTCATTTGAGTTCGGGTTTTCTCTTAATCGGGTTTGGGTTTGGGTTCAGGTTGGGTTGGGTACAGTTGGGTTCAGGTCGTTGACATTTTTTGTCAAATCAGGTTAGGTCGCGTTTAGGTTCTAGTAGGTTGGGCCAGGTCGTCAGGTCAAGTCAGATTTTGCCATCCCTAGTTCCAACCCAAACTTTGGGTATACATATTCCTAGTCGGGAGGTTGATTCTAGAGGGTGGATCCTAAACACATTGCACCCTAACTTAGATAACTTCTCTGAAAGAAATGACTTTGTCATTACGACATTATGGGAGATCTAGCTAGGCTATAACTCCAAGGTATTCAACGATGACCAGAAGGCCAAGGACGTAGCTATGTAGGGACGGGGGGCAGAAGATTTTTCAAAATTATTTATTAATGGTAGTTAATATTAGGTGTGTAAACGAGTAAGGCTTTTATTGAGCTACCTGAGCTCAAGCTCGGCTCGAGCCTTATCGAGTCAAGCCTTATCGAGTTCGAGCCCGAACTCAAGCCTATTTTCAAGCTCAATACATAAACGAGCCGAGCCTGGGTATGGTTATACTTGGCCCTAATTCTCAATCTAGGCCCCAATTCCCTGAGTCCATGAACAATAAAATGACCCTATCCCTACCCAGCCCAAAAAGAAACCTTAGGTCCTCTATGTCTGATTCCCTTTGCCGCCTACCTCAAGCCACCTCGCCATGGCTGGCCTTGCCGTAACTCGCCATTCCCAACCTGCCCTTAATAGCTCTACCTCAGTGCCAAACTTCACCGTAACCTCACCTTACCTCGCCGGCCAAACTCACCTCAAACTCAGCAACTTAGCCCACCATGCCATGGTCGACCTCGCCTCAACCTCATCTAGCTTAGCTCAGACCTAGCCCTAATCTAGTTTCTGATATAGCCATATAGGCACCTTGTTAAAAGAAGCAAAATGGGTGGATTAGTGATAGAAATAAGACCAAACAAAGCAATCTCGCGTGAGTTAGATCTTCCAATCACAATTGATGCGCCTAAGATTGACGTGATAGCTGACAGAGGATAGTGGTGGCTAATAGAGGAAGATGGTGGCTCTTTTATAAAGTTTACAAAATCAGAGTATAACAGCAAAGATTATAAAGTTTGGGATAGACTTTTGTAATTTTTTTCTCATCTGATTATCTATGTGGAAAATTACACATTCATTCCCCATCTTTCATTTGAGTCATAATTCTGGTATGAAAGATTCATATGTGTCACTTGAGCCTGGCGACTCTTCAGGCCAAGTTCAAGCCCGCTGCGAACCGAGCTTGAGCCTGAAAAATTGGGCTCAAGCAATTTGAGCTCAAGCCTTAGTAGTACCGTTTAGCTAAGGAGCTGAGCTCAAGCCTTATGGGCCTTAGCTCGGCTCGGCCTTTTTATACCCCTAGTTAATATGATATAAAATTGTAAAAGTTTTAAAGTTTGGTACTTATTTGTAAATTATAAATTAATGATGGGCTTTGGTGGATTTTATCCTTTTTAAATGTCTTACACAAATCGGAAACTTTAGTGAGAAAATTACAACCGCCCCTTGGTTTAGTCTAACCTATACTTTGTCTCCTCTAATTTCAGAAACCTACACTTTACATCTTTCTTCTTTTACAGTGTTTGACAATAACTTCTAAAACCATCACTTAAATTGGTTAATATTAATGTTCTAGAAATTTAAAAAAATTTTATATTTTTTTTACAGCTAACTGACTGTCAAAAAATATTGATATGCATTTACAGGAAGAAAAAATTGATAATTTATAATGTCTATTAACTATTAAAAAATATTAGGGAGATTGAAATTATTAGAAGATAACTATTGTATAGTTTAAGTTACAATTTAAGAAGTTGTTATTGAACAGTGTAAAGAAAACATGAGACCAAGTGCAGGTTTTCAAAAATAAAAGGGGACAAACTATAAATCAGGGCAAACCTCATGGGGTAATTGCAAGTTTCCAAAACTTTAATAGAGTGAACAGCGAGGGAACAATATACTCACACTCACGCCCTCATCCCATCCCTTAAGTACAAACCCTGGCTACATCCCTGCAGAAGACAACATTGCAAATCTTTCTCTCCAAGCAAAACCTTCAGAAGGACTTCCAAACTGCTGGGGAACAGAAAGCCTTCTGCCTTCAGTTTCATCAACGTTCTCCCCCACCATGCACTAAAATTTTTTAGTTAATGGAGCAAGGAAAAGTTCTTGCAGGTAGGGTGCTGCGGCATGGGTCTGTGTCGAAATCCAGATGGTAATTTTTTAGCCCAACACTTCTTCCTTTGCCATTTGTCAACCGTCATTAGTCATGGAAGTCCGAGCAATTTTGGAAGCCATGAAGTTTGCAGTAGCAAATAAGATTTCAAACTGTACTATATTAACAGCTTGCTCAGAGGGATTTCTCCAGATCTCATATTACTCGCCATCCCATTTGGATGTTAACGAACAAGTCAAAGAAATCTGTGAGTTAGCACTTATGTTTCAGCGCTTCACCCTCATTAAGGTTCAGCGGAAGGTCGCTGTGGAAGCTCACCGTCTCGCTACTAGTTGTCTTCGCTCTTGTTCTTCTTTGCAGTCTTCTTTTTCACATTCTAGGCATCAAAAAAGCAAAAAAAAAAAAAAAAAAAACTCTCATCCTTACGTAAACTCAAAACTGTCTGAACGTACTGACTTGATACTAAGAAACGTCCTTGTTATTGAAATTTTAGGAGATTATTGATGTCAAAGTAAATAAATAAAATGGGATAGTTACAGTTTATTTTCTGAGATTTTGGTAATTATAGTTTGTCTTGTTTTATTTCAAAAATATACGTTTCATCATTTAGATGTCATATTTTTTCTACAGTATATGATATCAACTTTTTAATTTTAATTTAAACTATAAAATACCTATCTCTGATAAAAGTTAACCTATTTATTAATAATTCATGTAACTGAATAGCTCAAACTTCAAATTATCAATTTTTTTATCAATTTAAATGTCAAGAAAAATATTCTTCTCATTTTGTGTGGTAAATTGTTCATTTTTAAAACTAATACGGGCATTGTAATTCTATAAAAAAAATCAGAGGGTCAACTTGTTTGTTGAATAAGTTTACACTTTTTTAACAGTTTAAATTATTTTTTTCATCTATCTTTTTTTTCATACTCAAAATTGTCTACGCCACAAGTTTTAAGGGGCCAATGACCTTTAGCAAATTTGCATGATGCCCACCGGCCAGGGTTGAAATCCTATCTTTTGTAAGAGACTTTTTCCTTTTGCAACAAAACAGTGGGCTTAGGTTGGATGATGTGGGGTCTAGAGCACACTTGTTTATATGATTCCTCTTATAACCCTCTTTTACTTTATAATTTTGAGTGCCAAAAACAAAAGATACAAGTTTAAGTGTTTTAAGGAGTAACAGAAGGGTGTGTTTCAAACTAAGGGTGTAGAGACTTTGTTCATCTACTTGAATGCAAAACAATCTTTTTTTTTTTTTTTAAAAAAAGTTAAAATGTAGTTGTAGCTAAACTTCAAAAGGAAACTATGATAGCCCTAAATATGGGTGATCATTCGTTTAAAATCGAATTGAACATTTTATCATAACAAACTAAATTAACTAAATTGAAGGATGAAATCGAAGTGTTTTGGTTTGGTTTAGTTTCACATTGAAAATAACTGAAATACTAATTCTAATTATAATCTAGTGACTAAAATGTTAACCTAAGGATATGTGTACCTTTGTTAATTATTCCATGAGAAATAGTGGTTGTGCCCTATAGAACACCTGTTGGCCTGGTTTCCTAGAGCCCCTTTAAGAGTTATGAAGGCTATGGCATAGGGCTTTTGTGTGATTCTCAGACTGTATCACTTCTAAGGCTATTTTGTAAAAAACCAAAAGTTTTCTTTAAATAGTTTTGAGGTTTCAAAGAAGATCACTGGGTTACCTTGGATCCCATTTGGTATCAAGCCTGAGAACGCATGGACATGTGATTGACACAAAAGTTGTATTGTTAAGAATCTATTGCTAATCTCTCAACCCAGTCTTCACCAATATGTCAGGAAACAATACTCCTTCTACACCTACTCTTACTACCTCTTTCCGTTCTTCTTCAACCTCTCATCTTGATTCCCTATGTGAATTTAAATATCTATTAGAAGAAGATAAAGTCCCACTGACTGATCTTCCTCTTATTAATTCTTATAAAGCATTTGCAAAACTGTCTCACTCGATTACAAAGATCATGAAGAATCTGGTTTCTTCATCCCACAAATCTTTCAAAGAGTATGTTCAAGGAACCAAGTTTGATCAATATACTCTTCCTGCCATCAACAAATAACAGTATGTCACATTGGAGATTCCTTCTCATTTTCCACGACAATGAACTGCAGAAGGATATACACACTTCCACTTTGGTGTTGTTCATCTTTCTCTTACCTACCATAGAAGAAAAGGATTACCAGTCACTGCCCGACTAGCACTTCTTGATACTAGATACAAGAAATACAAACATGCTTGTATTCTATTGGTATAGTGGTGACTACTCTCAATACTGTTACTATCTTGATTATGTTCTTCTCAAATTTCTGTATGGCTCTTCAAAATCCTCATTTACTTGCAGCCATGAAGATCCAGTTGTAGATGACTGGTGCAAAATAAATTTCTTCTACCCTGGCAGCAACACTTCATTGCCAGATGGCATATATAATTCAAAATCATGCTTTGGATTTTGCTATGCCCAACATGAATGATGATGCGTTGTACATTTCTGTAGATATGACCCATGTTCTTAATGAAACTTATATTCCACAACAGATTCCAAGAGAAGAACTTCAACGTCTTATTCCTGCTTTATGGATTACAAGTTATGTGTCTCTCTATCGACAATCAAAACCTGTCTAGTCTAAGAAACCTCATTTCCTTGATAGAGATAAAGGCCAGACTGAAATATTTTTCCAAAAAGAAGTAGAGTCATCCAATGATACTGATGTTTTTTCAACTCTAGCAGTTCTATCTATGGTTCTGGAACCTGAACCTTCTTTATGGGTTTTATTAAATCATTTTATTCTAAAGGCTTTCCAGTTATCAATTTTAAGACAACAAGGTTCACAAATATTTTGATGTTTGTGATTGTTCTAATTGCTTGCATTTCTTTAATGATGAACATGCAGACAAAAATAAAATGAAAAATAAGATATCATCTCAAGAACTCTTTCATCAAATACATGAAGATTGTGATCCCATAGTAAGATTATAGGGTCAACCTTTTGGAAAATTTGACTACTATGTCTTATATTCTATAAAGGATGATGCACAACTATCCCAGTCTATATTTCTTCCTAAAAAGCCATTTGAACTTCCTCCACCTTCACTAGAAGTTAAGATGGCAGATCATCTCTATTATAAGAAAACAGTCAAGCAATTAAAGAAGGACGAATCTCCTTCTGCTGCTCAAGAAATCAATATGTTTGAAATAAAGAAAGAAGATTTTCCTTTAAAGTTTGAAGATTTTCCTTCTTCCACCAAACATCACTGAAAGATTTCCCAGCCAACAATTATAGATTCTGAAGGTTGTAAAAGAGATACCTCAGCTACTAAACAAGTGCTTAACTTGCAATCTGAGAATATGATGCCTCAAAATCGTATTCTTAATAGAATTGAACAAAATCAGTTTCTCTTAAAGCAAAAGGTTGATTGCAAGGTTATTGATCCTTTGACTTAGTACTAGCAAAGGATTGATTACCTCCATAATGAGATTTTAAATCTCATCTCTCAGCAGAAGAATTTATCAACTCAGGGAAAAGAACTCATGTTTTTCAAACAACAACTCAAATACCTCCAAGATAGCTAAAGACCAAAACTTCCAAACCCATATACTTCACCTATAATCTTTTCCCAACTGTTCCTTCAACCTCTATGCCCAATATATTCTAACTCAAACCCATCTTTTGTTGCCCCTACTTATCTAGTTGACAATATATTTGTCACACCACCATCTCTTTACCAAAATTCCAACCCACAGCAAAGGCCCAAACCAAGGCCCATACAACCCTCTGCCCTATACTCAGAACCCAAGCCTTTAGTGGTCCATAAAACATCACAAGACCAAAAACTTAAAGGCCCAATGGCTACAAAACACTTTATGCCTCAAATTTTTAATCATTCTATTAAAATCCAAGAACCAGCTCACGAAGCCATGACTATCCAAGCCAACCCAATTACCTTATTTTTACGCAACTAAATCCAAATGGTCTAAACTAATTTTTCAACTGCGTCAGTTGAAAACACCTCGAATACTTCTAGTTCTTCAGATGAAGAAGATGAAAATTTTGACCAAGAATCTTTAACGTCTTCCTCCTCATCAAACTTATAAATTTATATGGCTCAACAAGCTCAGCAAGAAGAATCTGGAACATCAGATGCTCATACTAGACCTATTCCACAAGCTCTTCCCCCAGTTCCTCCTCAAACTTCTTAAGCTCCTCTTGCTGTTACTCTTCAAGAACCATAAGTATTATATGAAAACATTTCCTATGTCAACATTGCTTCTACTTTGAATCCACCATCCCCTTCAGTCAAACTCACATAGATAGTATTCCACCACATCAATGTCATGATACATTCTTAGAAATGCATGCCTGGTGCCAAGTTCAATTACAAAAAAAAGGTAAAACAGATGCAAAAGTTATTTCAACATTCATTGCTGCTAGGGGTGATCGTTTGGTTATTTCAGTTCAAACCGAACTAAATAAGTTGGTTTTTTCAGTTTTTTTCTTTTGGTGGTAACAAACCGAAATAACTGAAATGATGGTGGAAGCTGAATAGGAATGGAACCGAATTAACCAAAAAAAATTAACAAATAAAGAGAGCTTAAAATCGAAATGTCCTACAATTTGACCAAATTAGCCAAACTTTCTATTGTGTTTGTGTGAAATGCCGTGAATCGAGGCAAGTCTGACAAGGATAAGGCTGCCCGAGAATGCTAAGAGCGATAAGGAGAATGTCGAGAATGTCACCAGACTCTAGGAGGACCAGGACTGAGCAGAGTTGCCGAGCAAAGGGAGAACGATTGGCGGCTGAGGCGACGACGGTGACTAAGGGCCGGGGCCGACGATGGCAACTTGGAACTATCGGACTAGGCTGAATTTGATCGGAAACTGAGGTGAGGGCAGGGCAGGGTCACCAGGGAGTGGGAGGGAGACGAGATCTGCAGATGGCAAACAAAACAAAAAGGGACAACTGGGTAGGTAAGGCTATAAAGGGGTATGGGACCAAGGGTTGTTGTTGGGCCAGGGTGGATTAGCCTAACATTATACAATGAATGAAAACATGGGCTAAAGCCCAAAACTCTAATTCAGTTATTTCAGTTATCGATATAATCAACCTACACAACCGAAACCGAATCGAAACCGAAATCACCTCTATTTAGTTTTAACCAAAATACCAAACAAACCAAGACGAATTTTTAAAATTTTTCAGTTTTTTTAATTTTTTCAGTTTAGCCTGAACAGTGATCACCCATAATTGCTGCAATGATAAGATCATAATGGTATTTGTGTCTTGGACAGTATAGACAGATGCAGCCCCAGCTGTTGGCAACTATTGATATGTTTATACTCACGCTTTATGCAGAATTCATTAGCGACCAGTCTTTTCTCATTGACATTGCCAGAGAAGAATTTCTTAACATGAAATGTTGTTTTTACAACAAAAAAAAATTTGCAAAAGCATTTCGAAAGGATGATGAAATGTTACTATTTTATCAATATAGGATTTGATAGTGACAATAATCTCAAGCAGGCCTATCTCAATTCAGTCCCTAAAACCATTGGTTAGGAAACTCTCTAGATTATTCAACAGAATGGAAAGTCTTTGAATGATTTTACATTTAGGAGATTACACCAAACCTTAATGGTGGCATTGCAAAAACTATGCAATACACACTTTCATCAGGGAATTTAACCAGTCTCAAGGTTTATTTGGTAAAGTTTGAAAAACGTCTAGAGCTCTCCCTCAAATGCAATGATAAGAACACTTGTCATTGTGCTCTAAAGAAGAAACATCATAGAAAAAAATCTTTTTTCTTTTGATAAGACTAAATGATTTCACTGCAAGAAGAAAATATTTTTTTGGAATAAGTGAAATACTGGAAAATTCAAAGAATGTTTTATCTATCGACAAAGAGGATATTTTGCAATAATTTGTCTGTAAAAAAATTCCAGGTCCAAAGCCAAGATGGTTAACACCATTATTCAAGCTACTAAAACAGATTTGTCTAGAGAAGATATGAAGTCTATTTTCTCTAAGACATATGAAGAGCCATTAGCATTATTCTTCATAAAAGACTACTTTTCTGACTTAGAATCAGATATTGGTTCAATAAACACGATGCAGATTGCTCCTTTACATCGATCCATCTTTGCTGCTCAAATCATACCTCAAGAAAAAGTCACTATCTTAATAGACAAGTATGCAAAGCCTATCCTAATGATTGCTTTATTTAATACAGGAGCAACCAATACTATCATCAATCCTAAGCTTGTTCCAAATCATATGTGGCTTTCATGCAAAGAAAGATTCAAGGTAGTAAATGGTGTATTTTATGTGGATAAAATCAGCAAACCCATTAGGATTTGTCTTTCTCCCTCTAAATATATTGTTACTCCAGTATATGGATATGCTGGTGGAAAAGATATAATCCTAAGGTTCGACCTCATAAAAAAGTTATCAGTTCAATGGACTAATAAAAAACTCTGACTCAAGAAGTATTTTGTTCCATGGAATTCTACTCCCATATTATATTCCTATCAAGATGAAACTCTAACCACAAGTCAATTCCAGCCTGCAAAAGATCCAGTATTCGAGTCAATCATGCAAATGATAATTGATCAATCATGTGTTGAATCCCATGCTAAATTTAAGAAAAATTATCCTTTACTACTTTGGAAGAATTCAAAGTTCTTTATAGAACTATCTTTCAAGAACAATGAGGATGTAAATCCTACAAAAACTACTCATTCAGGAATTACTCTAGAAAAGAAGATGGCAGTTTTTAAATGCCAAGATCTTAAGGCGGCCTAAGGTCTAAGTGAGACCACGACATCTTCATAGGCTTGTCAAGAATTTTATTGCAACAAGCATTCTAAGCAAATCAGAAAAAGAAAAAAAACCATGCCTGGTTATTGACTATAAACCCCTTAATGAATTCTTGGCTGACATAAAATTTCCCTTACCTAGAAAAAATTACTATTTTTGCCAACCTTACAAATGCCAAAATCTTTCCAAATTTGACCTTAAATTTGGATTTTGGAAATTGAGTATTAACCCTCCTAATAAATATAAAACAGTTTTTTGTATCCCAAACTACCATTATCAATGGACTGCCATACTTTTTGGCCTTAAAACTTACCCACCTTTTTTTCAAAAGGCTATGATACAGATCTTTGAACCCATCATTCCCTCAGCTCAGGATGGCAATTGGGTGGGTTGAGTCAAGTTTGGATCAGGTCATTCAGGTTTAGGTTTAATCAAGTTAGCATGTATTCGGGTCCAGGTCGGGTTCAGGTCGAGTTATTTGGGTTCTGGTTGATTTCAGGTTGAGTAAATTTCAGGTTCGGGTTGGGTTAAACCAGGTTTATTTGGGTTCGGATCCAATTAGGTCGAGTTATCGGATCTTAGACCAGATTCAGCTTGATTGTTAGGTTAACTCGGTTCACTGATACAAAAGCTGAAATTGCTAAATTGATTCCATTTTTTTTATTTAATTTTGATTAAAATTTAATTTAACTAGACATAAAAATAATATAAAATTTGTGAAGATATAATAATATATAATTTATTTAATAAAATACTCTCTCTATGTCAAGTTCTTTGTAATATTCATTATTCAACAATTAATCTATGATTTTTTATTTTCAATATTTTAGTATATAAATGAAAAATGATTATATTAAATAATAAATAAAGGCCTATAGTTTCTAAATATGTACTTTTTCAAAAAAATTTTAACAAATAATCTCCCTCTGTCCCATTTTCTTTGCTTTATTTAACCTTTCTGACTAGTTTGACATGAATTATTTATATTATTATTTATTAAAAAATTTAAAAAATATATTTAAAAATTTTAGTTCTTGATTTATTATTCGTGTATAAATTTTTTTATTTATATATTAAAATGTTGAAAACAAAAAATTATATATTAATTGTTAAAATATGAATGATACAAATAATTTGAGATATAAGGAGTTATATGAATAAATTTAATTCAATCTATTCAAAAAAGTCAAATATTTCGAAGAATATAGACAGAAGAGGTACTATAATTTCTAAAACCTAATTATTTTTATCCCTTTATCACCATTTCACTAATCGTTTCTCATAGTTCTTACTCGCTCGCTCTACAACGTAAAATAGATCAACAGAATAAAAGAAACTCATTCACATATATTAAATCATAATTTTTTTAAATTCTTTGCCGACCATATATTTTATATTGATTTAAGTTAAAATCAGGTCATGTTGGGTTTAGTCATTGGGTCATTTCAGGTTCGGGTCAGGTCGGGTTCGGGTTCAGGTCGGGTTGGGTGCAATGGGGTTCGGGTCGTTGACTTTTCTGGTTAAATTGGGTCAGCAATATAAATGAGGGCCAAGGGTAGAGATGGCAAAATTTGACTTTTCTGGTTAAATTGGGTCAGGTCAGGCTTGGGTTCGGGTGGGTTAGGTCAAATTTTGCCATCTCTACCCTTGGCCCTCATTTATATTGATGACATTTTATTATTTCCCCTATGTACAGGTTATCATTTAAAGCTCTTACAATAGTTTGCCCAAATAGCCCAAGAATATGGTGTTATGCTTTCTCAAAGCAAAAAGAAAATTGCCCAAACCTCAATAGAATTTCCTAGTGCCTAGATCACTGACAGCAAGTATCATCCACAACTACATGTGGCTACTAAGATTATAGATTTCCCTGAAGGAAATCTCACAAAAAATGAAGTCCAGAAAATAATGGGTTTAGTCAATTATATTACAGAGTTTGTTTCCCAACTGCCATAAATACCGCAATCTTTACACCGCGTACCTTAAAAAGAAGTCACCCCTCTGGTCCACAATCCGCGGAGATGTAATTGTCAAATTAAAAGGAGTGGTATAGACTCTTCCTTCTTTAAAGATTCTTGATAAAGGAAAAAGAGTTCTCCAAACAAATGCATCAAATGAATTTTGGGGTACGGTCCTCCTCGAAGATATTAATGGCATCAGACACGTGTGTGGTTACAACAGCAAATAATTGAAAAGCTTGGAAAAACACTACCACTCAAGCTACAAAAAATTCATAGCTGTCAAACGTGGTATTGAAAAATTTTAATTTTGTCGATCATTATTTCTTGGTTGAAATGGATATGTCAACTTTTTTGAAAATGTTGAACTTCTATCATAAGCAATTACTGACCACTCAGCTTCTTAGATAATAGTAATGGTTTGTAAGATTCTCTTTTGAGGTCGAGCATATAAAGGGTACACACAATGCTTTGGTAGACATCTTGAGCAGACCTCCAAAAACTCCCTAAAAACCTCCTAAACCTCATAAAGCCAAAACCTAATATGGCTTCTTCCTTTTCATATCCTCTAGTTTTAATAAGGAAACTAATCTCCCCCATGACGTAGAAAAGTATGAATATCAATCTTTTACCTTTAATCAACACCATAGAGTTTTCATTATCACTATTGCCTTATTGAAAAATATGGTTTTGAAGACTATCCTATTAAGCTTGTAAGAATCCACCTTAACTATCTCTTTGCTCATTTGTTTTCTATCCTAGATGTTTTTAAGTTTCTGCCTTTGGCCCTTTTTTTTCTTTGGTACCTATGTTCTATCTATACTATAAGTATCATTTTTAATATTTCTCAACTCCATCAACTTTTCTCTTTTTGCAAATATTTTTTTTTGAAGATTTCTAGTCTTCCAATTTGTTTACTTTTCTTACCTGATTTGATCTACTCACCACTTGGATTAAATCACTTCAATCCTTCTACAAAGCTATAAATCCGTTTATCTCAGCCTCCCAGGTCCATCTTTAGTTAAATAATATTTTCTCTCAGAACTCTTCTTTATTATATGGCACAGCCCATGTAATATATTTCTTTAACCATCCCATTACCTTTCCAAAGACTTTTACTGGTCTTAGTTTTTTACCTAGCCTGACTTATTACTATTATAAAAACTTAGACTTTGACCTTGCTTATTTGTCTTGGCATCGTCTACATGAATATAGAGAATTTAATGGAAAAAAGTATATCAATATAATCATACTGTATTTTCTATGGAAGTATGGCCCCACGATACTTCTAATTGGCCATCTTACCTAGTGGACTACCAAGAAATGATCCATGAAGCTTTCTAGTGTTATGATGAACATCTCAGAATCAAGCAAGAAAAAGAAATAAAAAAAAACCTAGAAAAAACTCTTAATCTGATTAATTATCCCGCTTCTTATCCAACGCATTCTAAAACAATCATGGAAGAACCACATCTCACATAAATCGAAAGAGAATTTATTTAGCCAAACTGTGACTGTGGTTTCAACTATGTTCATTGGCATATGCTCAATGACCCATACTTTTGGCAAGAAAACCAAGGTAATAATGACTCTGACAAAACCCCATCAGCTATGATTCAGAAAACAAGCACGTGAACCTTCATCAAGGAAATTCTCCTTAATTATCTATTGGTTCAGATGTCTACATCATGGTTGTCTTCATCCCTCTGACAAGGCAAGCATCAGAAGCTTTAATAATTTCCCTTTTGTATAAATGACATCTTTTACTTTAGTACCCGCTTAGTGGCTGAATACTTTTGTTTATGCTTTGTAATGCAAGCACTTATGTAATCATGTTTGTTTGTTTCCTTAAGCTTCTATCTATATAAGGAAGCCTGGTTCCAGTTTTTATCCATCAAATTTTCTATCCAGAAAATATTCTCATATATCTCTCATGACTTTCTAAAGTTCTTTCTGGTGAGAAGGTTAGGCAGAGTTTTCGGCTTTACAACTTTTTCCGATATTCTAAGTTGTCACTCTATGGATCCTCTTAGAATCATGATCTTCAAGTTTATATCTATTAAGCTTGAAGACTAATGGTGACTTACGGGATTGAATATCTGAGATTCTTTGTTTGTCTTCAACCCTAATATTTGTAAACATATGCTTCGATTCCCGATGAAATGTCCGAATAATCCAGTGACGATTTTTCATGGCATAAACTAATGTCGGAGAAGTTTGGTTGTGCCCTAGAGAATGCTTGTTGGCCTGGTTGCCTGGAGCCCTTTTAAGAGTTATGAGGGCTATTTACATAAAGGCTATATCACTTTTAAGGCTATTTTGTAGAAAACTAAAAGTTTTCTTTAAATGGTTTTAAGTTTTTAAAGAAGATCACTGAGCTACCTCAGATCCCATTTAGCACTAAAGCCTGAGAACGCATGGACATATGATTGACACAAAAGTTGTATTGTTAAGAATCTCTTACTGATCTATCAACCCAAGCTTCACTAATATGTCAGGAAACAATACTTCTTCTACACTTACTCCTACAACCTCTTTTCATTCTTCTTCAGCCTCTTATCTTGATTCCCTATGTAAATTTAAATATCTATCAGAAGAAGATAAAGTCCCATTAACTAATCTTCCTCTTATTAATCCTTATAAAGCATTTGCAAACTTGTCTCACTCGATTACAAAGACCATAAAGAATTTGGTTTCTTCATCCTACAAATCTGTTAAGGAGTATGTTCAAGCAACCAAGTTTTGATCAATATACTCTTCCTCCACCAACAAAGAATAGTATGTCACATTGCAGATTCTTTTTCATTTTTCCACAACAATGGACTATAGAGGATGTACACACCTCTACATTAGTGTTATTCATCTTACCTTTAACTACCATGGAAAAAAAATCACCAATCACTACCTGACTAGCACTTCTTGATACCAGATACAAGAAATACAAACATGCTTGTATTGGTACAATGGAGACTACTCTCAATGTTGATACTATCTTGATTATGCTTTTCCTAAACTTTTATATGGCTCTTCAAGATCATCATCTACTATAAGCTTTGAAGATCCAATTGTAGATAATTGGTGCAGAACAAATTTCTTCTACCCTGGCAGCAACACTTCATTACTAGATAGCGTACAAAGTTCAAAATCATGCTTTGGATTTTGCTATGCCTAACATGAAAAATGATGTATGGTTTCTTTTTTTGGATATGACCCATGTTCCTAATGAAACATATATTCCACGACAGATTCCAAGAAAAGAACTTCAACGTCTTATTCCTGCCTCGTCGATTACAAGTTATGAGTCTCATCAACAACAGTCAAAATCAGTCCAGTCTAAGAAACCTCTTTTCCTAGATAGAGGTAAAAGTTGTGCTAAATCTTTTTCCAAAAGGAAGTAAAGTCATTCAATAATGATGATGTTTTTTCAACTCTAGCAGTTCTATCTATGATTCGGGAACCTAAACCTTCTTTACATGTTCCTATTAAATCATTTAATTCTATAGGCTCTCCAGTTTATCAATTTTAAAACAACAAGGGTCACAAAATATTTTGATGTTTGTGATTATTCTAATTGATTGTAGTTCTTTGATGATGAACATGCAGACAAAAAGAAAATGAAAAAGAATACATCATTTCAAGAATTCCTTCACCAAAGATATGAGAATTGTGATCCCACAGTAGGATTGCTGGGTCAACCTTCTAGAAAATTTGACTACTATGTCTTATATTTTAGAAAGGATGATGCACAACCATACCAGTTTATATCTCTTCCTAAAAAGCTGTTTGAACTCCCTCTACAATCTCCAGAAGTTAAGATAGCTATTTACCCCTATTATAAAAAGGCATTCGACTAATTAAAGGACCAATCTCCTTCTGCTGCTCGAGAAATCAATATATTTAACATGAAGAAAGAAGATTTTCCCCCTTTAAAGTTTGAAGATCCTTTTTCTTCCACCAAACATCACTAGAAGATTTCTCAACCAACAATTATAGATTTTGAAGGTCGTAAAAGAGATAGCTCAACTACTAAACAAGTGCTTAACTGATAATATGAGAATATGATATCTCAAAATCATAATCTTAGCAAAATTGAACAAAATCAGCTTCGTTTAGAGCAAACGGTTGATTACATGGTTATTGATCCTTTGACGTAGTGCGGGCAAAGGATTGATTACCTCCATAATGAGATTTTAAATCTCATCTCTTAGTAGAAGAATTTCTCAACTCAGGAAAGAGAAATCATGCTTCCCAAACAACAACTCAAGTACCTCAAAGGTAGCCAAAGACCAAAACCTCCAGACCCATATACTTTACCTATAATCTCTTCCCAACCATTCTCTCATCCTCTAAGCCTGGGAAGATTCTAAAATACATGGTCAGTAGCCATACCCCTTGTTTTTTTGAATTCATCAAACTTTTCAAAATGTGTCAGTTAAGGACCCAAGTTAGGAATTAGTAGCAAAATGACCATTAAACTGGTAAAAGTAAAATGCAACCCGTTGATCTGGTAACAAGTTGTAAGGGAGAAGGGATATGCGGGAACAGGGGGAAAAGAAGGGGAAATTACTAAAATGGATAAAGTAAATATAAAATATATATTTATTTTAAGGTATTATGGGTATTAAATATAAATATATATTTATTGGAAAATATAATTGTACGTAATAAGATGAGAATAACTAGAAAGAATTATTGTACGTATTATAGATAATAAATATATAAAAATATATAATATTTTATTTTTTGTATTTGGTGGATTAGTAAGTAAAAATAATTGAAAATGTATGTATTATATTGGTATTAGATATAAAATATATATTTATTTGTATGTAAAAAGATAATAAATAAGTGCAAAATTAAGGTGTGATTGAAAGAAAATATATATAAGAATTAAGTGAAAAATTCAGGTGTAAGTTATTTATATGGAAATTAAAATAAACTAACTTAAAATTAGTGGTACCAAGATAAGGTTATAGTGGTACCCAATTATGGTTCTAGTGGTACCAAGTTAAGATTATTGTGGTACCAAGTTAAGGTTGTCGTGGTACCAAGTTAAGGTTATAGTGGAACCACATTAAGATTTTAGTGGTACCAACTTAAGGTTATAGTGGTATAAACTTAAGATTATAATGGTACCAACCTATGGTTGTAGTGGTACCAAATTAAGCTTCTGGTGGTACCAATTTAAGGTCGTATTGGTGCCGAAAAGTTTCAAGTGGTAGCAACGTAAGGTTGTAGTGGTCCTAAAATAAGGTTATAGTGGTACCAAATTAAGGTTATAGTAGTACCAAATTAAGGTTTTAGTAGTACCGAATTATGTCTATTTTGGTACTAAATTAAGGTTCCAATGGTACTAAGTTAAGGTTATAAAGGTACCAAATTAAGGTTACTATGGTACCATCTTAAGATTTTTGTGATACCAAGTTCAGGTTATAATGGTACCAAGTTATGGATCTAATGGTACTAAGTTAAGGTTATAATGATACCAATTTAATGTTCAAGTGGTACTAACTTAAGGTTCTAGAGGCACCAAATTAAGGTCCTCCTGGTACCAACTTAAGGTTTCAGTGGTACCAATTTAAGGTTACATTGGTGCCAAAATAAGGTTTTAGTGGTACCAAATTAAGGTGCTACTGGTACACTTTATGGTTCTAACAGTATCAATTTAAGGTCATATTGATACTAAAACAAGGTTCATTGGTACTAACTTAAGGTTCTAGTAGTACCAAATCAAGGTTATAATGGTACCAAGTTAAGGTTAAAGTGGTACCAAGTTATGGTTATAATGGTACCAAGTTAAGATTCTAGTGGTACCGAGTTAAGGTTATAGTGGTACCAAGTTAAGGTTCTAGTGATACCAAATTACGGTTCTAGTGGTACCAAGTTAAGGTTATTGTGGTACAGAGTTAAGGTTCTAATGGTATGAAGTTATGGTTATTGTGGTACAGAGTTAAGGTTCTAATGGTACCAAGTTATGGTTATTATGGTACGTAGTTAAGTTTTTACTGGTACCTAATTGAGGTTCTAGTGATACTGAGTTAAGGTTCCAGTGATACCTAGTTAAGGTTATAGTGGTACCGAGTTAAGGTTCCAGTGGTGCCAGCCTAAGGTTATTGTGGTACCTAGTTAAGGTTCTAGAGATACTGAGTTAAGGATATTGTGGTACTTACTTTAGGTTATAGTGGTATCAGGTTAAGGTTACACTAGTACCTTAACTTGGTACCACTGTAACCTTAACTTGGTACCACTGTAACCTTAACTTGGTATCACTAAAACCTTAACTTTGTATCACTAAAACCTTAACTAGGTATCACAATAACCTTAAATTTGGTACTACCATAACCTTAACTTTATACCACTATAACCTTAAATTAAGGTTATAGTAGTACAAAATTAAGGTTATAGTGGTACCAAGTTAAGTTTCTAGTGATAACAACTTATGGTTATTGTGGTATCAAATTAAGGTTTCAGTGGTACCAAGTTAAGGTTATAGCGGTACCAAATTAAAGTTATTGTGGTACCATTATAAGGTTATTATAATACCAAGTTAAGGTTGAAGTGGTATCAAGTTAAGATTGAAGTGGTATCAGGTTAAGGTTGAAGTCATCAAGTAAGGTTATTGTCCTAGTATGACCGGGTGAACCAGTAAAAGTGGTACAAAAATTAGGTTAAATTGGTACAAAGTTAAAGTTATAGTGGTACCAAGTTAAGGTTTCAGTGGTGCCAACTTAAGGTTATTATACTAGTGTGACCAGGTGAACCAGTAATTGTGTTACCAATTTAAGGTTATAGTTGTACCAAGTTAAAGTTAGACTAGTATGAAGTTAAGGTTATAATGGCCCTAAGTTAAGGTTATTTAACTTGGTACCACTGTAACCTTAACTTGGTGATGCTATAACCCTAAATTGGTTCCACTGTAACTTTATCTTGGTTTCACTATAACCTTAACTAGGTATCATAATAACCTTAATTTGGTACAAATATAACTTTATTTTGGTATTACTATAACCTTAACTTGGTATGACTATAACCTTATCTTAGTATCACTATAACCTTAACTAGGTACCACCATAACCGTAACTTGGTACTATAATAACCTTAACTTGGTACCATGATAACCTTAATTTGGTATCACCATAACCTTAATTAGGTATCACTCTAACCTTAATTAGGTACCACTATAACCTTAAGTTGGTACCACTATAACCTTAAATTGGTACCACTGTAACTTTAAACTGGTACCACTATAACCTTAAATTTATACCATTATAACCTTAACTTAGTACCACCATAATATTTAATTATTACAACCATAACCTTAAATTGGTACCGTAAATTATTTAAGGATTAGGGTTATGGATTAAGGTTTGTAGATTAAGGTTAAAAATTAGGGATTAAAGAATTAGGATTAGGCTTTGGATTAAAGGTTAGGTTTAGTATTCAGGGTTAGGAATTAAGGTTAGGGATTAGGATTAGGGTTAGGATTTGGATTATGGATTAGGATTACGATTAGGGATTAGGGTTTAAGATTAGGGTCTAGGGATTGGGGTTTAGAATTAGGTTTATGGTTAGGGTATATAATTAGGGTTAGGGATTATGGTTAGTTTTTAGGGTTAGAGATTAGGGATTAGGCTTAGCTTTTAGAGTTACGGGTTAGGGTCAAGGTTAGGGTTTAATGTTAAATTTTAGGGTTAATGTTTAGGATTTGGGTTATTGTAAGATATTTTAAGATGTTTTTAAAACCATAGGGGGGATAAATGCTTAGGAATTTGGCTTAGGGATTAAGGATTAGAATTAGGGTTAGGATTAAGGTTACAGATTAGGGTTAGGATTAAGATTAGAGATTAAGGTTAGGATTTGGATTAAGATTAGGGTTTAAGGTTAGGGAATAGGGCTAGAGATTAGGATAAAGATCAGGATTAAGGTTAAGGATTAGGGATTAGGATTAGGATTAGGATTAGGGTTTAGGAATCACATTATGGCTTAGGATTAATGATTAGGGGTTAGAGATTAGATTAGGGTTAGGGGTTAGCATTAAGGTCTAGGGAGATAAGTTAGGGATTAGGTTTATCGTTAAGGTTTAGAGTTAGAGTTAGGGATTATGGTTAAGGTTTAGGGTTAGAGGTTAGAAATTGGCATTAGGGATTGGGCTTAAGGTTTACGGATAAGGGTCAGGGTTAGGGTTTAGTGTTAGAGATTAGGGTTAATGTTTAAGGTTGGAGATTAGGGTTTGGGTTATTATAAGATTTTTTAAGATCTTTTCAAATCGGAGGGAGATAAGTGTAATTTTTAAAAAAAATATTAAAAAATAATTAGATTTGAACGAAATAAATCTATTTTGGGTCTTTACCAAGTCCACCATAACCAATTTACTTAAAGATCTATTAAGTAATTTAGCACCTTAATTCAATTAATGTTTGACTTCTTAAAAAGATTAAATAAACTAAATTGTTTAAATAATTGGTTAACTAGGCTAAAATTATAATCCTCTATATTATTAATTCTATTAAATTAATTTATGGCTAAAAAACAAATAAAAAATTAAATAAAAATACACATAGGGATTAGGGATTTTCAAAATAATTTTTATGAATTTTATTTAAATTTTGATAAAATAATTTTATTTAATTTTTGATAAAAATAATTTGAAAACAACCTAATCCTTGATAAAATAATTTTTATGAATTTTATTTTATTTTATTTATTTTTAAAATTTTATCTTAATTCCAAACCATAAATTTTATGTATTATTATTTTTAATATGCATTATGAGATCTAAATAAAAATTAAACTATTCTAAATAATAATAATAATAATAATAATAATAATAATATATAATAATAATAATAATAATAATAATAATAAAGTCCAACAAATAAATATCCTACATTATACTTCTCGTGCGAATTTAATAACTAAACTTGATGCATGGCTAAACAAACAAATACATACAAAGAATAAATAGAAAGAGTAATAAAAAACCTGCTATTAGTTACTGATCTGGAAAAGAGAAAAGATATTTGTGATGTAGATGAATAAGACAAAAAGGTTGGGAACTAAAATGTAGTTTTGCCTCAAAGAGGAGAAAATCTATATTGATTGGCGGGCCTTGAAACGGGTTTATGGGTTGGTTTATAGGCCGTGAAGCGGGTCTTCTTTGATTTCTCCCTAAATCGGTGACAATGGAGTGAACGACCTCCTGGACTATGCTGGTGACAGAAGAGGCGACCTTCGGATATGAGAATGAGGGTGCAACAGCGATTGACAATGGTGAACCGAAGAAGAAGACGTGGCTGGAGCGCGATTCTTTTGCTTTCTTTTGACCCCATCAGTGATGCTTGGAAACGACGGTACGGGGTGAGCGTGCAGCGACCTAGGTCACGGAGGATACGGTGTCACCCTGTCATAGTGGATATGGCGGCATATATGTTGTTTTGTATGTTACCACCTATAACCTGCAAAAGCAGGTCGCTTTAAAACTTATTCATACTTGATCTGAACAGAATAGTCTAGGAAAAACAAAACAAATATTTGGGACTAAAACGAAAAAAATATAAAATTATTGTTGGGAAGAGTATTTTGAACCAAAATACAATATTTTGATCGGACGATAGAAAACGGGGCGACATTGTTACCCACCATGTATTTTAGAATGGTCTTTACGCCTGCCATATTCTAAACTAAACCCATTTTTCGTTACCCCTACTTATCCAATTAACAATATATTTGTCACGCCACCCTTTCTTTACTAGTTTTCTAACCCACAGCCAAAGCCCAGACTAAGGTCCATACAACCCGTTACCTAGTATTCAGAACCTAAGCCTGTATTTATTCCTAAACCATCACAAGACCAAAAACTTAAAGGCCTAATGGCTACAGAACACTTTACGCATCGAATTTCTAATGCTTCTATTAGAATCCAAGAACCATCCCATGAAACCATGACTATCCAACCTAACCCAGTTACCTCCTTTCTACATAACCAAATCCAAATGGCTTAGACTGATTTTCCAGCTGCTGTAGTTGAAGCTATCTTAACTGCCTCTAGTTCTTCAGATGAAGAAGATGAAAATTTTGACCAAGAGTCTTTAATGCCTCCTCCTTATCAGAGTTACAAATCTATATTGGCACAACAAGCTCAGCCAAAAGAATCTGGAACATCAAATGCTCATATTGGACCTATTCCACAAGCTCCTCCCCCAGTTCCTCCTTAAACTTCTCAAGCTCCTCTTACTACTGCTCCTTAAGAACCAAAACTATTATATAAAGACATTTCCTATATCAACATTGCTTCTACTTGGAATTAACCATCCCTTTCAGTCAAGCTCACATTAGATGGTATTCCACCACATCAATGACATGATAAATTATTGGAAATGCATGCTTGGGTGCCAAGTTTAATTACAAAAAGAAGGTGCGACAGGTGTCAAAGTTATTTCAGCATTCACTACTGCAATGACAAGATCCATGAAACAATGGTAATTGCGTCCTAGACAATATAGATAGATGCAACTCTAGTAGTTGGCAACCATTGATATTTTTATACTCACACTTTACGCAGAATTCATTGGTGACCAGTCTTCTTTTACTAAGATTGCCAGAAAAGAATTTCTTAAGATGAAATGTTGTTCTTACAACAGAAAAGATTTGGAGAAGCATTTCAAAAGGATGATGAAGCATTACTATCTTATCAGTACAGGATTTGATAGTGACAACAATCTCAAGTAGGTCTATCTCAATTTAGTCCCTGAAACCATTGGTCATGAAACTCTCCGGATCATTCAACAAAATGGAAAGTCTTTGAATGATTTTACTTTTAGGAGATTACATCATACCTTAATAGCAGCATTGTAAAAACTGTGCAAAACATATACTTTTTTCATGGAATTTAATCAGTCTCAAGATTTATTGGATAAAGTGTGCAAACACGAAAAGCTCTCTATTAAATGCAATGATAAAAACACTTGTCATTATACTCCAAAGAAGAAACATCACAGAAGAAAGCTTTTTTCTTTTGATAAGACTAAAAGATTTCGGCGCAAGAAGAGAAGATTTTTCTAGTATAAGCAAAATACTGAAAAATTCAAAAAAATGTTTTATCTGTCGACAAAGAGGACATTTTGCAAGAAATTATCCACAAAAAAATTCCAAGTCTAAAGCAAGATGGTTAACACCATTACTCAAGCTACGAGAACAAATTTTTCTAAAGAATAAATGAAGTTTATTTTCTCTAAGACAAATGAAGAGCCATTTGCATTTTTCACCATAGAAGCCTACTCTTCTGACTCCAAATCAAATATTGGCTGAATATACACGGTCCAGATTGCTCCTCTAAATCCATCCATCTTTGCTACTCAAGTCATACCTCAAGCAAAAGTCATTATCTTAACAAACAAGTATGTAAAGCCTATTTTAGTGATTGCTTTATTTGACACAAGAGCAACCAATACTATCATCAATCATAAGCTCCTTCCAGATCATATGTGGCTTTCATGCAAAGAAAGCTTCAAGGCAGTAAATGGTGTGCTTTATATGGATAAAATCAGTAGCCCATCAAGATTTGTCTCTTTTCCTCCAAATATGTTGTTACTCCAGTGTATGGATATGCTGGTGATGGACGAGATATGATCATCTGTTATTCTAATGAACTGATAACTTCTTGATGAGGTCAAATCCTATGATCATATCTCGTCCATGATCATTATATCCATATACTGTAGTGACAACATATTTGGAGGGAGAGAGACAAATCTTGATAGGTTTGCTGATTTTATCCACATAAAACCCACAATTTGCTGCCTTGAATCTTTTTTTCGATGAAAGCCACATAATCTAGAAGGAGCTTAGGATTGATGATAGCATTGGTTGCTCCTGTATTAACTAAAGCAATCATTAGGATAGGCTTTGCATACTTGTTGATGTATGCTTTTTCTTGACGTATGATTTGAGCAGCAAAGAGGGATGGATGTAAAGGAGCAATCTACATTGTGTATATTGAGCCAATATCTAATTCTAAGTCATAAAAGTAGGCTTCTTCGGCTAATAATGCATATGGCTCTTCATCTGTCTTAGAGAAAATAGACTTTATATCTTTTTTAGATAAATCTACTCCTGTAGCTTGAGTAATGGTGTTAACAATCTTGGCTTTAGACTTGGAATTTTTTTACGAACAATTTATTGCAAAATGTCCTCTTTGCCAACAAATAAAATATTCTTTGAATTTCTCTTTCTTGAGCTAAGAACTCCTTCTGCTGAGAGATGAGATTTAAAATCTCATTATGGAGGTAATCAATTTTTTACTGGCACTGAGTGAAAGGATCAATAACCATGCAATTGACCTTTTGCTTTAAGCGAAGCTGATCTTGTTGAATTCTACTAAGAATATGATTCTGAGATATCATATTCTCAGATTGCCAGTTAAGCACTTGTTCAGTAGTTGAGATATCTCTTTTATGAACTTCAAAATCTAGAGTTGTTGGCTGAGAAATCTTCCAACGATGTTTGGTGGAAAAAGAAGGATCTTCAAACTTTAAAGGAGAAAAATCTTCTTTCTTCATTTCAAACATATTGATTTCTCGATCAGTAGGAGGAGATTGGTCCTTCTTTAATTGCTTGAGTGCCTTCTTATAATAGGGGTGAGCAGTCATCTTAACTTCTAGAGAAAGTAGAGGAAGTTCAAACGGCTTTTCAGGAAGAGGTATAAACTTGGATGGTTATGGATCATCCTTTCTAGAATATAAAACATAGTAGTCAAATTTTCCAGAAGGTTGGCTCAGTAATCCTACTGTGGAATCACCATCCTCATATCTTTGACGAAGGAGTTCATAAGATGATATCTTATTTTTCATTTTCTTTTTATTGACATGTTCATCATTAAAGAACTACAAGCAATTAGAACAATCACAACCATCAAAATATTTATGACCCTTATTGTCTTAAAATTGATAAACTGGAGAGCATTTAGAATCAAATGATTCAATAGGAACCCGTAAAGAAGGTTTTAGGTTCCCAAACCATAGATAGAATTGCTAGAGTTGAAAAACATTAGCATCATTAGATGACTTCGTTTCCTTTTGGAAGAAGATTTTTGTCTGACCTTCATTTCTATCAAGGGAAAGAGGTTTCTTAAACTAGACTAGTTCTGATTGTTGATAGAGAGACTCATAACTTGTAATCTACAAAGTATGAATGAGACATTGAAGTTCTTCTATTAGAATCTGTCATGGAATATAAGTTTTATTAGGAACATGGATCATATCCACAGAAAGATATAACGCATCATTGTTCATGTTAAGCATAGAAAAATCCAAAGCATGATTTTGAACTTTGTATGCCATCTGGTAATGAAGTGTTGTTCCTAGGGTAGAAGAAATTTTTTCTGCACCAGTTATCTGCAACTGGATCTTCAAGGCTGAGATCAGATAAGGATCTTAAAGAACCATGTAGAAATTTAGGAAGAACGTAATCATGATAGTATCAACATTGAGAGTAGTCTCCACTGTACCAATACAAGCGTGTTTGAATTTCTTATATCTAGTATCAATAAGTACTTGTCATGTAGTGATTGGTAATCATTTTCTTCCATGGTAGGTGAGAGCAAGACGAACGGGACCAAAGTGGAGGTGTGTATATCCTTTTGCAGTCCATTGTCATGGAAAATGAAAAGGGATCTCTAACGTGACATACTGTTCTTTGTTGGTGGCAGGAAGAATATATTGATCAAACTTGGTTGCTTGAACATACTCCTTATCATATTTGCGAGATGAAGAAACCAGATTCTTCATGGTCTTTGTAATCGAGTGAGACAACTTTGCAAATGCTTTATAAGGATTAATAAGAGGAATATCAGTCAATAGGACATTATCTTCTTTTGATAAATATTTAAATTCACATAGGGAATCAAGATGGTAGGCTAAAGAAGAATGGAAATAAGTAGTCAGAGTAAATATAGAGGGAGTATTATCTCCTGAAATATTCATGTTCTTAACATCAAATTGGACCTTCTCCACATTCTCTTCCTTTCATCTAACCAAAAGTCCCCCTAAGGTTTATATAGAAGGAGAGCGAGAAAGAATTACAATTTGTCCCATGAGGTTTAGGTGAAATTATGTTTTTTCCCTTCTTGTTTCATAAATATATACTTTTCACCCTACTTTTTCATTACAAAGCAACTTCTGAAATCTTAATTTAGATATTATGTTAATTATATTTTAGTAATTTTAATAGTATAATATTTTTTTTACAATTAATGGAAATTTTAATTTTTTTTTTCTTTTTGTATTTTTGAGTTTTTAAAACAGTATCTTTTAAATATCAATTAATTATAAAAAAAGTACTCCCTCCGTCCCAGTTTACTTGAAACATATTCCTTTTTAGGATGTCCTAAAAGGTTGAAACTTTTCTTCTTTTGGAAAAGTTTAAACAATTAAATAATCCTTTTACACAAAACCTAATAAATACTCTTTTTTTAATATCCACTCAATCTCTCACTGCACAAAAAGCAAAAAAGAATCTTTTCTTTTTTAATCATTATTTAAACTTTTACTACATAAAAAATTAACATAAATTACATACACTTTAATCTCCGTGCCCAAAGAAATGTTTCAACTTAATTGGGACAGAGGGAGTATTATAAAGATTGAAATTCCTTGAAGATAACTGCCGCATAATTTAAAGTAAGATTTCAAAAGTTATTGTTGAACTATATTAAAAAGGTAAGGGGTAAAGTGTATATTTCTAAAATATGAGAGGCAAAGTTTAATTTTACCTAAACCTCAAGGGACAAATTGTAATTAACCCTATATTTTTTAAGCAAAAAAAGTTTCATACAATAGTAACTAGTTTTATGCAATTCATTTCCAGTTTCATGCGCTACCAAAAAATGAATTAGTTTAGTAAAACCCTGTTTTATATAATAGGGACTCATATATATATATATAAAGTGGAATCAATTCCATACAATATGAATTTGGTTTCGTATAACAACTAGTTTCATATAATAGTAACCAATTTTATTCAAATAGTTTCTAATATCATACAAATAATTTGCAATTTAATACAATTTTTTTCAGTTTTATACCATATCAAAACTAAAATTTACATGTAAGCAGCACGTAATACAAATATTTTTACATTTTGTTACTTTTTCATGCAAGATACCTTAGTATACTACGGTATTTCATATATTACTCACTTTTTTATGAATATTTTGTTTAAATACTATGGTATATCATGAAATACCTTAAGGTGCGTACCGCGGTATCAATTTTTTACACCTTATGTGTGTAATATTTTTTTTTATCATTTTATAGCAAAATACAACGCGTAAATATGTGAAATAATAAAATATAATTGATACACATCTTTTGATACATACTTTTTCTTTTGCTAGGATAGAAGCATTATATTTTGAGCTATCTAGAAATTTAATATGGTATTAGAAAATGTATTGTTATTAGCAGAGTACTTCCTATTTTTTTTCCTCATGTATCAAAAATTAGTTTTTTTACTGAATAATATTTATTTTGCTCTATACATAACATCTTTTATGTTTTTTGGGATAAAAATATTACTTCCTTTGTTTCACAAAAGCTGTCCTCTTTACTATTCACAGTAATTAATCTATGATTTTATTTCTTTTAAAATTTATCATAAAAATATGAAATTTTTATATGAAAATGAAACTTTAAAAATTCTAGTTTTTAAATATCATTTTTGAAATTTTTTTTCAATTCATATTAATATAAATATATTCAAGTCAAACTTTAGTCAAAAAAGGTAAAAGGGACAACTAATATGAAACGAGGGGAGTATCTTTTATATGTATTTTATTTATATTTGGGAAATTATAACAAGAAAAATTAGAATACATATAAAAAAATTTTAAAAAAATTATTTAATATATTTTATCTTAAAAAAATATTATAACATTTTTTTATACTGAAAAAGCAGTTTGCAGTGCGGCATACTGTACGGCATACATAGGATTTACGGGCGTCTATGCTCTGGGAGTATGTGCTATGGGAGTATATGGTACAGGCCTCCAGGAGTAGTTCAGAATTTTCGAAAGAACCCCACAATTCTCAACTGTCGTCTGTCGACTGATGCAGTCATGGAAACAGCCGCTGTAAAGCCACAGTCGACGGGAAGTCGTCCATTCCTAGTCTACATGCACGGCGCGGAATTCGCAGTCAGACGCTCATCTCGTTTTCGGATCCAATCAGGTCTTATCGTCTGCAAATCCCGGAGTAGCAGCGGAAGCGTTTCTGGGCTGCTTCTTCTTCTGGTTGGTGTCTTTTCTCCGGTACCTCTAATGGTGGAGAATTTTTTCTCTGGAATTCTTTGATGCTAGCTAAGATTCGCTTACCCTCTTTGTACATCGAAAAGCGAGGCCTGGAATGTGTCCTCTTTGGCTCACAGCAGGACCCTGATTTCAAGGTCTTGCTCTTCTCTGTAAACTCTCCATTAATCACTTTATGTCATGTTGGGGCGCGTCGATGGACGGTGATCGATTATGGGGCCGAGTTTATAAGGTGTTTTGGTGATCAAGAAGCTGCGGAGGGATCCATGAGACTTGGTGAACCAATTAGCTATAAGGGTAAGTTATATTTCATGTCTACTAAGTCTCAAAGAAGATGTTTCGTAATCGGGGGATTCGATTCCGATAGAGTGGTAATAGAACTGATGGATACCGATGACCCAGTAATGCCCCCTTATGCTACCTCTGATTTTTTGGAACATGTTGTAGAATTTGAGGGTGAGATCTATTCAGTTTGCCTACACTTCGGTGTGGATGATGATGAAGTGATTGCTGTTGAAGTGCATAGATTTGATTTTTCAGACATGAGATGGGTGAAGGTGGAAAATGTCCCCCATTTGGCTTTCTTTCTTGAGCACAATGGTTCCTTCTGCTGTCGAGCATCCATGCCTGGAACTAAAGGGAATAGTGTTTACTTCTTCATGACTGATGATGATGTACATCTATATGAATATGACATCGGTCATGGAGCCCTATCTGTTCATCGGCCTGTAATTGACAAATACAAGCAACACTCATCACCATTCTGGATTATGTGTGATAAAAGGTTAGTAAATCAGTCGGAAGAAATGAAGAAAGGTGATATTATATTGACACAAAAAGTGCAGGTCAATGATAGAGATAAGGAGTGCCAATGGCACGACATGTTACTAGAAGAGGCAGAAGTTGAGAAAATGATTTACTGTGACCTAAGACCCGATGTTGCAGAATCAATTGGTCATTATCTTTCTCCAGTCGACTATTTGCAGTTTCGTGCTACTTGTAGAACTTGCCGATCAGTATCGCCATTGGTCCAGTTCAAAGAATCACTTTTGAATGCCTTAAAGAGTGGCCATTCTCTATCGCCATTGCTTTGGTTCTTAGAGCCAGGTAATCTGGGAGCCTTTATTGACCCTATTCGCGGTGATAAGTATCTGATGACCTTACCACCACAATTGTTAGGATGTGCAACTGCCTACTCAAAGGAAGGTTATTTGTTAATGTCTGGCCTTGGTTTGAATTCTACATTCTTTTACAATCCCTTTGCAAGGAAACTTTTGCCCTTCACACACACTCTAGCAGAGGATTTTAAGACCTATTGTGCAGGATTCTCATCAAATCCAACTTCTGATTGTTCGATTATTACGGCTACTGCATCTCTTGGTCATATACGTGTTACATTTGGTAAGTCAGGAAGCCATGCATGTTCCCACTATAGCTTTGCCAATGACAGCGGCTTTTCCTTTTGTGACAATAGCCCTGTATTCCACAATGTTGCATTTCATTTTTTGGGCGAGCATGGATTTTTAGGAGTTCTTCGACCAGTAAGGAATCATTTTGCTTGGGAAGTTCACTAACCGACCAAACAGCTCTCACGCTACAACCAAAATTTTTTGCTGGAAGCTGAATTAAGGGAAACTCATATCTGTCTTTGCAAGCTATTTTCAGAAACGTGTTCGGGTTTTTATGTGGGACAAGCCGACCAGAAGATGGGTCAGAGTTGGCAGTCTGGGTAGATACATGATACTCTATCTGTCCCAAAAGTTTTGCTCCATTTATTTTTGGTAATTAATCTATGATTTTTTATTTTCAACATTTTAATATATAAATACAAAATCTTTGTATATGAATGATAATTCAATATATGTAGTTTCTAAATATATTTTTTTTATTTTTTTTAATAAACAATAATATAAATAAAATTGAGTCAAAATACAACAAAAAGTCAAATGTATCAAAATTTATGAGACGGATGGAGTATATGTTAGGGGAAATTACAAAAACACCCTGTGATTTGGTCTAACCTATACTTTGCCCCCTCTATTTTCTAAAACATACACTTTACCCTCTATTTATTTTATAGTGTCTGATAACAACTTCTGAAACCCTAATTCAAACTATATGATAATAATTTTCTAATAATTTTAATATTTTTAATATTTTTTTCACAGCCAACCGACCTTTAAAAAATATTGATATTTAATTATAGAGAGGAAAGTATACTTACAGAAAGGAAAAACTAATAGTTTAAAATGTCTTTTAACTATAAAAAAAATACTGAAGAGATTTAAATTATTGGAAGATGATTATCGTATAATTTAAATACAATTTCAAAAGTTATTATCAGGTAGTGTAAAAAACATAGGAGGCAAAGTATAGGTTTCTCAAAATAGAGGGGGCAAACTATAGGTTAGACCAAACCACAGGGAGTTTTTGTAATTTTCCCTATATGTTAGTAATTCATCGTCCATGTCTATGATCGCAGCTATCCCTGGAATGGGAAACAAGATTTACTTCCCCAGGCTTTGTGGGAAAAGCATTGTGTTTTACTCCCTTGAGACAAAAATGTTCCACACTTTTGAGAATAAGGACATGGAGATTGATGTCTTCGACACCAGGGAGCAGCTACGAGCTTGTTGGATAGATCCCATTTGGCGCTAGATTGCACAACCGTTGCTAGGGGGTGGTTATTCGTATATGTCTGGACATGGCTTGGATGACAGGTAATGTGAAGTGCATTTTTAGCTGACTGCTATAGTGAGGAATCTAGTATCATATGATGCAGCTAGTTTGTTCCAGTACTCAGTCATCTTTCTGAGGTGATTAATCGGAGTCTCTGTTTGCTTCTCTCTTAGCAATGGTCAATCCCTTGCCAGGGTAACGAGTTAGAGATCAAAGCTACAGTTCACTTGATAGGTACGGTTTGTTGTTTCTCACATGTAATTAGCCCAAATATTTCAACCCCAATTTGGTCTCAGATTTGAATATGAATTGTATGAAGCAGCAAAAGCACACTTGTAACCTTTGTCTTTTTAGTTGTAACATTGAAATGATAAACCTTGGAGCTAGAATTAAGTGGTTTGCTATTAACAATTCAAGTTTGGCATAGTGTTTCAAAGATTTAAGGACCGTTTAGTTCAAGGGTTTTCAAAATATTTAGGAAGTAAGTATAGGAAACTAACATTTTGAAAAGTAACAATCTATAATTTTTAGAGTACAAATATAATTGAATACCAATGAAAAATTTAAACAATATTGTGTTTGGTTAGATTGAAAAGAATTGAATTCTCGCCCTCTAGTAGAGCTCATTCACTCACAATTTCTAGAAAGTAACTTCCCAACTTCACTAGTAGAAAAATGATTTTGCAAAATGAAACATCTCCTTTGGAAAATAAGAATCTAAGAAAACATTTTTTCGTATCAAACTAAATATAATATTGTTAAAATTCTTTTTTCCACCACTGATATTCAACTATTTTTATAATTTAAAAATTGTAGATTGGTACTTTCCAAAATATTACTCTGCTATAATTTTGCTCTCCAAGAAATATGGTAGAATTAGGATTTTTGGCGGCGAAAGGAGAGTGTGAGTGGCACGGAAGAGAGTGTGATAAGACAATGGCGGTATGGCAAGACTGTGCAAACGCCACGTGAAAGTGGCATATATAAGCTTAAATTACAACTAGTACTAAAATTTAAATTGATCAAAAGTCAAATTTCAAGCTATTACACAACCATCTAAATAAAATTTGTTTGAGTTAATTTCTAATAGTATACATACAAATATATATTACTTTGAGTAACCTTTAGTTTTAATTTGAAGTAAATTATCAAACTTTATTGATTTTCAAAATAAATTATTTCTATAGTTACTAAATATATATATGCTTTGTATTTCTATAATCACTAAATATATATGCTTTGTGTTTAACTTTAGACTAAAAGCCTTTAAAATTATTTAGACACTTCAAAAATGCATTTTGAAAGAGAAATATTATTGTTACTTTTTCAGGTAAAACATAAAAATATTTAGTTAATTTTCTAAAAAAATAAAGAGTTATCTCCCACTTGTCAAGGTGGATTGCTAGAAAATATATTAATTCTAGTTTTTTAGAATAAAATAATTAAAAATATAAGAGTTTACAATTCCACACTTAAAACAAGTAGAAAAAAACATATGTTTTTTACAATATTAATGCTTTTATTAAGAATTAACATCACTTATTTGAAAGTTTTGAACTTAACTTGGTTTGTGAAGTTCAATGTCTAAAATAGGCTTACTCGTAATCTGATGGCTAATCATGCCAACTAAGTAAAGTAGAAGAGTTAATGTTGCATTTAAACTATGGTTTTAAGACAAGAAAAACGAATGACAAACAACAAAAGGATTGTAATGAGTAACTCATATTTTTTGTTTCAATAATTTTCCTTTTATAAAAATATTATTATATTTAATTTTTCACTAGATTTTAATTATAATAGTGGTGTCAACTTCAATTAATTAGGGAAGAATTATGTACATGGTTCTCATACCTTTGAATGCATGCCTCATTGTCTCTATTTTTATAGTCTCCCAACGTATCTAGGAAGGTTTCCAACTTCTGATAAATGACCAAATTAGTACATTATTTCTATATATTTTTAAAAATCCCAAAGGCACGAGAGCACCCCCGCCCAACATAGTTCCACCAAGAATTTTGAAAACCTGTAAACCAAACGCTACCTAAATGCTACCTAAAACTATTGCATGAATTCTAAAGTTCAATCCCTTATCCCTCGTGGCTCAAATGCTTAAAATAAAATTAATGGTTTATTGTTGAAGTACATAAATATTTGTACTTTCACTTGTTAAAAAGCATTTTATAAGCAAAAAACACATTATACAAGTTGTTGGTGTAACCATGCACATGTTTATTTTCACTAATTACATTTCTTTTATCATAATTATGCAATCCGCATATGAAAAATACAATTATTTAAAAACTATAGTTCCAAATTAACCCTTTTTTCTCAACTTTTATTAGTACCAAATTAACGAACATGGCAACCTAAGGGACTATAGTTTCCTACTATGAAGCTTAAGGATCCAATCAGACTGAGTTGTACTTTGATGATCAAATTGTCCTAATCATCAAAGTTAGAGGACTAAATGGTACTTAGGTAACTGGGTACATATTACATTTTACTCTTCAATTTCAAAAACCTATAATTTTCAGAAATCAATATCTACCATCCCAGTCGGACATCTTTATTAAGGGCGAAGCACAACTGACCCAAGAGTGGCTGCTTGGGTCTGACTAGGTATGATGAATACACTCTCTCGATGACCCAAAGGCATTCTCATCCATCAATGCAAATCTGATTTGGAGGCTGAGCTGCTGGCAGTGCGTGAAATGCTATTATTTGCAACTGCTGATCGCCTCACCTCAGTAACAATTTTAACAGATTGTTTATAGACTCTGCAAGCGTTATTCGGCTCTTTATTTGTAAATTTCATCCCTATTGATTTTCTCTGTGACATGATAGACATGTTGAATTCTCTACAATGTTTCTTAGTGATTGTGGTCTCAGGGCCTAGAGTTTCTCTTGCCCATGGTATTGTTACTATTGTGCTTTCCTAATCTTTTGTTTTTCCTGATTCTGATTACCAAGAAAAAAAAACTATACTTACCCCTAAAATGCATAAAACCATCAGTTGACCAAAGTTCAAACAGTCAAAATGTTGAATTCAATCATACTCCAATTGATCACATAATTCAATGGTTCTAGAAGCAGATGTTGGTTGCAAAAGAAAGTACTTGACTGCCATAAATGCTTAGATGGCCGAAGCTATAACTATTAGGAAAGGATTGCTTCTAGTTGCTGAAACGAAGCAGTGCAAGGTCGAAGTTGAGGCTGATTCCCTTGAGCTTGTTAATGCTATCCAAATACCATATTGATCTTGTAGTGCTGGAAATTAAACACTTGTGATCTTGTTTCTTGGACTCGAAGTTTCGTCATACCCCTAGTGTAGCTAATGAGTGTGCTAATAACTACTTGGTGGAAAAAGGGGATGAGCCATGTGAATTGGACATTGTGTCTCTCATCTTCTCTTTAATTCGTCATTCATTTGGACATTTTGTATGATTCTCCTTGATCGTTGATAAAAATCTCTTTTAAAAGGAAAAAAAAAAAATTCAAGAGATCAACTTCAGCTTAGTGCATTTTAAAAAAAAATGCATACCCCCAACGACTATAATAGAAACCACAAATACCACCGTGAGTAGCCAAAATTTCTATTATGGGAAGGGCATTGAAAAGACACTTCCACAAGAAAATTTTTAATTTCTGCGTGAGCATGGAGGCCCATATACATTTAAGGATTTTAGAAAACATCAGATGAGCGGAGATAGAATTATTGTTTGAAGAAGATGACTCTAATTTTTTTGATCGCTGAACAAATTTGTCAATTTTTTTCAATTAGTTTCCAAATCCCATGGAAAAAAAATGTTTACTAACATTTAAATAGAGCTAGTTTACATACTCAATGTTGCCACGGCTTCTGAAATTGTATTCAGTTCAAAAAAATGTAAAAATATTTAAATGTCATAACTATAGTATAGATTTTTTTTGTTACGCCGAGATAAAACATTTCAAATAAATTTAGTTAACAACTTTAAATACAGTTATAATTTATCAATAGAAGATTGGTGTAAAAATTCGAATGGCTATATGTATACTTAATATTTGAATGTCATAACCATAGTATATATTGATTCAATTCCCAATGCTTCACTTAAGTTTTCCAAATGGCTTAATTTCTTTCAGAGTGAGGTTTTGGGAGTTCTGTCTAGCTTATGGCTCAAGGGTGCCACCACCATTAACCTTTAATCCACAAAGACTGCCATCGTTTGCAAATATTTTTTTTTTAAAAAAACCAAATTTCGTTTAAAAATAAAAAGATGAAAGAAAGATAAAACGTAAACCAAAAAATGGAAAAAATAAATAATGAAATAGAAAGATAAATTAAACCAAAAAATGGAAATAACTAATGAAAGATAAAAGAAAAAATGATGGAATGAAATTTCAAATTATAGAAAAATATCATGAAATTGAAGCTTAAGGGATGAAAGAGCCTGGAAAAAAAATATGATAATAACACACACACATATATATTGAACAAAAAAACTATATGATTATATTGCTTAGGAAATAAAAAAAAAACAAAAGTACTATCCTGGAGCGTGCGACCCCTACATTTTATGCCATACCTGCACCTCAAGCAACACAATATCCACCTGTAGCTTACCCCACCCCATCTTACAAAACACTCCTGAACACAAAACTATAGAGATCAATATTATAACCCATTTTTGAACGCCTAGCCTGGATTAATTAATCAATTCATCCAGTTGCACCTAAATTTCTTACACCTATTTCCAACACATAAATAAGAAAAAACTTTGACAACCTCCTCACTGAGAACTATACCCACCCAAGATCCAATGTCCAACTTCAATTATTACAAGCTACCAATGAAATTGAAACACCCTGTAAAAAAGAATATAATAATATATATTAGTATATAATTGAAAATTCCATAATCATAAATTAAAAAAATGTTATCATGAACTTAAAAAGTAATAACACTAATAGCACTAATGATTCGAGAGAGAAAAATACAAATAGTAATAAAAAAATATAGTTTTAACAAAGATGGAGAATCTGAATTTTAGAAGAGAAAGGCAGTAGGTAATATACAAGCAATAACACTAATTAATGGAGGGAAAAAAAATACAAAGGATACTAAATATCTAGAAAGGCAAGAAGTAATATATGATGCCTTGTTGTAGGGTTCTATGAATATGAGATGTGTTAGAATATGTAGAGGTAAGTTTTAAAGGAAAGTCATTATTTTTTCCAAATATATTAAGCATGAAAGGAGTAATTAAATTAAAAGATTTGTTATTCATGGAAAGTTGATTTTTTACCTAGTATTTTTGTAAACATATATGGTTAGAATATTAACCATTAAAACTAATCTATAAATAAATAAGTAAGCAGGTAAATTAACTATATGGTCATTTCACATTTAGAATAACTCACGCATCTAATGACGTGCTAATATGTGAATTCTGAAATACATCATAAAATGACACGTGGCATTTTCCATAATTAACCCTACCTCTCAACACGTATTACACTTTGATTCGCAGAGTTTGAGTTCAACCCAGTTCAAATATGTTTAATATGTTGCAGATTTATTTCTAAGATGACACGTGTAAAGTGATTAACCATATTAAAAGGTTCACTTTTCCGTGTTCTGTGCGTATGATGGAACTATTTTCTCACCCACAATTTCCCATCCTTCTAACTACCAGTGTCCCTAAGCAGTTAAGCTCAGATCTCGACCCACTTCCTAGATCCGTTCATCAACCATCCCCACTATTAACTAACCCAGTTATCCACTATTATTGCCAATACAGGTGTCAGCTACACTGGTGAGCATATATAGCACAACGCTTTATTTTTTTGGCTTCTACAAAACTAGTTGGACGGGTCAATAGTTCATAAAAAAATGCGGCTTTTTTTTAAGGGGTCTTATCTAACATAGATTTCTTTTGATAGAGTTTACCTATGATGTTAAACTTTAAATTTTAAGAAAAACATGTAATGCATTCAATTTTGCACATTATATGACTGAGAGGAATACAAGATTAAAGATAAATTATATCATTAATAGTGAACGCTAATAATAATAATAATAATAATAATAATAATAATAATAATAATAATATGTCCATTGTCAAACAACATCAAAGGCGTAGGAGATAACCCGTCTAATGGACAGGGAATTTGCTCATACAAGAGCGTCTAATATGATTATAAGGCGCAAAGAATATTTAATATTTCACATAAACACAGAAGTACATAGCGATGTGTTGTACATTTGTATTGATTGGGGAAGAAAGTCATATTATATAAGGATCTTCTATCTTTGGAAACTCTGCAGCAACGTCAAAGTTTTCTACTAATTCGATCATGTGACCATTAGAAGTGTGAGTAACATTGGGAACAATGTTGCTGTTCAACTGAAGTGTAAGAAGAGTATGGATGCATGGGGCAAAGTAAATAAAGATGTGATGCAGGGTAAGACATACTAGTCATGGGCTGCAATAATCTGATATAAGAAATCAGCATTCATAGCTCGAGCTGTAGATGGTGAAACGGAATCCTTTAATTTCAACCTGATGGAAATTATGTTTAAAACATAAGATTTTGTTATATTTTGTAGTAATAAATGTAAGTACATCTCATCTTCCTCCTTACAAAGCTAAAGCAATTTCAAGTTCAGGAGCGAATGATGTGTCAACACATTGCTACGTAGAATCCCGAGAATTGGAAGGGCCAAGGAGACTGCAATATGACAAAGAAAGAAGATGAGTTACCAACAATATTAAGTAATGCGAGGAGAAAGTATATTAGCATTTATGACATACAGGTGAACAGATTGAGAAGGGAAATTAACTGGAGAAGGTAGTGCAAGCGCATCTGGTTGTGGGGACTGAGAATGAGATTGATGTATCTGCTGACTTGAGCGCTGCAATAGGCAATAAACAGTTTACTATCTTGGAGAAAGAAATGACGAATGTGCAGGAAATAGATAAGAGTTTAAAGAACCATACAAGTTGTTCGCTCAGCTGAAATGCAAGGACCTCCTCATCGTAGTTAATCAAGTGAAACTTTCTTACAGTGAGAGGGGAATATGGGTTTTGGAATTTAAATGAAGAAAGTTCAAACTCCAGAATAAGGTCTTGATTAAGTGACTGCTGAAATTGTTCCTCAAGCTTTGCAGGTCCATTAGCCTATATAATTTGAACAGATAATCCAACATGTGATATAGTGTGGTTAACATAATAAACAATGAAGTTATCTAATGAATTAGTGGGAAATATAAAAGATTAAGGTATTGAAAGAGGCATAAACCGATTGTTCCAAGGAACGGAGAGCTGAGGCAGAGGAACCAAAGAACTTTGTGGCCACAGAGTCGAGCATCGTGAACAAAAGGTTGCCTGTAGAGTCGAACACTCGAACAGTTGCTTTATACCGCATAACTGGTGTCCGACAAGAAGTCTTGCAGTGTTCACAAAAATAGGTTAACCCAATGGGGTCAACTTTTCGACAACACTTTTTGCAAGCGAAATACCACCACGATCGATCAGTAAGAAGCTCAGAAACGGTTGCACGGACAGAGTATATATTGTCCTAGGTTAAATTTGTGGCGGCGGTGTTAAGGGCAAAGTATACAATAACAATGTAAAAGTATAAATGAGATGTAAGGGGAGTAACTCACAAATGAGGGGCCACGGGTTAGCAAATCCTTTACTTCTACAATAGTTCGCCGACGACCATAAACCACCCTTAGTTCAGTTCGCCGTTCAGCCATTGAGGGGACATAGTCATGAATAACGTCAGCTCCGATGGATGGCCTAGTATGAAGGAGGGAAGTTATCGACAAAACTAATAAATGAAGTATATACGTTCAAAGTTAAAGGGAGGAAACAACAACAGGGTATAGAAAAGTCATACAAGCGAATGAATTCTTGCACTTCATTGATTTCAAGATTAACATATACTTTTGTCCCTGAAGTTGAGGAAAGGTTGTACTGCCCTGTAGTGTGATGATAAAATTAATGAATGTATTAACATAAGAGAAAATTGAATAGGAAATAATTATATTACAGTAAACTACATACCTTGACATAACCTGACAGACATCGATGTGACAACCAAGACATAAGTCGTCGGGGTGCCCTTCAATGTGGTGTAGTCAACCAAATGTGTTTGAGCTCCCCAAAGAGTTATATCGATTGTGGACCCACTAAATGAAAAACACGGCAATAGTAAAAAATAATAAATTGAAGTTAGTAGGCAACTAATAGAGAATTAAGGTGAGTACAGTATAAGTAATAAACAGAACCTTATATTTTGGAGTATGATAATCCGCATATTTGTGAATGCCCCATCAGATCTAACAATATTAGTGCTATCACCCAGCGAAGTAAGTTTCCCAACAACATCTATGATATAGAAAAAGTATGGAGTTGGTTTGTTAAGTGCAGCTGAAGTTGATTTAAAATATGGTAAGTGTGGAGAGTTATACCACATAGCTGAACATTTTGAGGGTGTCACAGGTGAATCTGATCAAAAGGGATGAACTCAAACTTATGAAGGCTGATGTTCGGGACAGGAACAGAGACTAAAGTAACCTTTGTCCACCCGGTGAAACGAATGAAATATTCATGAGTCACTGGCCTATACTCTTTATCGGCCTTGAAGACGTTGAAGTTTGTGATAATGTAGACATTCCCTTCCTTCAGCAAGGAGTTGAACTTAGGAGCAATGGATGTAGAAGCCATTGCATGAATGTAATCATTCTAGAGAAGCAATTTAAGATCAAAGGAATATAAATGCATTGAGAACGAAGAAAGATACAGTAATTGGAGGGACAATAGATGGAAGGGAAATAAATAATAAGGGAAAAAATGCAGCAGAAACCATAAATACCTGTGCATTGAGTAATGTCATGGCTATCCCATATGGCTTGAGCGTGTTAACATTAATAGCATCCCAAAGGCGGGTGAGACGTACTTGTATTGTCCATTGATAGCTTAGTGGAGTCAGTTGGTGCAAAGATGTGAATTGTTGTCTCATATTCGTCTGTACTTCAAAGAAGCATAAGTGAGATTAAATAGAATAAGAAAACAAAGGAATACCATACAATTGTTGTACAAATAGATAGACCAGGAAAAAGGGATCCAGAAGCTACATAGATTATCGTTGTAGGCACTGAAATACTTCACGATAGACAATATTTCGTCTCATTGTGTTGTTAGGCGCTTCTGTTTGTAAGAGGACACAGAAACCTGAAGGGCTGGTGACACGTGATACTGTAACATAGAGCTAGCCATGGCTAAAAGCAGGTTGTGGCAAATAAAGGCCAACATGGTTGAAAGTTTGTCCTTGACTCTTGTTTATCGTCATAGCAAAACAAACTTTCAACGGGAATTGCCTTCAAGAAAAAATGAATGGTAGGGTTGTGTTTGAAGAGACCATTTCGACACGCGAAATAAAAAAATGTCGTCTAGAGTTAAGTCCGGTGATGATTTCTGCTTCGATAACTGTATTTGCCAGCCTCATGACAACCATGTGTGTGCCATTGCATAACCCAAGCGAATGGTTTAAATTTCTCATCAACATAACCGGAACACCTACCTTCAGTCGCAATTCATGGTTGGGGAAACCAGAGAACTTAAAAGTATTGAGATACTCCGTCGGATATAGCAATGAATGTGTTTCAAAGTTATCGGAGACGGGTGAAACCTTATCAACACTTAGAAAAGTTTGTGTATCACCAGGAAGCATACCAATGAGATGATCATTGACTGTGTCTACAATCTCATTAGTTGATGAAAGAATAGCTCGTTTCTTTAAATAGCTGATATCCTAAAACCGTATAACCAAATCTGGATAAGTAGATGAAGTGATGTCTGCAATCGGGTCTCCAGATAATGGGATTAAAAAATCATGAGGGATAGTAATCCATGAAGGTTCATCCTCATTTTCGTATAACTGGTAGGCTGGTATCAAACCATCCCCCACTTTCAATATCCAATCATTGAACACAACCACATCAGATCTAGTGGAATTTTGAAGCCTCATATTATCTGTTAGGGAAAATAATTTGTAGTGTTGCCAAAGTAGGGATGATAATATAGATGCTCCAACAACATCGGCACGAGAACCACGTGGAATAACTGGTATGATTTGCCTAAAATCACCACCAAGAGCAACCGTGAGACCCCCAAAAACCTTTTTGGTAGCAGTTGGGTCAATAACAGCTAATATATCATGAAAAGTACGGTCAACAGCCTCAAACGTGTGGCGATGTGCCATCGGAGCCTTATCCCATATGACTAAGCTTGTATTATGAAGGAGTTCTGCCATTGGCGTAGATCTTTTAATGTTGCAGACAGATATATTTTCCACACGAATTGGTATCTTAAACCGAGAATGAGCAGTTGTCCCCCCAGGCAGTAAAAGTGATGCAATACCAGAAGATGCCACAGCTAGAACAATTCGACCCAGAGACAGCAGCTTTGAAATTATTGTGCGCCAAAGGAATGTCTTACCAGTACCACCACTTCCATGTATAAAAAAAAATCAACCATCACGAGTTTCGACGGACTGAAGCAATGATGAGTAAATCTAGCTTTGGTGATCATTTAGAGAACGAAGCAAATTAACATGTTCTTCAGCTAAAGCAGGCCTATTGTAGTTTAACTCCTCAATCATAAGAGAGTCCTGCAACAGCATCCGATGATCGATAGACAGGAATGGAATTGTCGGAATTCTTGGAGGCTTCTTCCAACTCGATTAAGTGACTGTTCAATGTCATAAAGTGCCAGATTCTGCTGTTCACTATCCGTCATCGTCAGCTGGGAGTTGTTTAGGAGCCTTCGCCGCCGATGTAATATGTCTTCAGATAAAGAAACAACATTTTGTGTCCACAAAGCAAAGGGGTCACCAACCTTACAGAATAGTAAGAAAATCACAAATAACTGTCTCAATTGGCTTCCTGATGACCACTCCGTAGCCTCACGCAAACATTGATGCCATTCTCCATCACCATCTAGAAGACCATGTGCAAAACACGCTTCCCTATAGGTCTCGTATAGAACTCCATGAATAGTTTGGATTTCCTCATATGAGGTTGGCCCTTTGACCACATTTAGGAGCATGTGCAAGTAAAATTTTTCACCAGCAGTTGGGTGAACAAAATATATCCTACCAATGCTGTGGCCTTTACGACGACGTGTCCACATTTTGATTTGCCGATTCCAAACAAAATGTTTGGGGAATTACACATATGTCAAAGTACGAGCAAAATGATCATGTGAATTACAATGCATCCAACCCTCAAACTTTGTCATACTTTCCTCCTGCGCACGAATGACATCACGAAGGTCATCACCATCCTCATACACAACATTCTGCTGACCGGGTAAATGAAAGGACAATCGCTCAACTGATGGATGATGCTCATGAATGAAGAAACCAAAAATGCGCCAGATAGCTTCAGATGCTGACACAAACCGACATTCCATATATTGTTTGATCTCATCATACTGATTACCATTACATCGGTTTCCATTATGTTCAGTATTCCGATCACTCTCCAGAACAACTGTTGACATGTCTGGCCCCTTTGTAACATATTTGCACAGGTACTTCACACACATGGTAAGATTTGTTAGCTCAACATTGACATGACAATCATGCTTAACGCACAAATCACGATTGTGAGGCACAACCCAGCGATTATCTAATGGTATCCCATGAACCATGGCTACGCGGTCGTTATGCCTTCTACGGTAAATAGGGAATCCATCCTCATTGATGATTGTCTCATTTTGGAAGGAATGTGGGTAATGCTTTGAACAGGAATTATTGACCATACATGGGCACCGTGGATTTCCTGCTCCGCATGGTCCGTGAAGCATGTGTGTAACAACTGCCTTATAGGCAAGAGGGCCTTCATCCTTGTTCAGAAGTTCCACAGAAATAAAACGATTAATTTTCTCAGGACTGTTGATCTTATCATCAGGATGAAGGAAAAGTGCAATGTGCGCATGAGGAAGGCCTCGTTTTTTGAACTCAACAGTGCAAAGGTCTGTACAATCAGAATATGTCAATAATTTTTTTTTTGTAAATGAAGGAAGAAATGTTTTGGTTCACATATAAATGATTTTAGTATATGGGAAAAATGTAATACCTCCAAGAACACGTCTGAAGTGTTTTTGTTTAGTTATATCTTCTCTGAAGTTTAGAAGCTTCATCATGAACACACGATCGACAATATCGGGTCTATCTTCAGGAGGCTGGCCAGGTATTAATTCAAGGAAATGACGAATTTCTGGCCATTTTGGGTTGCATGTGAAGGTAATAAATAAATCAGGGTACCCTAGAACTCTACAAATTGCCATTGAATCTTGATAAACTTGCATCATATATCGGGGACCCCCAATAAATGAAGATGGGAGGATAGTTCTTTTACCATATAACGAAGCATTAGTGTCACCACGATGTACTGCATCCTGTAACCCACATAATATTTTAGCACGAAAGAGGTCTCTATTCCTCCGAAGCCAACGAAATTGAGATTCAAGAGTAACACAATAAGCATCAACATCATATTCATGAAACAGACGACCTCCCATAAGAATCATTGACTGAATATTGTGGCGTTGTTGAAGCTGGTATGCGTAAAACTCTCTTGGAGTCACAGTGCCTATAGACTAAAGATGACCATCCTCCGAAATATAGCTAATTTTCAAATGGTAACTATCCTCGCCATATACAAGGAATAAGGGGAAATGTAACGCACACCGCTTTGGGTGGAAAAAGTCAATGGTATGTGGTTCAGAATTCCATGGGTAAACCAGAATGTCCCGATAGTTACTGTTCTCCTCATCGATGCCATCAAACAAACCAGCAACCTCATTTGAAGTAGGCAAATTGTATCGTCTATCTCTTCCCCTAGAATTAAGAAGTCTGATACGAACAGGGGGCAGTGTTCTGTCATTTAACCGATGCCTAACCATCCGGAAAAATATAACCAGTTGATTATGCTCGTCAAACACCTGTATTAGACCATTTATGATCTCCCGATTGTACTCAGTATACCTTCCATCACCAAAGCTCATAATTCAATTGTATGACTCATGCTCGGTGTCGTACACAACTGAGCAAATCGAGGGCGATCTCCACTATTTGGATGCAATGATCCAATCTGATGATAATTCATTCCACAAGATCTGAACACTGGAGGACCCTGCCCATCATGTGTACTGGAATCCACATATGCCCCAGTAGAAGTGAAAGAGAATCTGGAATTAAACTCACGTATATGTTTTTTTAAAGTACTGTGATAACTGATCTCTATTATAGTCAAATAGTTGACGTATAAATTCTGGTGGTGGCGGAGATTGAGGAATATAAACTTTCCCTTTACGACAACATAAGGAGAATTCAGGGTTAGAAGTGTGTTGTCCCTTGTTACTTCTCTCTTGGTACCACATAATAGCACCACAATGGAGACAGACACAAGTAGGAGGCCCTAGATCTTCATACTAAACGTGTGACCCTGAATTGGAACATGATATCAGGGATGGAGTTGAATACATTCTAAATGGGTAAATTATGTAAGAGTTGATGAAGCATACTCATGTGGTCATTGGGATGCAATTTTGCATCTTGATGCTGCCTTGACCGCATTTCACCAGAGGCAGCTATTATAGAACATTATAACAGTTCAAAGAAGTTACTGATGGTGCAAAATGAATGAGAAAAAGGAAAGGAAAAGTGAGTTACAGCATCTGACTGTACCTGGTATGTTTTGTCCATCAGTATTCATTGATAGGGTTGGGATTATTTCAAGGTAAGGATGTAATCTCGTTCGGGTTTTAGATCGTTTGGCGGCAGAAACAGATGATTCACCAACTTTAAACGTTCTATGAATAGGATGAAACTGTGTTATTTGAGATAGAGGAGCAATGGCAGCAGAAGAGGCAACCTCGGTTGGATGAGGAGTGAGAAGTGGGAAATGCCCAACAGGGGGCACTCTGTTAGATATATCAGTGAGAGGAATTCTAGATGATGGCATAGTTGTTGAAGGAGTAAAATAGGGGATTGAAGAACTATGAGATTGATTCCTCGTAACTGAAGAGTTATAATTACAGTTGGAGGTAATCCCAACTGAACGACGAGCCTCTCGATGAGCACGTCGCAATTCAATGCGATGAGCTCTACGAGCACGGGCATCCATAACCTTACAATTGTAAGGGAATGTTATGATCAGCATAACACTAATAACAGAATTAGAGAATGCGAACATGTAAGCGTTACATATATGAATAAGGTAGAGGTTAAGACATGTGCATTACATGTAAGGGAATAATCAAATCAGGTAACTAAAATAACAATACATGCAATGAGGAAGAATATGGAATAAGCATAATGCCTCATTTAAAACATGGTAGAAGGGATTATGAAAAGGAAACATATGAGACTGAGAGAATACTTTAAATAAAAAGTCTATATGACCAAATAGTACAACCACATCTAGTACTTATAAAAAATAGAAAAATAAAGGTCTATTCGAAGCCAATAATGATCGCAACCAACAGCCGGTACTCCTCATCCACCACACATTCATCACAGAGTCATGGGTCATCTATGGCATAATACCTTATTGCCCAACGATCAATAAGTGGAGCTGCAAGGATTTTTGCAACACAAGACCCACAACAACGACGTTGAAGTACAATATCGACATGTTCAAAAGAAACAGTGAATTGGCCAGGCCATCTCTCAATAACCATTCCAATTATGTGATCAGCTTCACTACGGAGTTTTTGGATGGATTCTGGCCAAGTAGCATCAACTTCTCCTCTTAATGTTTGAATGTAAGAGATGCTATGATTTAGTGAGTCAGGTCCTCTGGTTGAACAAAGAATAGCATATAGGTATTTCGCAACTGAAATGCCATGAGCAGATGCAATTCGGATACATTGCAAGCCCTTTTCAAAATTGCCATACTTGAAATATTGAATCACCCCAAGCGTAAGCACAGCAATCGGTTGCCCTAAGTCTCTCGATATAGTGAATCTATCAGAATCTCGGTTCATGTACCATCTGAAGATGACGCGCGACATATCAAGGCATGAAAATATCATTGGGGAAGTGAATGCTATAGAAAATGAATGATTGACAGATGCTAGATCCCCAGAATGACCCGGATCCATCAACAGAGCTTTCGATAGAATGTAAGACAAAATGTCGACAGGTAAGGAATCCATGGGAATTTTTTTTCGCTGCATTAGGGCACGAAATATTTTTAATGAGTAGAAGCAATTTACTTTAGTATAAAGAAGACAATGAAAATATAGGGAAAATGGAGGAAGTGCTTATTAGAATAGATAAATTAGGGTATAGTACACAAATGAACAATCAAAAATTCTAAAAAAAGGATGATTAATTTAAGATTGTTATAAAAGTTTCATATAAAAGTGACATAAACATTGGTTTAAAGTTGTAGGAAGACAATATTTAATGGCAGGTTGAATATGCGTACTTCAAATTTATTCATTATCTTAAAATAACATTACTAAACTTTAATTAACGACAACATATATAAAAATTTTGGTTATTTATATAAGCGAGGGATGTATATAAAAGAAAATAAATTTACATAATTGATTTGGTTAATGGAAATACAATGTTTCTTAAGAAAAGTTTATTTCACTTAAAATTTAAAACATAAGATCAAGAAGAAGAAAAACTCATGTTCATAAGGAAACTAAAGTGGTAGTTCCTAGTTGAGGTTAACGTATTGACAGAATACAAAGGTACTAATAATTAATGATATTCCAAAAGGAAAAAATTAAATTAATAATGAAAATGAAAAATGAAATAAATTAGTTTTTTTTCTACTTACAGACAGGTAAAAATTAAAATATTAAAACACACTTGTGGAAGATGATGAATAAAGTAAGCAATAGATATTGTTGGTTTGAAATATAGTTACAACATTTATTACTAAAAAATAACATAATAAAATTAAAAAATAATATAATAATTTACCATAAACAATATAATAACGATCAGATACTAAAAGAGTGTAGTTTAAAATCCTATAGGCTTCATAATGGACTAAAAAGGACGGAATGAGTAAAAATCTCTAAGCCCAGTACATGACTAAAATATAAAAGGACTAAGGAGTAAGGAGTGCCTAAAATGTAAGTTGGATAAGGTTGGGGATTATATAGAAGCATATAAGAATATGAGGGGGTGTAGTGACAATCGGAACGAAGAACAGGGACTTTGTTGTTATTTTTGCTAGATAAATGGCAAAAATATCCGAACGGGTCATTTGAGCCCTTCTCTCTCTCTCTCTCTCTCTCTCTCTCTCTCTCTTTCCGCCAGCAGCTCTACCTTCTCTCTGAATTTCCTGGCGGCAACGCCATCTGGGAAATTTTTTTTTTCCAGTTTTTGCAACACATGACACCGTTTCTCTTAGATCCGACTTTGTCTTTCACTTTGCCTAAAACAGTTTTTTGTAAAAGACTTCCGGTTTTGTCTAGATCGGGTTTCAAACAATCAGGCCATGTATTTTTCGTATAAAACAATAGATCAGTAGGAGTTTCGATTATTTTTCTCTCCTTCCTAACCTTAGCCCACCTGATTTGATGAAAAATGAAAAGTTGTTAAAAAAATGTTTGATACTTCGATGAACCCTAGGTTTAATTTTTCGTTCCTACTTTCCTCCTTAGTTATCTAGATACCTTCCATTCTAAAAATGTCTTCTCTAGTGAAGCTTTCTGTCACGATCCGAGCGGTGGTGCTTCTTCAGCTAACTGGTCGGCGCGTGATCACCACGTGCCGGCGTAGATAGTGGGGTTGGTTCAGACAAGGTAAATAGGTCCTCTGCCTTTTCTCCCCTTTTTTCCCTATATTTGTTTGTATTAATTACTTGCTTCTATCGAGGGCATTTTTTTTTTAGTATATGACTTGTTTTCTATTTTATGAATTACATGGTAATCGAGAGGCATGTGAACAAAATGGAGGGATTTGATGAAAGAAAACTGGCAGTGGGGACAGAAAATGCACGAAAAGATAAGTATTTGATACATTTTAATCAAAAATGAAGTATTATTTTGTCTAGATGAATGATTTGTTATTTTGTCTGGATGAATGATTTGCATGTCTGTCATTGGTTTTGAAAGAATTAAGCGTCTGTATGGGAGTTAGAGTGTGAAAACCAGTAATGGATAAAAATCAATATTTGCATAAATAAACTTAAATGCTGAAGCTAAAATGGAATGTGGTTCTGGGTACTGTAACTTTGTAGGAAAAGAAAAAAGTGAAAGTAGTTAACAATTAACAAAGCAAGTAACATAGTAATAAAACATTGTCCTGAAAACATAGAAAAGTGAATAACTCATTCAATAATCACGGTCCTAAGAGGAAAGCTTAACTACTTAATAGCCCCTAGTTTAAAAGCCAGTAGTGGGAACAAAAATAATGGGAAAATAAGTATTTGATACATTTTAATGAAAAACCAAGTATTATATTGTCTGGATGAATGATTTGCATGTCTGTCACTGGTTTTGAAAGAATAAGAGTTTGTATGGGAGTTAGAGTGTGAAAACTAGTTCTGAGTTAAAAACAAAATTTGCGTAAATAAAATTAAAGGCTGAAGCTAACATGGAATGTGGTTCTGGGTTCTGTAACTTTGTAGGAAAGGAAAAAAGTGACAGTAGTTAACAATTAACAAAGCAGGTAACATAGTAATAAAACACTGTCCTGAAAGCATATAAAAGTGAATAAGTCATTCACTAATCACGATCCTAAGAGGAAAGCTTAACTACTTAATAACCCCTAGTTAAAAAAGCTAGTAGAAGGAGACCCATCCTCTGATGGGTCACTGTCAATGGGTGTGTCATTAGACCCTTCATAGGAAGATAACTTCCCTTTGAGATCAGCAACCTTTTCCTCCAACTCCCGAATCTGGTCAAGATAGACATTCCTCATGCACGTCTGGTTGAACCTCACCAATTGTAACTCATAGTTGAGTCCTTCATTCTCCCCCTTCAGCTATATGAGTCGCTCCTTAACCTCAATATAATCCTCAAAATTTACATCATGGATGTAATAGTTCTTGAATAACTTAAGGCGTTTAATCCCAACCTCTGCTGCGGACTCCATTGCAGTGTCCAGCTTCCTAGCCATTGATCCCTCCACTTTTAGAAAGTTTCTCTCCCCCCCATCAGACTGATCTAGTTTAATTTGAACGAAGCACCTTATCTTCCCCCCCTCAGCCACAGTAGTGTAAGTAGGCTTAGTCTTCCTAAGCTTCTCACAAATATGGTCAAGTGATTTCACAAATGGAATGGAGACAACCTCTATGACATCCATTATAGCCGGAAATTATAGCTGGAAAATGAATTGTTGGTGTTAAAAGGGTTGGACTGTTAAACAGAAAAATTTTGAGCAATTGGGTGTCAAAAACCTGTGCAACTTAATGGGGAAGGAAATATTTGGAGAAAATGACTAATTTAGTTTAACAAATTTGAGGATTGACTATATAGAACCTGAGGAAACACAACAGACCTTCGAACATAAAACCCTCCAGAAAATGTTATTATATGAAACGACTCTATGATGTTTGCTAGTATTGTAAATAACCATTGCATATATCAACCAGCATACATGAGCGCATATATCAAGCAGCATACATGAGAACACAAGAAAACATGCATCAATGGCAATAGAGAAAAAAAAGAACCTGATTTGGCATATAAATCCCTTGTTCCACTAACTGAAATTCCTGACCCGAACTGGTTTAGTGATCTGCTGGAAAATACATAACATAAGATTGTCAATAACAACAAATAATGCACTGCTTCTGGGATAAAAAAAATCACAACTTATTCTTTAACTTACTGTTTATATTAAATCAGAAAAGATGTTTCTTTACTGTGAATGTGCCCTCCTTGATTTGTTCCTGTTATTTGAAGAAATAACTAATTTGTTAGTGGATAATAACCTTCAGTCATATGCTGGGAAAATAGAGAATGTAAGACTGTTAATAACATCACAACTTAAGTTGATAGTTTCTATTTTCTCTACTGCGAATGTGCCCTCCTTATTTGTCCATGTTATTTGAATAAAGAAGTAATATGTTAGTGGATAGTGTAACCATTGTACGACATATAAGAAATGAGGAATTGTAGAACCAACAACTCCTGCAGCTGAATTTTTTCCCCCAATTATTTTTTAACTTACTGTTTATATTAATTCAGAAAAGATGTTTCTTTGCTGTGAATGTGCCCTCCTTGATTTGTCCCTGTTATTTTAAGAAATAACTAATTTGTTAGTGGATAATGGAACCTTCAGTCATATACTGGAAAAATAGAGAATGTAAGACTATTAATAACATCACAACCTAAGTTGATAGTTTCTATTTTCTCTACTGCGAATGTGCCCTCCTTATTTATCCTTGTTATTTGAATAAAGAAGTTAATATGTTAGTGGATAGTATAACCATTGTATGACATATAAGAAATGAGTAATTGTAGAACCAATAACTCCTGCAGGTGAAATTTTTCCTCCAATCTGAACGTTGGTTGTTGCTCACAGCTTGTTGCTTGAATGATATTGAGGGACAAATGATGACGGCCAGAGTGTTCTGCTGTTCACTGCTTCAGAAAGCAGAAGGAATGTGCTTGAGAATGTGGTTGCAGTAAAATCCAGTGGGAACGAAAATGCACGGAAATATGTAGCTGTAAAATGCATAGAATTTATACTTGTTGTGTATGAAACAGTTAAATTTGTGCTGGATCATGGGCTGTAAATGCGTGTGTAACTGCACAGAATTAGTAACTGTCTCTGCACGTTTAATAAATTAGTGGGTAGTGGCGAAAGAAACTGTGGATAGTTAAGTGAAAATAAAAAAAAATAGTTAAACTTGATGGGAATTATGTTCACGTGTGCAATTTATAGTTAGTTTCGTGGACAGAAAAATTTAATTATTTAGGCTACAGTAAAAAAGGTAGCCAATTCACTGCTTACACGTGTATTATTTTAGGGGTAAAATAGGAAATCGCCACATGTTGGCATATTAGCATTTCAAAATAACATGTGTCATCTCCAGGAATTATTTTAAAATTATGTAAAATGTGTAAAGACTATTGTGCCAATTATCCTGCTTTCATATCTATTAATAGATTTGCCCAACTATCGGCCATCCACCAGGAGAATCTTAGCAAGAGCTATCTCGGTTGTCCGGCAGTCATCAGCTCACCCATCCCAACTCCTCTTTCCAAACCACTCATTCTAAGCACCTTCATCCAGAAACCATTTGTTTTATCATCTACACTTCGGCGGTCCACCGGAGAGTCTTACCAGCAACTATCTCCATTGTCCGCAAGTCATTCCACTACAGTTCTTCTACACCATCGTCCTGCACAAACCATTGGTTTTATCATTTTAAAACATCTCTTTATTTATTTCACATGAGAAAGGTATCTAACTCATTTATGTAATTTACAGATAACTTCGGATTTACCAACCCACAGATGGCAATCAAGCAGGAAGGAAAAGCAAGACTGATGCAAGTAGTAGTTTTCAGGTTTTCACAGTAATCAACCTATCAAACTACATAACTGAGAACGTCGTATTATGTGTTCACTCAACCTGTGGAGAGCAACAAAAGTTGACTATAACTCATTTAGTAACAAATAAATTATCCTCCACACAATTCCTATTCTAATTTCCATTTCCATACTATTATTTTACTGACTTAAGAGGGAACAATCGTCTTTTGCAAAGGAATTATCAACATCAGGCAAACAATATTTGCCATCAATTCATTACAACACCAAAAAGTAAGGCCATAGATTTGTTCTAATGCATTATGTTTATGTTCCTACTATCTTGTATTCCTTACCATTTCTACTGTTTTATATTCATTTCCATTCATTCCAGCAACAAGTTCAATAAAACCATTTCTAGACAACTAAGTGGTTTAAAATGGTAACCCAGAAGAAATGGGTTTTGGATCAGTTCAAAATAAAACAGTAATTATGCCGACATATACATGGACTTCCACCTTCGTATTTTTACTAAACATGCAGGTAATATGTTCAGAAACAAGTATGAAGTGGGCCAGTTATGGAGAGTGATTCTTCATCTAATGACCTTTATGATTATATTACTTACTGCCTAGCTTAGCTATCTAACAATGTTGCTTTTTAAAAGTAATTTGTTGTTACCATTATATCTCTGGGAGTGTTTTGTTCTTAATCAACTTAGAAAATCATAGTGCCTTTTGCCTATATCCTACAATTTTTATAGGCATAATATTGGTTATTAGTAAATAAAGGTACTTAATTAGTATCTAAGCCTGACATTTATAAGCTAACACTGAATGCATGCAGCTAGAAAAACAAGTACAAACAATGGGTAGATGATGAAATGATTTTAGTCGTACCTTCGTGGTGAGATTTTCCATCTTTTTCAGCTTCTCCCTCAGATTCCTACGTACTACCCGTTTAGTTTTATATGCCTCATAAAAGATGAAACAAAAATAAATAGTTAGGCCGATGTAGATGTTAGGTAAAGTTAAACAAAAAAAACAAGATGAATAAGTTTAGTAGATTACTTTTTTTTAGGAAGCCCTGCCGAGGAAGCACTACTAAAAAATAGCATTTTTCCAACGGCCATTTCCAACGGCTTGCCGTTGGAAATCTGGCATTGGAAATCCATCCGTTGGAAGTTCATTTTCCAGCGGCCCAGCTGAGGGCCGTTGGAATTTCCAACTGTCAGCCATTGGAATATGAGCCGTTGGAAATTCAAAATTTCCAACGGCTATTCTTTGTTTTTTATTTTTTCCCAATTTCCAACGGCCAAGGCAGTTGGAAATTTTTTCCAACTGCATGTTTTTATATTTTGTATATTCCCGTTCTATTTCCAATGTTTTTCTTTAAACGTCAAACGGCTTAAGCAGTTCAAATTTATTGTATCATATGTACTCAAATACTGAACGGGTGCACATACATAAATGCAGTTGTAAATCTTAATAAAACATAGAAAATTGAAATTATTTTAATTATGTCATAAATGTAGTTATATATCCACATAAAAACATACACAATTGAAATTAGCAAATCATGACACAAATATAGTTACAAATCCCCATAAAAACATACATAATTGAAATTTCATAGTTCCATTCTCCTAAAAAGTGTTTGTTTGTTGATAAACACACAAAGTAAAGTGATATACCTGAACTAGTCTTCCTCGGATCCCAAGGCATCAATATCATTGTCAGGATGCGCGGGCAGAGGAATTCCAACTCGTTGACATATGTACTCCAGCTCAGCTTGTTGTCTCCTCTTCAGGTGCTTCATCTTTCGCTCATAATAGGATGCTTGTTGTGCTATATGCTCCGCAACCACTCGCTCAACTTGTTCAGTGAACTCCGGCGTTTGAGTGACATCAACATGTGCTGCAGGAGTATTCCCTGGTCGTCGTCGTCCAAGCACAACATGTTGTTTTGATCCAAGACCAAATACACGCCCTTTCTTCCTTCCACTCAGCATGCTCATACGAACCACAATTATCAAACGGCTGATCAGACGTTTCCTTAAACGGCTCCCCATGCACTGTCCAGTTCGTGTAATAAGGCATAAATCCTCATTTATATAGATGCACTCTAACGTCATCACAATTCTTAAACCTCAAATTTTTACATCTCCTACATGGGCAACGTATTTTGTTCCCATCCATATAATCTGGATTACTACAAGCAAATGTTATGAAGAGTTGAACCCCTGTCTCCCACTCCTCTTTGTACCCAACTCACCCAGGTAAATAACGACTACTATACTTTCAACTACGTTCATGTTCCATGGAGTCCTAATAGAGGAAATTATATATATACTTTATGACATATACGAAATAATGAACACATAAAAATAATTCTGTAAATTAAATCATATTAACAATTAATTCCATGGATCGCATATACACTTTTTAACTTAACTGTTTAGGGTCTGTCAGTTTATCAACTAATGCATTCTAATACATGTCAACCAAGAAGCCCACATCTTTAAAATTTTGAAAACCTAGTTTTTCATGTGTCATGCTTATTATGCACATCCAATTCGAGAGCAAATTAAATAGCAAGTACTCATAACTCCAAAATATACATAGCATAAGAAGGCATTCCATCCATAGTATAGATAACTATTATTACAATTACGACAAATCTTTTTGGGATTTTTAGGGTAAAATTCATATGTAGTCCCCTAACTTTAAAGATCGTCCTAATGTAGTCCCTTAACTTAAAAAGTGCCTCTTAAAGTCCCCTAACTCAATTTAAGTGTCCTATTTTGGTCCCTATCGTTAGTTATACCGTTATTTTGGATGGAAATTGCCTACGTGGCAAGTATATTGCCACGTGGCAGTCTCTTTTATGATAAGAACTGATTAGATTGGTAGAACAATAAAGTTCAAGCTAAAATTGGCACAAAAAGTAATTTTAGAGACCTAAAACGATAGTTAACCCAATCTTCCCCATCGCCGCCCCACTCTGATCAATCACCGCCGCCGCCGCCGCCGCCCCTCTCCCTCTTTCCGCCGACGCTTCATCCCGACCGACGCTCAATTCGTGAAATTGGAAGCGGCGGTCATTGTCTCGCAAACATATTCGTAGGGACTTGGATCTGGGGTTACATCGGATTCACGCCGGGAAACCCTATGGTTTCTGGGCGTTGGCCGTATTGGAAATTAACTGCGCCGCGTTGATTCCCTTGGAAGGAATTGGCCCTAACCCCAATTGAAATAGCAGGAAACCTTCTGTTCGTCGCGATGGAATTAAATTTAGGGTTACTGGATTGGAAGAATGTTCTCCGACGTTTCTAAGGCCGAGACCGATTGAAAGCTCTGGCCTGGTTGCTTGATCGATACCCAGCCAGATTTCTTTTCTCTTGAATCGTAGCCATTATGATCGACAAAAAAACAGATCAAGAAAGACAAATATATCGAAGCTTTTTCCTTTTAATTTCTTCTTCAACAACCAACCAGTGGGGCTGTGGATGAAGGGGGAAGGTGGAGTGTCGGTCGGTAAGAAGGAAGATGGAGCATCAACGGAAAGAAGGAGAGGGGCGGCAACGGCGATTGATCAGAGTGGGGCGGCGATGGGGAAGATTGGGTTAATTATCATTTTAGGTCCCTAAAATTACTTTTTGTTCCAATTTTAGCTTAAACTTTATTGTTCTTCCAATCTAATCAGTTCTTATCATAAAAGAGACTGCCATGTGGCAATATACCTACCACATAGGCAATTTCCATCCAAAATAACGGTATAACTAACGGTAGGGGCCAAAATAGGACACTTAAGTTGAGTTATGGGACTTTAAGAGCCACTTTTTGAGTTAAGGGACTACATTAGGACGATCCTTAAAGTTAGGGGACTACATATGAATTTTACCCGGGTTTATTATTATTATTATTATTATTATTATTATTATTATTATTATTATTATTATTATTACTCTTAGTTTAAAAATAATGATTTTAATTATTATTATTATGATTATTATTATTATTATTATTACTATTATTATTATATAGTGCTCTAATAATAATAATAATAATAATAATAATAATAATAATATTATTATTATTATTATTATTATTATTATTATTATAGTACTCTTACTTTAATGATAATTATTTTAATTATTACTATTATTACTATTATTATTGTTATTATTATTAGTACTACTATTAGAATAATAATAATTAATTATTATTATTTTAGTACTTCTCTTAGTATAATAATGATTATTTTAGGTTTTAGGGTTATTATTATTATTAGTACTGTTATTATTTTTTAATTACTACTCTTACTATTACAATTATTATAAAAAGAATACTTATCATTATTATAATTATTCGTCTTATTATTATTATGTTCAGTATTATACTACATTAGAGTAGAATAATAATTACTTTTTTTATAATTAATATTATTATTATTATTATTGTTAGGACTATTATTGTACTACTCTTACTATAATAATTATTCCTTTAAAAGAGTACTAAAATAATACTTATTCTTATTATTATTGTTATCATTATTATTCTTATTATTATTTTAGTACTACTCTTACTATAAAAAGTATTATTTTAAATATTACTAAAATGATAATTATTATTATGATTGTTATCATTTTTTTTGTTATTATTATGTTAGTACTACTCGTATTATAATAATAATAAGAATTTATTATTATTATTATTATTACAATAACTTGTTATTATTATTATTATTACAATTATTATAATAGAACTACTCTTCGTATATTAATAATTATTTTAATTACTATTATGAATATTACTATTATTATTGTTATAATTATTATTATTTTTATTCTTATCAATATTATAATTGTTGTACTCCCAATCTTTGTACATTAATTATTATTAGTACTATTATTATTATTACTACAATTACTACTATTATTATTGTTATTATTATTATTCTACTACAACTCTTACTAGTATAATAATTATTTTGATTATTGTAATTACTGTTATTCTTGTTCTTACTACAAATTTTAAAATTAATCCCAAAACTAATAAAAAAAATTAACAAAATGGCCTAAAATTCGAAATTACCATTTCACATCCAACAATCAACAACTAAAAATCATATACATTTCACATATTTCAAACCAAAAAATCATATACATAATCCACATTTACACAATTTTACCGAAAATAAATTTAAAAATTTCAAAATATGAACTTACCTCAAATCCTTCCTTCAAATGCGTTTATTATGATTTTCAACCTGCCACAACAAATAAAATATTCCACCCATTACCATTATTAAACATCAAACCATGATAATCAAAAGGAAAAAAAAAAAACCAAGAACACATCAGTGAACTCACAAATACCACGAACTTACCTACAGATCGAGTAGATTCACTACCAGATCCAACAATTCCAACCTCGATTAACACGTATCTAGCCCTGGGAGACGAATTTTTGGTGCTGTGTGTGCGTGTGGATGGCGTTTGCAGAGAACAGGAGAGAGAGAAAGACTTCTCACGAACAAGACGATCTGGGCAACGCGAGGGGGACCTTAAATTTCCATTTTCCAATGGCCAAGGCCGTTGGAAAAAAATAAAAGAAACGGTGCGTTTAATCTCTCCATTTTCCAACGGCTATGGGCCGTTGGAAACCAGTCCAAAGGTTACTATTATCGTCTTCTAATAGCTAAGGCCGTTGGAAAAAAAAAGTACACTATTACGTTTAAAATTTTTCAAAATTTTTAAATTCACTAAATTCGTTTTCTAATGGCTTAGGCCGTTGGAAAAACTTTGCATTCATGTTCCAACGGCTAAGGCCGTTGGAAATTGTGTTCCTTTCACATCTTCATTTCTTCCAACAGTTAGGCCGTTGGTAATTAAAATTCTTTTAGCTCCAACGGCCTTGGACGTTGGATATTTTCCAACGGCTAGTCCGTTGGAAAAAAGGCATTGGAAAACTCCATTTCCCTAGTAGTGAAGGTGACACATCATGAGGATGCGCTCTTTTGGTAGAAGGCAACTGCCATAGATGAAGTTATTTACCTCTCTCTGACGCCCTTAATAGAGGGTCACAAAGTTACAAAGGACGGGAATTCGTTCAAGCTAGTATCCAAGCCATGTACATCATCCAATTTCGTTCGTTTCAAAAAGATAGAAAAAAAAAAATAGTTAGGCCAGTATAGATGTTACTTATACTTGAACAAAAAAACAAGCTGACTAGGTTGTGGAAATTACCTTTTCCAAGTATGCCTAGCCAAGGGAGGGGACGTGTTACGCTCTTCCAGTGGTGGGACAACCGCTGCAGATGGAGCTATTCGCATTCCGATGATGTCGTAAATAGAATGTCAGAAAGGTAAGGAGGACAAAAATTCGCTCAAGCCTGGATCCAAACCAGATAGACAATCCGTTTGATACTCGGAGTCAAAAACCAAAAAACCTTTCATCTTTCTCAGAAAACCAAATTTATCCTAAACCTTAGAAACCAAATCTACAAAAACCATGGAGTTTTTGGCCAAAAACAATTTAGATGAACTTAAACAAACTTTAACACAAACCTAATGTACTAAGGTTTAAAAAGATGAAGGTAAAACCAACAACGCTGCTAACGGTCCTTTTTTAGGCATCAAAAGATGGAAAATATTGGAAGCTGAAACAAAATGACATAGATTTTTCCCTAACCTACAGAAAACGTTTCACCTGTGAGAGAAAAAAAAAATCACGAATATTGAACGCCAGATCCACGAAGAAGTGTTGTGAATTTTACAAATCTGGTTTGGAGAAAGTTGTAGACGAGTAAAAGAGGAGCCTAAAAATGTAGGGTTCGAAAAAAATATTTAAAAAAAATTCCCAAACGGCGGCGCCGCCGCCAGAAAATTCATACGAGCAGCGACATCCGACCGGTAAATACATCTCCATGGCGTCGCCAAGCCGAAAAATTCATCCGGCAGGCTGTAGCAACCCCAAACCCAGAAACCATCCACTTTTCTTAGAGAGAGGTGCAAGCGTGAGGGAGGTACGGGAGAGAGAGAAAAATAAAAAATGCTGCGTTTTGAGGTTTATGAGAGTCTTTATAGGATTTCTAATTACGTATTTGTCCCTGTTCTTTATCCCGTGTTACACTTAATAGTCTACTTTCTTAAGCACCTTTCACTTAGACCTCAAGCTTACGAAATATCCAATTTTCATACCCCGCATGTGTATTTGACATTTTGGGCATGGCTTCTGGCTTTAGCCTAATTGTATATTTTTGGAGTTTTTTTAATTTAAATTGGGTCTGCATAGTTAAATTTTTTTGGGCCTCATAACCCTTTAATTTTTTCGGTTCATTAAATTCGGCCCACTTAGTTGATTATCTTTCAGTTCACTATCGTTACACATATGACATCGGTTTTTATTATTTGTGAAATTTGTTTAATATTACATAATTTCTAAAATTAATTACTTCTCAAGAATTTGTTTATCACAAGTTCGTTAAAATTATTAACAAATACTTAAAATTTAGTCACTAATAATTTAAACTAAATTTGAAAATAAGAAAAATAATATTTTAATTTCTTTTTAAATTTAATATCATGCTTCCATATATTTTATATAAACCTAATATGTTTTGAATACATTATTGTACATGCTTAACAATTACGTCAACAGACTAAATTTAAAAATTAATTAATTATGGCCAATTTGTTTGATACACCTTAGTTAAAATTAATAAAAAATTCTTTTCTTCTTCAAACTGAATTTAGGCATATGTTGTACACAGTAATTGAAATACGGTTTTTTATGAACTACTATCCCGTCCGTTAAACGGGTTATAAAACTAGTTTAATTTAATTGGTTAATTGATGACAAATCTTGTCATCTCCAAAAAAACCGTAGGTAGTTTTTTCACTAATTGGCCATGTTGTTAAGTTAAATTTGAAATTCAAATAGTAGTGATAAACCATTTCGTTTTAAGTGGCAAGTTAAAAAAGGGTGATTATGTTAAGTATTTACCTTAGTTAAACAATATGTATTTCGGGCAACTGTTTTTATTTTTAGCCAATATTTCGGCCAACTGCTTATTCTGGACAATGGAACATTTTTTTCCCGATTGAAATGACAAGGAGGGTAAACGTGTTAATTCCCAATGTAAACACAGATTTCGGTTTCCTTTAATAAAAAAAAATGTTACGAGTTAATTGGCTGTAAACCCTATTAAGTGAAAAGACAGTGACAACCTTAATTGCACCCTACCTGTTGGGTAAACTTATCAATTTATAATGTGAACGTATGAATTTATTTCTTTAAATAAAAATAAAAATAGTGATATATGTCAATTTATTATTTATTCTGTCAAGTGGTAAGACCTTTAATTTCTTAGTTTATTTTACTTTATATATATTTTACTTTATATATATTATACTTACATGGACAATTTTTCTCATACATTGAACTAATACGAATATTGTTTATTGTCAGAAATTGTTTCAGAATATCTTGACTCTGTCTGTAACAAAACTCACTATAGTAATATAGTTCTATTTTCTTGACCACTCTCCTATGTTAAAAAAAAAAAGAAAAGAAAAGGAAATCTCCTCCTTACATTTTTAAATGCATAACTTTAATAAATTTATTTCTCTTGTAGTAATTTTTCTTAAACTATCCATAAAATGCTTTTACACAGTTGAGAATGAAAAACAAAAAATAACCAATAGGAAAACTGAAAAAATATATTAAAAAAATAACCAATAAGACAACTGAAAAAACATTTCAATTGGCCCGTTTTATTTTTTTAATTATCTTTTATATTTCATATTTATAAAAAATATATATATTTCATTAATTGCCTCTTTCGGAAATGGAGTCCTACTAATATACTAATATTACTGATTTACTGGCCCAGTATCATTTCACTTGCCTCTTTTGAAAAATCTAGGTCAAATAAAGTAGAAAAGGTTAAAAGAGGCCATAAACCCCAATTCAAATTCGCCGGTTTGCCACCGGTGACCGTCTGACTCAGTCATGGGAACCAGCACCGAAAAGCTGCCGCCGCCACCGGGAAGACGTCCATTCCTTGTCTACTCGCACGGCGAAGATATGGAAGATCACACAATCATCTCGTTTTCGGATCAAGTCAGGTCTCATGTTCTGCAAATTCCGGAGCTGCAGCAGAAACATTTCTGGGCTGCTTGTTCTTCGGGTTGGTGCCTTTTCTCCGATAACTCGTCCGGTGGTGCTTTTTTTCTCTGGAACTCTTTGATGTTGGCCAAGATTCGGTTACCCTATCTGCACATTGACGAGCAAGGCCTGGAATGTATCTTGTTTGGCTCACCTGAGAGCCCTGATTTCAAGGTCTTGCTCTTCTCGAGAATCTCTCCGTTGATCACTCTATGTCATGTTGGGGCTCCTCAATGGAGGGTAATCGATTATACACCCGAGTTCTTCAGGTGTTTTGGAGATGAAGATATCGAGGAGGGGTTTATTAGGCTTGGCGAACCAATCGGGTACAACGGTAAGCTGTATTTTCTGTCCATTCTCTCTGCAAGAAAAAGTTTCACAATTGAGGGATTTGATTCCGATAGCGTTGTGTTAGAAGTGATGGATGTTGATCACCTAGTAATCCCCCCATATGCTACCTCTCATTTTTCGGAAAACGTTGTAGAATTGGATGGTGTGATCTATTCAGTTTTTGCACACTTTGGTGTGGACGATGAAGAAGTGATTGCTGTTGAAGTTCATAGGTTTGATCTCCCGGGAATGAGATGGGTGAAGGTGGAAAATGTACCACATTTGGCTTTCTTTCTTGTGGACAATGGTTCCTTCTGCTGTCGAGCATCTGTGCCTGGAATTAAAGGAAATTGTGTGTATTTGTTCATGAATAATGATGATGTACATGTATATGAATATGGCATTGGTGATGTAACCCTTATTGTTCATCGGCCTGTAATTGATGAAGACTTGCCACACTCATCACCCTTCTGGATTATGTGTGATCAAAGGTTAATCAATCAGTCGGAGGAAATCAAGAATGGCAAAATTGTTTCAAAACAAGGGCACATCAATGTACATGCCAGAGGAAAGGAAAGCCAGTGGAACAGCATCTTACTGGAAGAGGCAGACGTTGAAAAAATGAAAAACTGTGACCTCAGAGCAGATGTTGCGCAATCACTTGGTCAGTATCTTTCTCCGGTCGACTATTTGCAGTTTCGTGCTACTTGTAGAACATGTCAATCAGTATCCCCTTTGGACAAGTTCAAAGAGTCACTTTTGAGTACGTTGAAGAGTGGTGATTCACCATCGCCGTTGCTTGTGTTCCTGGAGTCAGGTAACTTAGCAGCCTTTGTTGACCCTATTCGCGGTGATAAGTATCTGATAACCTTACCACCACAATTGTCAGGACGTATAATTACCTACTCAAAGGATGGTTATCTGTTAATGTCTGGGCATGGTTTGAATGGTGTGTACTTTTTCAACCCCTTTGCGAGGAAGCTTTTACCCTTCACACAGACTCAAGTTGTGGAGTATGAGACCTACTGTGCAGGGTTCTCATCAAGCCCAACTTCTAATTATTCGATTGTTACAGCTAGTAAGCATATTGATGAAGTATTCGTTATTACATTTGCACAATCTGGGGGCCAAGAATGTACCTACTACCGGTTTGCTTTTGCTTATGACACCGGCTTTTCCTTCTGTGACAATAGCCCTGTGTTTCACAATGGTGCTTTTCATTTTCTGGGTGAGGATGGATATTTGGCAGTTCTTCTACCAGAAGGAAATAGTTTTACTTGGGAAGTTCACAAACCTACCAAATTGCGCTCTTCCTATAGTCAAAAGTTTTTGCTCGAATGTGAAGGGAAACTCGTAGCTGTATTTGCAAGTTATTTTCTGAAACGTGTTCGAGTTTACAGGTGGGACCAGTTCACCTCAAAATGGAGCAGAGTCCGGAATCTTGGAAAGCATATGATATATGTTAGTAATTCATCATCCTTGTCAATGATTGCAAGTGTCCCTGGAATGGAAAACAAGGTTTACTTCCCTAGGTTTTGTGGCCAAAGCATTGTGTTTTACTCTCTTGCCACAGAAAGGTTCCACACTTTTGAGAGCAAGGATTTTGAGATAGATGTCTATGATACTAGGGAGCGGCTTCAATCTTGTTGGATAGATCCCATCTGGACCTAGATTGTTCAACATTCCATAGCTTGGAAGCAAGGATTTTGGTCTCTTTTGCTGGTTAAGTTAGTGGAACTTGGTCCATAAATTTTCAGCTAGAGTTCAGTTCAACCCTCGCAAAAGTGCATAACGAATGCAACAACTGCATTTTGAACTGGGATTCTGGCTGGTAGAATGAGGAATTGCAAGCATCCATGGACAGAACATGTGTTTCACTGTTTCAGCTGTTGATCATCAGAGTGGCCTGTAGAATGGTGCGGTTAATAAATTAGAGAAGGTTGTTGTTCACTTGATGAGCGAAAATACCTTTAATGTTATTGTCTGTCTCTCTCGTTCAAGAATTGAAATGCATTATAATATGGGTTCAATTCATTTTAGAAGATTTATAGGTTAATGGTCGGACCATATTTAAATTTGCCTCTCCAGTTCTTACCTGTAATCAGCCAATATCTTTCTAATTTAATCCATTTTTATCTCAGACTACCAGCTTTTTCCATTTTCGTGCAGCAAATTGGCCAGCACACAGTAGATATATACCCCATTACAGTGTCACTATAAAGACCATGAGTTATTGCGCATTTGAAACTTACAAACTAATGTGCTAAATAGTAGTGCTGCCTCTATTGATTCATCTCTTTTATTTCTGCCTGTGAGCTTAGCTAAGCTTATATAGTCACAAATGTTGCTTGCATAGATGTCTGCTTTTGCCAGTGCATATGGTTCATCACCCGCTTTTCATCCGGATTTTCGAAAGAAAGTGATATAGGTACCAGCTAAAATGGTTGGCTGCTAGATTCAAAATACTTGCTTGTGTATCTGTATAGTAGTAGTGGGTAGACGACTCACCTATAGAAGGTAGCAATGGATACGTTTCATGTCGTCCGTACGATCATTGGACTTGAAATTTCCCAGCAGCTATAGAGCTCAATGGGTGTTACCGTACAATCCTTTAAACAAATCAGAAACTTCCAATCTGATATGATCCTGGTTCTAGTAATAAAGTGTGACTGGACTGGACTTGTATCTTAATCAAAACAGAAACTTGTGTTTCATGGAACAAATTGGTCCTTAATCTAGGATTTCAATATGCAAAAAAGATAAGAAAGTTGAGAAATAGTATTTCAAACAGTATCCGAAGAAACATAAAAAGATACATTTCTTGCAAAGGACTTGGAATGTCGGCAATAGAAGGGTAAGTCTATAGATTTAAATGAGATATAGATGAAAGAGGCTACTACAACGAAAAAACTGAAACGGCGAGCCGCATTTTGTTTGCCAAATGGTTGGCTTTTAACGTTTTGGCAATTGAAAATATCAGTCGCCAACCAATCACAAAAACTCTAGTCCCAGGAGTTAGCAAAATTGAATGGTGACTGATTTAGTAACAAAAAAAAAAAGCCGCCAAACGGGTTCTGCTTAGCAACCATTTTATATTGTTCGGCAAGAAGTGACCAATAAGTAGATTTGTTGCTGTCCTTAAATAGAATAATCCCGATTCTAGCCGTTATTAGCGATTGGGTGTTGATTTTAGCCATCATTAATAGAGCTTGGATAGCACCAATTACTTTTAAAATGTTTGTGCCTTAATGTTAAGTTGTTAGATTAATACTTCTAGTTTTCTTCTTTTATTGGAGAGACCTAGTGATCTTCACTGCTGAAGAGCTCCTCTTATTGCTCTAACTCAGGCAAAGCCATGACATTTCTGGTTGAACCAAGAAAATCTAGACGAACCCACAAAAGAGGAGACTAAGATTTGGATAAGCTCATTGTCTTTTGCTAAATCAAAATTTTCAACTTATCCTTAGCTTCCCTTCTCTATCGTCAACTTCAAAATCTGATTTTGTTCATTGGGATGGGAATTTGAATGGGCATTATTCCTCTAAGAAAGGTTATGCACTCCAATCCCTAAACCAGGCTACTTATTATCCATTTTTGTGAAGTAATAACCTCTCTTGGGACCCTTGTTTCTTCCTTATGCTTAAGCATCTCTAGGCTTCAAGTCTCCCATAAACACTCAAGGCTCTCCTTTGGAAGTGCTTGAAGAATGCTCTTCCAATAACAACTAATCTAGCCTCTTATGGAGCCCATGTTAGTCCTTAATGTTTGCAGTGCAACCTTTAGGAGGAGTCCTCTCTTCATTTTTTTGGGGATGCCATGGTTCCATCAAGATATGGGCTACCTTTAGCACAAATCCTTTATCCTTAGGCATCCATTCATTTGAATCTTGGCTCATAAATCTTTTCGCTTCCCATACGAAATGGCATGTGGAATGGCTCCTCTTTCTAGTCTTTTCTTTATGAATTGTCTAGCCGGGTAGGAGTGAGCTTGTCTTCCAAGGCATTCATTTTGATGTTCAATCCTCATCTCTAGAAGGAATTTGCTTGTTCAGATGCTTGTCACCTCAACGAACTTTAAGCAGCATCTATCTTCCTTTATGGCCAACTAGCTAACCTTTTGTGCAACACATTGGGTACGTGGAAATAGTGTATGCAAGCTAATATTTTACATATATTCATAGTTGATAGAGCATGACATTGATCGTCAAGGCTTAGATCGCTGCCTTGCTCTGGATGGATACTAGTACTCCCCAAGATTTCAAGAGGGTTAGGTATGCTCAATAAAGAGCCTGTGCTTGAAGTAGAGCTTGTTGCTATCCAAGGAGCCATATGTACAACCTCTAGACTCCTTCTACATAATATTACTATCCTTTCAAATTGCTCTCAAGCATTGGCAGCTTTAAGAGGGAAAGTCATGCTTCGTCCTCCTCTTGTAAGTCTAGTCCAAGACCTAGTTCTTCAGTGGAGATCCTAAAATGTTGTCTGTTGGTGATTGTACCTCAGCAGCATATCTCTCGGCTCACTTTTATATTGCAGTCTTACTTTAACAATTTCCCTAATACCTTTATGCTGATTCAGGTTATCAAATAAAATGTCAATGTTAGAAAATTGAAGTTTAACTTGGAACTCGTACTTCAAATTCTTGAAAAAATGGGATTTGGGAACCCTAGTTTCCTTCACCATTTGCTTCTAGTTTCATCTGCTTCAATGGTGGAAACTATTGCCAAAAATCCATCGTGGCCAGAAATTCATCCATTTCTTGACGATAAGCCAAGCATGGATATGGTAGATCAAACACTCGTTTCTTTTTCAAATCAAGTAAGGTTTCATCGTCTTTACCTTCCAAGTTTGGAAAAATACCATCTTTGGACTTCCTTTGATTCTGGTTGGTGTCTTTTCTCCAATGGCTGGCTTGGCGAAGATTTTTTTCCCTTGGAATTCTTTGACGTTAGATAAGATTACATTACCCTCTTTACATATCGAAGAGGAAGACCCAGACTGTGGCCTGTCTGGCTCACCCCCGGACCTTGACTTCAAGGTCTTGTTCTTATAGAGAGACTCTCCTTCAATCACTCTACGTAATGTTGGGGCCCATCAATGGAGGATTATTGATTATACGAACAAGTTTATAAGGTGTTTTGGAGATCAAGATGTTTAGGATAGAAGTATCAAGTTTGCCAAATCAATTTGCTACAAGGCTGAGTTATATTTCATTGCTACTCAGCTCATAAGCAAGTGTTTTGTAGTTGGGGGATTCTATATTTAGTAACTTCCTTTTTTTTTTTTCCTGAAATATTCATATTTAGTAACTCTCATATTTTGGTTATTTCAAAATAAGTAACTTCCATATTTAGTAAGTTTAATGATCTTAGTAGGCAGATGCCAAAAATTACACCATTGGTCCCTAAACTTTTAAGTACAGTGCAATAAAGTACCTAAGTTTTGAAAAGTTTCATTTTTGTCACATATAATAATTACAAGATGGGTCCCTAAGCTTTTCAAATTTTTGCATTTTTCACCAAGAAGGTTTTAATGTTTTACAATTTAGTCACTGATAGACAATAATGAACTAGAGTTACATTTTGTAAAACTTTCGTAGTAAAAGTTGGAAATTATAGGATATTCATCGAAACATAATTAAGAAAAATTTTATAAATTTTTTAGTTAAATATACTAAAAGAAGGAAAATTAACCTAAATTAAATCGTATAAAAAATAGAATTCTTTAATTTGAATTTTAACAAAAACCATTTAAAAAAGGAATTGAGTTAGTTATTTTAGCTTATGCACCAGTAATCCAAATAAATCCGACTGTCAACCCGAAGCATGAATAACCTCACATGAAATTACCCAAGACTGAAATTGACCTAGCCTATTTTAAACCCAACCCAACTCAATTCAACCTAAATCTGAAATCTACTTAACCAAAACCCAAATAACTCGATCAGAACTTGAATTCATGCTGTCGCGATTAATCCAAACTTAAATGACTAAACTTGACTCACTCAATTGTCATCTCTAATTACTTTTAACTGTTGAAATTAAGCAGTGCAAGGTCCAAACTTAAATGACCGAACTCGACTCAGCCAGTTGAATGCCAAATTGATCTTCTAGTGGTAGAAATTAAGTGCTTGAGATTCTAGCTAGAGATTATAGGGTAGCTAATGAGTGTGCAAATAACTATTTGGTGTAAAAAGGAGATGAACCATATAAATTGGACATTATGTCCCTCATCTTCTCTTCGAGCCCTTATTGGTTTGGACACATTGTATGATCCTCCTTGATCATTAATAAAAATCTCATTAAAAAAAACTTCAAAAAACCAATGTACGCACAGATTTTGTGTGTAAAAATTACGCCTTGAAATTAATTGCAACATAAAATACAAGATTGAAATTTAAAACAGAGATTTTGGAGAATCAACTCTCTAACGTGCTTCTCACATGCACAATCCTCTTATTAACGCTTCAAGTTTTTGGTAGAGACGTGAATGGCTTCTTTACAAATATGAACTCCGGAGTTTGTCTTGTAGGAATACAAACTGAGGTTCCTGCCGATTCTTTTTGTTTGAGATTTTTCTGTTGTACTCCTTGGACTTGAGGGCTTCGGGCAATGTTTGCTGCTTGTTTGCCGTTTCCCTTGGAGTTTGACTTAATGCAGCACAGAAATGAATCATTCGCGTTCCTCGCCATTTTCGCTGGATTAGAACTTGAACTTGGATGCAGCACGGTCCCGTGTTCTTCGCGTTCCTTGCTGTGTTCTTCAAATCTTGCCTTGAAACTGAAATTTTATCTTTTTTTGGCTTGATTTCTCCTCTCACCAAGCGTTTATGCTTGATCGGGTTGAAAAGCTGGAAAGAGCTTCTTATAGAGAAATTTTTCTTCTCCCTAGTTTTGTTTCTCCTTCAATTTTTTCTTTTCTCCTTTTTTGGCCTTGGGGGGTGGTATTTATAGGTGTAAGGAATATGTGGTTTAGTTCAAGAAAATCACATGTGATAATCATCACTCATTTATCTTTGTATTTATCTCAAGAGAAAATAAATATAATAATTATCTCCCTTTAATTATTCAATTTATTTAATTTAAAAGGATAATTAAATGGAACATTCTAGTATATTTTAGAATATTTGAGCTAAGTGATGGGTATGCATGGGCTATAGTTATTTTGGACTTTGAGGCCCAATTTACCAAAAATGAACTTTGGCTAAGATAGCATAGTGAGTCTTTGTTCGGGGCCTTCGATTGTATGCTTTTGGCCTCCAAAAAAGTTGGGTTTCTTAAACTTGTAATTTCTAAAATTGATGAACTTTTAATTTTGAACATCAATTTTGAAACGGGCAAGACAATTTAAATTGGGTTTAATATAGTTTTAACCAAATTAAATTTTGATGTCTACAAATGCCCTCATCAAGATTATTTATTTATACACACTTTTTGTTGTGCAATAAATAAGATAATCTTGAACATGATTTTCTTGGATTTTTTTTGCCAGCTTTAAGTAAGCTAGTTTCCAATTTTTGGTGGAATGGAAGTGCCTTGCGTAGCAAGAAAGAATTTTCTTGCATTAATTTTTTTGTTGTCTACCTTCACGACCTTGCTCCAATTGGCACGGTATTTGACTACTCGCATCTAATTTGTGTAATAGTTAACTTTGTTCAATCTTGGCACAAATTAAACTGGATTCCTTCAACAAGTATGAGTTGGATTTACCTTGAATTTTGTAACAAGTACATGAGCTAAAAATAGAGCTTCAATTCCTTTAGGACTTAAACTTCAATTCCAACTAGATTTTCCAAATCCATTGGAACCAAACTGGCAGCTACTATAGGAACAACATCGAACTGTTGAGATTCTCCATCAAGATACGCTTTGGTTTATCTTTTCTTTGTGGTGCTTTCTTTTTTCATTGCTACTGCCTTGTTAATTATTGTTTGGTTTTACCTTCTTTTCCTTTCTTTTTTTTTTATTTTTTTTTTATTTTTAGTCTAGCAAGCTTTGGCCTTCAAGATATGGGTGAATTTGGGCCGAGCCAGAGCCAGAGCCTACTGGTCTCGAGCTCAGCCCATTTACTGTTTAGCACTACCGAGCTCAAGCTCGAATTGCTCAAGCGCAATTTTTTTAGGCTCGAGCTCAGCTTGAGGCGGGTTCAAGTTTGGTCTGAAAGCTCATCAACCTAGAATAACATATATAAGTCTTCAGTACCATAACTATAATTTAAATGAAAGATGAGGACTAAATGTGCAATTTTTTACTTAGATAGCCAGAGAAGGAAAAATGATAGAATCAATCCCAAACTTCTTAATCCTTTGTATATCTAACCTATGTTTGTAAACATCATAAAGCAACCATCGTCTTCCTTGATACATCAGCTGTAGGGCCAAATCTGCGATTGAACACTAGCACCTCATTTAGGTTCAAGCTATACGTCTGTATTGTATAGGTTCAAGCTACAAAAGCAACAAATCATCACAGCAATAAGGCTCAAGCTATAGAAGCATGAATAATTCAAAGTTCAAACCAAACGGATAGTCACATACCAGTAATACCAATTGAGACTTGCAAAGTTGCTGCCGATTTCAATTTCTGGTGTCAGTGTCTGCTTGGTGCATCAATCTTTGGCCGATTGTAGGGGCGTCAATTTTGGAGCTGTCGAGTAAGGAATCGCCGATCTTGGGGTCAAATATCTTCACGAAGTCAGTGGAGATTGTCATCGATCTTGGGTCTTGTTGTCATGTTTGCTACCATTGATCTTGGTGGTGCCATGGTGGCCGACTAGGAGAGTGACACGGCTGTCCTTGGCCCCTACCCAGGAAGCCCTGTGAAAGCTGGTCTCATGGTGGATTGCAATTAGGGGTGATCACTATTCGGTTAAAATCGAAAAAACCGAAAAATTGAAATAGTTCAGAAATTCGGTTCGGTTATTTCAGTTGTTCTGTTCGGTTCGATTGAAACCGAATAAAAGTAATTACGGTTTCGGTTTGATTTCGGTTAAGAGTATCAGTTATTTCAGTAACTGAAATAACCGAAATTTTCTCATGTCATATTTGGGATTTTGAAGGGCAAGTTGATGAATTTAAAATGAGTTGGGGCTAAGTGGAAGAGAAATTGAAGGTTAATGGCTTCTACTGGGGTTTGGCTTTCTTTCTTTCATCTTCATCTTCAACGTTGTTGACGGCAACCGGTTGTATCTGTGGCGGTGGCGGCATCAAGATTTGGTTCGCTCTTCGTGTGCACAAGCCAGCTAACCTTAAAATCTGCCTCCACTCCTACACGGTCTCGCCATCACCGTACAGGAGGTGACTCAATCGGCTGTCAAGGTCACCGACCGTTACTTGCACTTGGCGGTTTCGGGTGGCCTTGCGATCTTCTAGCGACACGAGGGGCAAGCGCGAGAGCAACGGCATAAGGCTTCGTTGAGCAATTGGGAGAGACGGTGGATGAACTGGGTTTGGAGATTGTACATCTGGAGAATGGAATTACAAAGGGAAGCAAATCAAAGGCTTGAGCTTAATTCGCCTTGCTCTGGTTTTACTTTTGCCCGTGAAGCTTGAAAGAAAAGGTGAAGTGTTGATAAAACCTAAACTTAGTCATCTATTTCTTGTTAAATGGTTAATGAAGTAATCCACATTATTCATTTTACATTTTAGCCACTGGATTAAATAGAAGTATTTTTTTCGGTTATTTTGGTTTAAAACCGAACCGAAATAAAAATTCGGTTCGGTTTTACTTCGGTCCCATCATTCAATTCGGTTATTTCGGTTTGTTATAATATAAAATTGAAAACCGAAATAACCAAAAATTTCGGTTCGATTTTAACCGAATTAACCGAATAATCACCCCTAATTGCAATTGGCTAGTTGTGTATGTGTGCGGATTAAATCTCATGATACTAGTTGATTATCCTAGAATATACAATATGCATGCTCTTCATGCTTTGACTTGGTTTATTAAAACCATAAAACATTAACTTGGCCCAGTAATTTCTACACAAAACAAATACAAACAGCCAAAGCATACAAAATCAACATTTGTGTGAGTTCACTACACATAACAACTCGTGAGAACATTCATACATAAAGTAGACTAATGCCCTCACCCAAGAACAATCCTAGAGTCGAGGACTCCTCATAACATAGACTATGGAGGTAACTAAAAGTACTATATAAATACAAGCCCCTACTGAGATCTCTTTGACTTAACTCCCACCTTGGATACACGTCCCAGTAACGAGTCTCAAAAGTCCTTTACCAAGTGCTACTAGGCTTTGTAGCCAAAGGAAGATACTAGTTAGTACTGTTACTTGACCAACAAGCCAACTAAGTGTATTCATGTAGACTAGAATCACAAGGATTTTCAAATGTCGTACTTGTACACACAAAAGAGCACTACCGTGATAATCCTCAACGATTACCCGGTCCAGCAACTTCAGTCTCTGCATAACATAACTAGAGAGTGAGAATTCGACAATTCTCAGTAGGGGGGTCTTCAGTGTACCTGCAAGAAAATTACTAGGATTGGACATATGATAAACATATGTAAACTTGCTGTGAGCTCACACAGCGTGAGGGTCTATTATATGCACATATAACTAGGCTATCGAGACCTCTCCTCAACTAGTCCTCCTCACAGTGCATCACTCCGTGCCTAGCGAGTTCTGATCACTAACCCGCTCCTAGTAAGCCATAGCTTACTTAATGCAATCATGTAGCCTTCCCTTAGTCGTTATGCAGAGGAATTATGGTGGAACTTTGTAGACTAGGCTATAAGACCTCTTTGTTGTAGACTAGATGAACAAGGTTTCACCTTGCAACCTCGTGGCTTCGGCACGGCTAGGTCTACAAGGGTTCTAAACCTTTCACCTGAGCTAGCGGTAGCTAGTTATGCTCATTTGTAATATAGTTTCCTTGCTTGTTGCACAAGCAACCTTAAAACTCTACAAAACTCAAGGAAACTCTTATAGTTTGTGGGACTTTTGGAAGTCTCGGAGTACCCTCGAAATCCTTAGACCCCTAGGTACTCTAAGAACCTTTTTAGGTCTCACTTGGATCAAGCTAGCAAAATGTGAAAATTTTGACACTTTTGTCTGTGGCGACACGTCACCAACTGTGGCTACACGTTGCCATAGTTGGGGACGTTCTGTGACATTTTTTTGGATTAGCGACGTGTCACTGGCCTTGACCTGTAATTGGCAATGTGTCGCCAATCTGTTGAAATGCAGAATTTGGTGCATTTTGCTGCTACGAACTTTGAACGATTCCTACACATATCAAACATGCATGGAATGCCTCCAAATTTCATACACTCATAAAACATGTTGCATAGAACATAACCAACTATCACAAGCTAATCTATGATGTCTTGTATCATCAATCCAATCCTCCCAAATCTCTTAGTCCACCACAATTCAACCAAAACTTTTAACTAATGCCATAGCTAAAACCACTCGAATTCTTCAAGTAAACTTAAGCTAATTGCATTAAGTGAACTTGAAAACATATCTCCCTTACCTAAACTCAAAGTAACAAGCAAGAATCAAGCTTCTTTCCAATCAATCAAGCTCACCAAAGTTCTACACAAGTTCCAATCAAAAAACAAAGCACTAATCATCAAAACTTTACTCTCTAACCAAAACCCAAGCTTCAAACTAACTAACAAACATGAATTCAATCAAGAACACATTTCTTACCTCATTCAAAAACAGGGGATGTGGAAAAATGCCCTTCCAAGCTTCAAAATCATGGTTTCAAGCTTGAAATTGGCTCCTCCAAGCTTATACACCTTGAATTACACTTCTTGACACCAAGAACACTTGATTCTAAGCTTAATTTGAGAGAGAAATAAGTGAGGGAAGGATGAAAACGTGGTTATGGCAGCTTCCCCCTTCTCTTTCCCTTCTTAAACCCTTACTTAGCACCAAAGTCATCAAGGTATCAAGTTTAATGCAATTAAGTCCCCCATCTTTGTAACTTAGTGATTCTTGATTAAATTCTTGTTTATCTTTCAAGTTTGAGTTAAGGTTGAAAGTTAAGTTATAAAAATTTATTTTAAAACACTCGGGATTCATCCCAACTATTCAGGATGCAAAAGTATCATTTTGCCCCTGAACTTCGTTCAGTGCTTTATCCTTTTCAAAACTTAGTAAACTTTGCTAAACTTTTCTATTCTTGCTATTTAAACTTAAATTAAGGTTCTAAACTTAATTTAAAACACTTTGCCTTCCTCAATTTCACCTCCCACTAGAAGGGCCATAACATTCTGCCCTCATTCTGGAATTTGGTCCCCCAAATTCCGCTGCAACTCCGGAAAAATACTAGGTTATCTTTTCAGCATATCCTGCTCCGTCTCCCAGGTAGCTTCCTCCTCACTATGGTTAGACCAAAGGATTTTAACCATCGGAATCCACTTAGTCCGCAATACGGGTTTCTCCTCGTAGGTCAAGTCTTCCTGAATGGGTATCACTGAAGGATTAACTACCTGTCCTAGTTCCACTGTGCATTTTCTAAGTAGACTAACATGAAACACGTTATGCACTTGGGATAGGTTAGGTGGTAATGCTAACCGATAAGCAACTTTTCTTACCTTCTCCAATACTTCATAAGGTCCAACATATCTAGGAGCTAATTTGCCCCTTTGCCCAAAATGGCTAATTCCTTTCATGGGCGACACTTTCAGAAGTACTTTGTCCCCAACTTCAAATCTCAACTCTCTTCTCCTCAAATTTGCATACTTGGTCTGCCTGTCATTGGCTGTCTTAATCCGCTGCTGGATTAACTTAATCTTAGCTGTAGTGTCAACTATGATCTCAAGTCCAATAACTACCTTGTCTGCGAGATCTGCCCAACAATGAGGTGTCATACATTGCCTACCATATAAAGTTTCATATGGCGCCATTCCAATAACAGTTTGATGACTGTTATTATAAGCAAACTCGATCAGTGGTAAATGCTGATCCCAATCACCTTTGAAATCAATAGCACACATCCGTAACATATCCTCCAAAGTTTGAATCACTCTTTTAGATTGCCCATCAGTATGAGGATGAAAAGCAATACTAAGACTAACTTTACTTCCCAATGCTTCTTGAAAAGCATTTTAAAAATGTGATGTAAATCGAGGATCTCTGTCATATATAATCTAATCTGGTATCCCATGGAGTCTCACAACCTCCTTGAGATACAACTGAGCCAATTTTTCCAATGTATAAGTGACTCTGATAGATATGAAGTGTGCCGACTTCGTCAGCCTATCAACCACTACCCATATGGCATCATGCTGACTCCGGGTATTCGGTAACCCCACTAGGAAATCCATAGTAATGGATCCCCACTTCCTCACTGGCAGAGGTAAACTCTGAAGTGTGCTTGCTGGTTTCTAATGTTCAGCTTTCACTATCTGGCATGTTAGATACTTTGCCACATGTCCTCTTACATCCCTTTTCAATCCTGGCCACCAAAAATGTGTCTTCAGATCCTGATACATTTTATTAACACCAGGGTGGATATGCAAAGTGCTACTATGTGCCTCCTGTAGGACTTGCTGCCTAAGTCCATTCACATTTGGTACATAGAGACGATCTCCATAATGTAATATTCCATCTTTGTATCTGAATTCCTTCCTCATAGTGCCAAGCTTCGCTTTTTCTGAAATTTTCTTCAGTAATGGATCTTTCAACTGAGCTTCTTTAACTCTGACTAACCAAGCTGACTGCACTTCCAGAACATAGACTAGGGAATTTTCTCGACTTTGCCATAATTCATGCAAAGTTAAGAAATAGTCCCTCATTACTCATTCAGAGGAGTCCGTAGCCTGATCCTTAGATAGGATCACTCCTATGTACTTCTGGCTCAACGCATCTGCTACTACATTTCCCTTACTAGCACAGTACTCAATCGAGCAATCATAATCTTTTATGTATTCAATCCATCGCTACTGTCTCATGTTCAGATCCTTCTGTGTAAACAAATACTTCAAACTCTTGTGATCGGTGAACATTCTAAATGACCTCCCCATCAAGTAATGCCTCAACAGCTTCAATGCAAAATTATTGCTGCTAGCTCAAGATCATGAACAGGATAGTACAATTCATTAGGCCTCAGCTGTCTCGAACCATAAGCAATCACCTGACTGTCTTGCATCAATACACATCCCAAACTAGAACCAGATGCATCTGTATACACTGTAAAAGCTCTATTCGGATCTGGCAAAACAAGTATAGGTGCACTAGTCAATCTCTCCTTCAGCTCCATATAAGCTTCTTCACACTTCGGTGTCGACTCAAACTTCTGAGTCTTCTTGGTCAAGGCTGTCAACAGTGTAGCTATCACAGAGAATTTCTCTATGAAGCGCCTATAGTAACCTGCCAAGCCTAAGAAACTCCTGACTTCTGTAACTGTAGTTGGTCTTTTCCACTCAAATACTGCTTGAACTTTTTCAGGATTAACCGAAAAACCTTGAGCACTGATGATATGCCCCAAAAACAGGATCCTCTCGGACCAAAACTCACACTTAGGCAACTTTGCATAGTACTGATTATCCTTCAGCACTTGCAAAACTGTTCTAAGGTGTTTTTCATGCTCTGATGTAGACTGTGAATATACCAAAATGTCATCGATGAATACCTCAACAAACTGATCTAGAAATGGCTTAAAGATCCGATTCGTGGCTTCCATAAATACTGCTGGAGCGTTCGTCACACCAAACGGCATAACTGTATATTCATAATGTCCATACCTCGTCCTGAAAGCGGTATTCAGAATATCTCCCTCCTTAACTCTGATCTGAAAATACCCAAATCGAAGATCAATTCTGGAAAACACCTTCGCTCCCCTGAATCTATCAAACAGATCATCAATTCTAGGAAGCGGATATTTATTCTTGATTGTCACTGCATTCAACTTCCGATAATCAATGCACAATCTGAAAGTTCCATCTTTCTTATTCACAAATAACACCGGAGCTCCCCACGGTGATACACTAGGCCTTATAAAGCATTTCTTTAGCAGTTCCTCCAACTGCTTTTTTAACTCATCCATCTCAGGACTTGACATCCTATACGGTGCTATTGAAATAGGTTCAACCCCTGGTTGTAGATGGATTGCAAACTCAGTATCCCTCTTAGGTGGTAACCCAAGTAACTCTACTGGAAACACCTCAGGAAACTGATTGGCTACTAGAATTTTCCCAAGTTCCTCCTCTATAGCCACTCCATTCAATGAGTAATACTCTTCCTCACCAACTATGGGAATGGTATCCATAAGTCTAAGGTGTAAACTCTTAGCACTAGATGCCAATCCTTCTGTGCAAGTCACTCTTGTTCCTTGAGCATCAATAATGTCGACTGAGTGATTCGCACAGTCAATTTGTGCCTTATGTTTACTTAACCAATCCATTCCTAACACTAGGTCATAAGACCTCAATTCTATCACCCACAACTCACAACAGAAATCATGGTCACCTAACTGCAAGGGATACCTAGTAACCACTTCATTGGTTACAATAAAACCTCTCCCCGCAGTCCTGATGAGTCTCAACTCACCCGAGATTTCTCGCTGCAATTTAAACTTATCTACCAAGGCAGAAGATATCACTGAAAGAGTAGCTCCCGTATTAAATAGCACTTTAACACTACCATTCTGAAAAGTAAAATTACCTCGAACGGCAACTGGTTCTCTGGTCACCTGACTCATCAGGGCGAAAACCCTCGGTTCAACTGCTGCTGCAGCTACACCAGGCCGATTACCTATGGCAAGGGGTACAGGGGGTAAATTCCGGGGCAGACCTAACATTGGTCGAGCCCTTGGGCATTCTTTCCCCCAATGTTCTCTCTGACCACCGATATTGCAAACATCTGTCCCCAGAGTACACGGTCTTCCACCATGAAACCGTTTGCACCTAGGACATAAACCCGTCCTCCTTCTCTTGGATGGACCTTGGTTTTCCACCATTGGTCGCTTTTCGGCACTCTTTCCTAAGTTGGCTAGTCCAACCTCCACATTTTTACTAGATGCTCTGGAATCCTCAAATTCCCTTTCTAAGGCCAACACCTTCTGAACCACCTGGCGATAGCTCCTGATATCCATTGTCGCCATATACCTCCTGAGTACAGGTTTCAAACCTTGGAAGAACTTCTTAGCCTTCAACTCATCATTGCCCATTATATATAGAGCATACCGGATAAGAGAATTGTAGCGCTGCTCATACTCCCGCACAGACATCTCTCCCTATGTCAAATTCTCAAACTGAATCCTCATCTGGTCTTATGTAGCTTCACTGATGTACTCCTGTCTGAACTTCTTTTCGAAGTCTGACCATTTAAGCACATTTTTCTTGTGCTCTGGGCGGGTACCATTACTTTCCCTCAACAACTCCATCACATCGTCCCACCATAAACTAGCTCTTCCTCTTAGGAAGAAAAGCACTAGAGTCATCTTCTGCTCTGACTCATAAACACCATAAGTGAAAAGTCTATTCATCCTGGGCAACCAATCCTCTGCTCTGTCAGGATCGCCTGTCCCATCAAAACTCGGTGGATCAACAGTCTTGAATTTCTCCAACAATCTCATCTGATGTAGAGTATCTCCCCTCCTTGGAGCCTCCATCACCTCTGGTTCATCTTCCTCCTCATGAACATGATTTCTACGTTCATGAGCCCTAGGCACTTGCTGTTGCTCAGCATGCCTTTCTTGGTCCTGATGTGGGTCATTCTCTTCCTTGAAAACATCTCTGTCCTCATAATCTCTGAACATCTCAGTCACAAAGGTGTTCATACCCTATGCCACTTGGGCCATAGTCTGTGTCAACCCCTGTAATAACCTGGATATCTCATCCAGCCTTGCCACAACTAGGTCACTAGAACCCTCACCAGGTTCCCTAGTTCCCCTTAAAGCTCCTGACCTAGTGTCAACCAAGCAACTTGCAACCATAGCCAGACAACATTCCTTAGATGTTGGTCAATACTAACTTCCTAGCACTTGGACTTTTAAATCTAGATCTTAATTTTAGCCTCCAATATCTATGAAATGAGTCCTAAGCTCTGATAACAAAAACACTGACATGGCCGTCCTTGGCCCCTGCCCAATAAGCCCTGTGAGAGCTGGTCTCACGGTGGATTGCAATTGGCTAGTTGTGTATGTGTGCGGATTAAATCCCATGATACTAGTTGATTATCTTAGAATATACAATATGCATGCTCTTCATGCTTTGACTTGGTTTATTAAAACCATAAAACATTAACTTGGCCAAGTAATTTCTACACAAAATAAATACAAATAGCCAAAGCATACAAAATCATCATTTGTGTGAGTTTATTACACATAACAACTCATGAGAACATTCATACATAAAGTAGATTAATGCCCTCACCCAAGAGCAATCTTAGAGTCGAGGACTCCTCATAACATAAACTATGGAGGCAACTAAAAGTACTATATAAATACAAGCCCCTACTAAGATGTCTTTGACTTAACTCCCACCTTGGATACACGTCCCAGTGGCGAGTCTCAAAAGTCCTTTGCCAAGTGCTACTAGGCTCTGCAGCTAAAGGAATATACTAGTTAGTACTATTACTTGACCAACAAGCCAACTAAGCGTATTCATGTAGACTAGAATCACAAGGATTCTCGAATGCCGTACCTGTACACATAAAAGAGCACTGCCGCGATAATCCTCAACGATTACCCGGTCCAGCAACTTCAGTCTCTGCATAACATAACTAGGGAGTGAGAATTCGACAATTCTCAGTAGGGGGTCTTCAGTGTACCTGCAAGAAAATTACTAGGACTGGACATATGATAAACATATGTAAACTTGCTGCGAGCTCACACAACGTGAGGGTCTATTATATGCACATATAACTAGGCCATCAAGACCTCTCCTCAACTAGTCCTCCTCACGGTACATCACTCCGTGCCTAGCGAGTTCTGATCATTAACCCACTCCTAGCAAGCCATAGCTTACTTGATGCAATCATGTAGCCTTCCCTTAGTCGTTATGCAGGGGAATTATGGTGGAACTTTATAGACTAGGCCATAAGACCTATTTGTTGTAGACTAGATGAACAAGGTTTCACCTTGCAACCTCATGGCTACGTCACGGCTAGGTCGACAAAGGTTCTAAACCTTTCACCTGAGCTAGTGGTAGCTAGTTATGCTCATTTGCAACATAGTTTCCTTGCTTGTTGCACAAACAACCTTAAAACTCTACAAAACTCAAGGAAACTCTTATATTTTGTAGGACTTTTGGAAGTCTCGGAGTACCTCCGGAATCCTTAGACCCCTAGGTACGCTAAGAACCACCTTAGGTCTCACTTGGATCAAGCTAGCAAAATGTGAAAATTTTGGCACTTTTGTCTGTGGCGACGCATCGCCACAGTTGGGGACGTTCTGTGACATTTTTCTAGATTAGCAACGCATCGTTGGCCTCGACCTGTAATTGGCGACACGTCGCCAATCTGCAGAAATGCAGAATTTGGCGCATTTTGTTGCTATGAACTTTGGACGATTCCTACACATATCAAACGTCCATGGAATGCGTCCAAATTTCTTACACTCATAGAACATGTTGCATAGAACATAACCAACTATCACAAGCTAATCTATGAAGTCTTGTAACATCTATCCAATCCTCCCAAATCTCTTAGTCCACCACAATTCAACCAAAACTTTTAACTAATGCCATAGCTAAAACCACTCGAATTCTTCAAGCAAACTTAAGCTAATGGCATTAAGTGAACTTGAAAACATATCTCCCTTACCTCAACTCGAAGTAACAAGCAAGAATCAAGCTCCTTTCTAATCAATCAAGCTCACCAAAGTTCTACACAAGTTCCAATCCAAAAACAAAGCAGTAATCATCAAAACTTCACTCTCTAACCAAAACCCAAGCTTCAAACTAACTAACAAATATGAATTCGATCAAGAACACATTTCTTACCTCATTCAAAAATAGGGGATGTGGAAAAATGCCCTTCCAAGCTTCAGAATCATGGTTTCAAGCTTGAAATTGGCTCCTCCAAGCTTATATAGCTTGAATTGCACCTCTTGACACCAAGAACACTTGATTCCAAGCTTAATTTGATAAAGAAATGAGTGAGGGAAGGATGAAAACGTGGTTATGGCAGGTTCCCCTTCGCTTTCCCTTCTTAAACCCTTACTTAGCACCAAAGTAAACAAGGTATCAGTTTAATGCAATTAAGTCCCCCATCTTTGTAACTTAGTGATTCTTGATTAAATTCTTGTTTATCTTTCAAGTTTGAGTTAAGGTTGAAAGTTAAGTTATAAATATTCATTTTAAAACACTCGAGATTCATCCCGGCTATTTAGGATGCAAAATTACAATTTTACCCCTGAACTTCGTTCAGTGCTTTATCCTTCTCAGAATTTAGTGAACTTTGCTAAACTTCTCTATTCTTGCTATGTAAACTTAAATTAAGGTTCTAAACTTAATTTAAAACACTTTACCTTCCTCAATTTCGCCTCCCACTAGAAGCGCCATAACAATGAGTGGGTCATTGAGGACTTGGCCGGGCAGAACGAAGGGACGGGAGTAAGGGTTAGGGAATAGGGACTTACAAGTTAGTTTTAGAACCTATTGTGCTGGGCCTGTGAGAAACAGAAAGAGCTCGAGCTTGAAAGGCCTATGAGCTTATAGGGCCGAATACCATAAGGCTCGAACTCGGCCATAAATTTATTTGAGCTCATTTTTTGGCCTGAGCTCGAGCTCGAGCTCGAGCTCGAAAAAACTCGATTCAAAAAATCCTATCTCGAGGTCAAGCTTAAAAAAGCTTGACTCAAAAAATCCAAACTCAAGCTCGAGCTCGAGCTACTCGAAATAAACCTAGCCCTTTTCAACCTACTTTAAGACTAAAGTGCATGAACTTCCAAGCCTCATTGTGACAAAGCATTCATTTTCCCTCAGGTCCCTTTTTTTTTCCTCCATATGAAGGCTTTCCTTTATTTTGTTTTTTTAATGCTTATAGCTACCTTTGTTTCATTATACTTGTTGACTTTTCGTGCTCATGTGCTCTTGCTTTTTGCTTTTCCTAATAGTTGACTTGTCATGCTCATGTGTTTTTGCTTATGCTTCTTAATTGATTTTATCTTCAAGTGTATGAATTTCCAACCAGTAGCGACAGAGGATTTATTTCCTGCGAGTTCTTTTTTTCATGTCAAAGCATTCTTGTTTTTTTCATTTGCATGACCACAAAAGCTGTTGGAGTTTATTCCAAGCTTCTGCTCATTTTGTTTGCTCTTTTTTTTTCATTTATGAAAAGACACCCATTGCCGTTGTACCTTATTAGTGGTTGTCGATAAAAAAGTTTTGTTGGCCTTTAGGTTGGTAATTACAAGCATCCTAAGCAGTTTTTTTTCTTTGGATTTTTTTGTAGAATTGTACCCATTAATTATTTCTTACTTTTTTTTTAAGTCAGCTAAAGCAATGTGCAACCCTTTTTTTTCAGGATTTCTTGATTTGCTTAAGTTCGTGACTTCCGAGTGTGGTGGGGAACCAAAGGCTTAGGTATAGATCATTTCTAAACTTTGATTTTGGATTTTATATCTTTCCAGATCCCGATGGCATAAATGAACCTTTTAGGTTTTAAGGCGAACCTTTTCAACCTTGTCTTTGTGCCTCTTTTTTGGATTATGGATCGCTTTAAGTCCTTTTGTTGTTGAGTGATTACCATTGTTTTTGCTACTACATTAAGTTTCTTTTTCGAATAGGATATTTTGTTACAAGATGGCTGCCCCAAAGGTGCGCTCAGAAGTTGTGCCAGCTTTTTAGCTTGTCAAGATTAACTGGATTGTTGAGTCTAAAGATGGCAAGTATTTAATACTTCCAAAGGCCACCGTGAAGCCATGTTCTAGAGGAGATGCTGGTCCATTTAAGCTTATCATTCACTATCCTTCTGTTGGTTCTTATGCCATGGAGTGCCTAGACTGCGTTAAGGAATCAGGCATGCCCAGACTTAGTGAGTATCCCTTAGAGAAGGATATGGTTCCTGGAGATACTATCTTGCCAGGTCGTCAATTGTCTTTTTGTTTTCCCCTATCCCATGTGAATGTTCATGACGTTCCAAGGCAGCATTTTGTAGAGCTTATTTCATGTTGTTAGCTGAAATGGGGCTTTTCCTTTAATTCAAGAGGTGAGATTTAATACTTGCGTGGTTTCAGGGAATAGACAGTCGACACTTGTGGTTTGTTGTGGGTGAAGGGACTTAATGACTTAGCTTCTGTCGTCGGAGCCACGTGTTTTGACTAACCCGAATGGGACATATCGTTCTTTGGTTGAGGCTTGGTCTCCTAGCAGGAATACTTTCATCACTTCAGAAGGTGAAATTGGCATGTCACTTTGGGAGTTGCGTGAGATTAGTGGCCTTTCCAGTTTCCATCCACTAAAAGTATTATAAAGAGGTTGTGCTAGGCTACGCGGAGCTCATGGATCGTATTGTATATGGCTTGCTAGGAACGTGTATGTACTTCTTCAAGGCCTTTTCAGAGATTGCTTCTAGCAAGAACAAAGACAGGCTTTCTCATGCTGATTGGATTCATTTTTTGTTTAAAGTGAAAGATTTTATGTCCAATCCTCCTGCCTCTAAACAATATCAGGTGATAACTCAGATGACGTATGATCGTAGCGGCCGATGTATTAAAAGTCCGCAAATCAAAAGACCATTTATAATGGCTTCCCAGAATTGTGATTTCCTATTTGATTTGTCGGCTTTCCCCAAACTTGAGTGTCCTATTTCTCCAAAATTTCGTGACGAGCTCAAAGTTGCCGCTTATAGGGGTGATTATTCGGTTTGTTCGGTTCAAACCGAACCGAATTTTTTTGATTTATTCAGTTTTCGATTTTGGATACTAAGAAACCGAAATAACCGAATTAGTCCATAAAACCGAATTCAAACCGAACCGAAATATTTCGGTTCGGTTTGGTTTAAACCAAATTAACCGAAAAAATAGTAATTAAATTCTATAAGAGATGAAATGAGATAAAGATATTGTTTTTCTTTTCAAATTCCATTCAATATAGAAGATTCATTGCCCATGGAAAGAAAGAAAATAAGAATTCAAGCTAATTTGGGCTACTTGGTAGCATTATTGTTCATGAAACAAATAAAAAAAAATTTGGTATAAAAAATTTCGGTTATTTCGGTTACCGAATTAACCGAACTCTAAAACCGAAACCGAACCGAAACCAAAATTTTTGTTATTCGGTTTCAACCGAAACCGAACCGAATTTTAAAATTTTTTCAGTTTTTCGGTTTTTTTGGTTTCAACCGAATACTGATCACCCCTAGCCGCTTACTTGGCTTTATGGCTTTGCCACTATGTTCTTCCTTTCAACGATGACTTACGACCTAGAACTTTTAAAGCTGCATCAAAGATGGCATAAGGAGTCACTTTTAGCTTGGTACCTTCCATTCTGGCATGCATTTATAAATGGCTTTTTGAGACTGGGCAACTTGAGGGGGAGTCTTGTGATCTTGGAAGGGTGAAAGTAGCATTTTCTGGTCATTTCCTTTACGCTTTGGTTGGCTTACATTTTCCAAGAAGGGTTTACGACACTATGAGCAAAGATTTTCCTTGTCCACTGATCCAACAGATTCGTGATACCTTAAATGCTTATCAACATTGGGAAGATTCTGCTGCGGACTGCAGGTCTTTGCTACGTGATGGACTTCTATCTCATGATTTCTCATGGAATTCTATACCGGCTTCAGTGAATCTAAGGGAGCATGCTGATGATAGGAAAATAAGGCAAGATACAATGGAGTTTATGATAAGCCCCCATCCTGGGTACTTAACATATTGTCAGAACAATACATTTATCTTGGAGCACTACAATCCTCGTTGGTTCACTCGGCAGCATAGTATTCTTTAGAGGCTTCATAACAACCCAAAACTCACTACTCTCCTTTCTCAGCTTGACTCCTTGTATGACACGTGGTTGTCTTTGACTTGGACTGGCACTGGTGCTAAGTTCCACATCCTTAAGGTTTCTTATATGATTAGTTTACAAGTTGACTTGAGCTATACAAATTGGTAGAAAAATGAGGTATTCCCTACTTTGGAAAAAATTCCAGTTTCTACATTGTTTAAGAGTGAGAAATTGAGCTTCAAGTTATATCTTGTCAAAGCTTCACCAACCTTAGTTAAGGAGCAAAACCTAGATCCGAAGAAGTGTTTAGCGACGGGAGCATCAGTGGCCCCTACAGGAAAGAGGATCAAGTTGAAACCTCATCAGCAGCTTTTGCTGGGACCTAGTGTGCAAGCTTTGAGCAACAAATGTTCTTCCTCTTATCGAAGCTTAAGGAACAGCCTTGGCATGTCCCCAAAGTCTCTTAATATAGGTAAGTATTCCCCTTCTGTTTTAATTCACAATCTTTTCATTCCTTTGTTTTAGTATGTCTAATATTCTCCTAGTTACAGTTTTCCTTGATGTACCAGAATCACAACACCTTCCTTCTAAAAAGGATTTAGCACATGGAATTGAAAAGATTGGAGCTCTAGATGGTTTATCCAATTATCCCATCAAAGATAATTCAAATGAGAAAGATGAAGTGGAAGTTATGTCAAGTGGCCAAGTCATTGCTTCCCCATGCAAGACACCCATTGTTGATACAGTCTTAACGCCTCCTTCTTTGAAGGAAAATTCACAAATTACATCAATAATCTCTTGTACTTCAGGTATGCCAAAGGAGTCTTTTGCTTCAGCAGATGTTGTTAAAGAGATTATTTAACGTGATCTCACAGACTACTTGAAGAAAGAAGGTGATGGTGCTTTGAACAATGGGTTTTCTTTACTACGAGATTGGTAGCATTACACGAAGTATGAAATTTCTAAGCTTTTGACAAAATTTCTAAGCCGTGGCCGATTTATCAACTACAATTGATATATTCTGAAACGAGAGTCAAAAATCTCTTGAAGCCCTTACTTCCTTGGATGCAAGGCGTAAAAAAATCAAAGATCACTTAGTTGTAGGGATCTAGGATTGAAGCAATAAATCGACAAAGCTAGGAACTTGAGAAGGCACTTTTAGACATTTTTCTAGGGGTTGGGCCACTATTTCCATGTAGCTTTATTTTTTTTCTCCTTTTTAGTATTAGGTAGGCTATGGCAGGATTTTGGAATAGAATGAAGACTTTTCTTTTGTTGTTGAATCTTATCAACTTACTTAATTCCAACATTCAAATAACACTTCCAACATTAATAACAAAGATGTACTTGAACTAAGAGATAAGCAAAACATATCTCAAAAGAAATCTTTCCTTTGATTTAGCCGTTCACAGTTTATACTCGTGCGGGCCAAGAGTATTACATTTTTTTGTTTTTGAGGATTTCGCCGTGCACAGTTTATACTCATGCAGGCTAGGAGCATTACATTTTTGTTTTGTTTTGCTTTTTTTTTTGTTTTGTCATACATTGTAGGCTCTTGTGACAAGAAGTATGCCCCCCAAGTTTTCATGTATAGAACTTCTTCAAGAGCTTCCCATTGATGGCACCGATTCTTAAGCCGTCTTTGTCTATTATCTTGTAAGCACCATTCGTGTAAACTTCGGTCATCACATACGGGTCATTCCACTTTGACACAAACTTTCTTCTAGCACACTTCATCAGGATGATTGGTCTCCTAATGGCTAACACTAAATCTCCAACTTGAAATGTCCTTAGGCATACCTTCTTATTAAAAGCTTTTGCCATGCAAGCTTGATGGCACTCTAAGCATTGTTAAGCTTTAAGTTTTTTCTCGTCCAAAGTGTCCAATTCCTCTAGCCACAATTTGGCATTTTCCTCGTTGGTCAATCTTTCCTGTAAAGCTATCTTCAAGGAAAGGATTTTGCACTCCAACGATAAGACTGCTTCCACGCCATAAACTAAGGAATATGAAGTTGCTTAAGTAGGGGTCCAATGCGTAGTTTGATATGCCCAAAAGGCTTCTCTAACTTTCTCATGCTAATCTCTCTTTGATCCCAAGATGACCTTTTTCAAAAGGTTGCACGGCATCTTATTGAAGGCTACGGCTAATCCATTTGTTGCAACATTGTACATAGATGAGTTATGTTGGACAACTTGAACTTGGCACAAAGTTTATCCATCAATTTGTTGTAGAATAGCTTTCCATTATTGGTGATGATATAACGGGGAACTCCATATCGGTAAATGATATTTACTTTTATGAATTCCACTACATTCTTTTTCTTGACTTCCTTCAATGGGACAGCTTTCGCCCATTTTGAGAAATAATCTATGGCGACAAAGATGTATAAGTGCCTAGTGGATAACTTAGAAGTGATTGGCCCCACAATGTCAAGGCCCCAAGCATCGAAAGGCCAAGAAGCCACCGCGGGGTATAAAGGCTCTAGAGGTTGATGAATGAAGTTGGCATAGAATTGGCAGACTTGACATCTTTTGGCGTAGGTAATGCAATCCTTCACCATAATTGACCAATAATGCCCTATCTTTTTGATATGATGGTAAAGTTTTGGTCTAGAATGATGAGCTCCATAAATTTCAAAATGAGCTTATTCAACAACTTGCCCTATCCTTCACCATAGAATGATGAGCTCCACAGATTTCAAAATGAGCTTATTCTACAACTTGGCCAGCTTCTTCATCATTTAGGCATCCGAAGAGGACTCATTCAATAGAGTAACGATAGAGAACTTTTTTAAAGTGGATAAACCTTGGTGCTCTATGGCAAATATCAGCTCGACGATGAGGGTCTTCGGGTAGGTTTCCATGTTCCAAGTAGTTAATAAATGATTATTGCTAATCCTCCTTTAGTTCAATGATGGAGATAGTATGACTGCACCCATCTTTCTTAACTAACATTTGTGGTATTACCCATCTCTTGCGTACTTGGACCAAGGCTTTTTGTTCAGTTGAATTTGTTAGAACGGCTGCCAGGTTGGCTAAGGCATCGGCATGCCGATTGTGCCCCTGAGCAACATGATGGATGCACTTGATCTAATCGCTCAAACAAATACCTTGCATATTTGAATAAAGAAAGTAACTCAGGCTTTTGAACATCATATTCTTAGATAAGTTGATTAACCACTAGTTTAGAGTCCCTAAAGATCTTCAATTCTTATATTTGCATGTCTATAGTTGCTTTCAATCCAATTAGCAATGTTTGGTGTTGTGCTACATTATTCGAGTACCTCTCAAGTAAGTTAAAAAAGTATGGCATGACTTCATTGTAGGGAGAGACAAACACCGCACCTGCCTCCACTCCATGTTCCTGAGATGCACCATCGAAGAACATCTTCCAGGTCGGGATGATTTGTGCAAAGGAGACTTCCTCATCTGGTAGGTCTTCAAGGAGTTCCCATTATGCTAGTATTGGGTGATCAACCAAGAAGTCTGCCAATGCTTGCCTTTTGATTACCTTTTGCAAGATGAACATTATGTTAAATTCAGACAAAAGGAAAGCCCATTTAACCAAACTTCCCGAAAGCACCAGCTTTGACATCAAGTACTTTAGTGTATCGACCTTTGACACAAGGTGGACTATGTGGGCTAGCATGTAATGCCTTAGCTTCTTTATAGCAAAGATCAATGTAAGGTAGATCTTTTCAATAACAGAATAGTTAGCCTATACTCTTACTAGCCTTCGACTCAAGTAGTAGAGTGTATTTTCCTTCCCCTCATCATTTTGTTGAGCAAGAAATGCCCCCAGTGAGTGTTCTTGGGCGGCTATGTACAATATTAGAGGCTTTCCTTGAATCAAAGCAGCAAGAACAGGTGGATGGAGTTGGTAGTCCTTTATACTTTGAAATGCATTTTTGTAGGTGTCATCTCAAATAAAAGGCGTATCCTTTTTTAGGAGCCTACTAAACGGGTGGTATCATCATCCTACTAGGTTGGAGATAAACCACCTTATGTATTGTAAATTATGATTTTGGAAAGTAATCAAGCCTCCTAACTACTTGCGGTGGTTCTATATCTGTTGGGTGTGGTGATCTCCGAACTTTCCTAGGCATTCAGGGATGCATTTTTGTAGGGTCATGCTTGTTTAACTCTTCCCGCTTTTTGTCTTTCGGAGCTTCTAGATAGTGTGGTAGTTGGTTCCTTCTTCGTCTTCGACCTTTTACCATTGTCCATTCATTATCTTGCTCATCTGATGAACTAAAACTTGTTAAATCTCCCTACCCAGTTGGCTTGTCGGCTTGGTAGCTCATCGGGTTGAATACTCTTGAAGAACTTGGGATGCTTACTCTTCTTGTCGAAGCATATTTTTCTTTCTTACTTATGAACGTCGACCATCCATTACTAACTTCGTCTTCTAACTCAGATGAGGATTCCTATATATCCAAGTCATCAACCATTACTTCATAGAAGCTTGAAGTGTTTGGGTCCTTAGAGTATTTTGGCATCCTAGGGTACGGATAAATAATTGTCACCTCACCATTGACTTCAAATTTTATTGGGACAGTATCTTTTGGGCCTTACGTGAGTACTTTAAGTGTATTTTCCTTTTCTGTAAAATCTTGAGTAGAGATCTTCACCTCATCCTCAAGTTCTTCCATGAATTTTGGGGAAACCGCTCCAAAGCAAATGTCAGGAACATTGGCAACTAGTGGTACCTCCAAATCATGGAATTTGATATGCCCTTCCTTTTCCATGCGGACTATAAAATCCTTTAACACAAAACACTTCTCGACAAGATGGCCAATGATGCGGTGGATCAGTAATACTTGGGGTCATCCACTCTTCTAACCTCTTCTGATCTCTTTGGGTTTGGCAGTTCTATCAAGTTCCTTTCAAGCAACTGGTCCAAAATTGCTAGCACATCAGAATCTACAAATGGGTATTGCTTTGCTTCAAGTTCCTTGAGTGTCAATGTTTTCTTCACATTTGGTTAGCCCTTCACAAATTTGGTATTAAGACTTGAGCTTCCTTTTGAGATCTTCACTGAAGTAGTAGATACGTCCATAGTTTCCTTTGCCTTTACAACCTTTTCTTCCTTGTCTTTCTTGCCATCTTTTTTTTAAGAGGAACTGTTCGGAACATAGCTCTCATGCCTTGCAATCTGGATCTCCAAGTCATGGGCCCTTGTTGCGAGTTCTTCCAATGTATGTGGCATATTTTCCTTCAAGCTATAGAGTATTCCCCAATGCATCCATTGTGCACACACATCAATGGAAGAGGCTTCACTTATCTGCTCATTGCAGTTGTAGACGTTAGTTCTCCATTGCTCTGTGTACTCCGTCACTAGCTCGTCTTTCTTTTGTTTGATTGCTGTCAATTCCGGGAGGTTGACCATCCTTCTTGTGCTGTAGAAGCATGATAAAAACTCTCTTTCAAGTTGGTCTCATCCATCAATAAATCCGGCAGGGATATCTATGTACCAGTCAAAAGCAGCTCCTTTTAATGATCGAACAAATTGCTTCACCATGAGATCACCATAGGTCCCGGCGTTGTTGCAGGCCCCAATGAAATGAGCTACATGTTGCTTCGGGTTGCCCTTGCCATCAAATTGTTAGAATTTTGGCGGTTGATAGCCTAACGGCATCCTTAGCTCATCGTTCCTCCTTAAGTACGACTTTGCATACACTAAGGATGATTGTGGAGCCACTCCAGATTGAGTACTAATGGTATCCGTGATCATGTGTTGCAGTTGCTGCACAGACAATGAGACCACAAACCTTTGGGCTGTGTCATTCAAGGCACTTTGCAAAACCATACGATCATATTGACTTTGCTTTTGCTACTTTTTCATGTTCTCAAGCTTTTCAGCAACAGGATCAATGACTTGCTTTATGCCACTTGTAGTTGCTTCGCTAGGAAAATTTTGAGCTTTTAGTTTACTCATCAACAACGCAATCTCGGCATCTTTTTCTTCAATTTTTGCCGTCAACCTTTCAATGGAAAATGCCATTTTTTCAAGATGATTCTTAGGATTTCCAGAATCTGCTACCAAGGCCAGCAACTTTGACTCTGAGGATGAAGAGTAATCTGCCCAACTTTTCTTTAGGAAAGTCACAGATCCAGATTTAGATTCCTCACTTGTCATGACTTTCTTTGTTGATGTCTTAGAAAATGAGCGAGCCCTTATCTTGTCGGTAAAAACTTCCATTTCCTTATTCCTACTTGAATAGTTGGAGTGGCTTAAAGAATTGGATCTCCTTTTCATTGGTTGAATTTCTTGCTTCTCCACAGCAACTCATCCTTTCTTGCTTTTACAAGAAAATTGCTTTAGCAGAGGTGCCAACTGAGATCCTTCGGTATAAGCTTTTGCACAAACAACCAGTGTGACTTCCTTTTCTATTGCCGCAGATTACCCGATGTTTACAACAACACCTCAGGCTTCCATGATCTTCACTTGAGTTTCTTCAAAGCTTCCTTGATGCAAAGAGATGAGAGGTAGATAATGTCTCCAGTGGAGTCGCCAAAAATTTGTTCGCACAAAATTCGTGTGTAAAAATTACATTTTAAAATTAATTGCAGCACAATTAAAAAATTGAAATTTAAAACAAAGATTTTCGGGAATCAACTCTTTAGCGTGGTTTTCACGTGCATAATCCTCTGATTAACGCTTTGAGCTTTTGGTGGAAACATAAACGATTTCTTCACGAACACGAACTCCAGAGTTTGTCTTACACAAACATGAACTGAGGTTCCTGTCGATTCTTTTGGTTTGAAATTTTTTCATCGTACTTCTTGGACTTAAGGGCTTCAGACAATATCCGCTGATTGTTTGCCACTTTCCTTGGAATTTGACTTAATACAGCACAGAAATGAATCCTTTGCGTTCCCTATCGCTTCCGCCAGATTTGAACTTGAACTTGATATAGCACCATTCGTTATTCCTCGTTATGTTCTTTAAATTTGGCATTGAAACTGGAATTTGATCCTTCTTGGGCTTGATCTCTCCTCTCGCTGGCGTTTGTGCTTGATTGGCTCGAAAAGCTAGAGAAAATTTTCTTTTCCCTGGTTCTGGTTCTCTTCCAATTTTTTCTTTTCCCTTTTTTTGGCCATGGGGGGCTATTTATAGGTGTAGAGAATATGTGGTTTAATTCAAGAAAACCACATGTGAGAATCATCACTTATTTATCTTTGTATTTATCTCAAGAAAAAATAAATATGACAATTATTTTTTCTTAATTATTCAATTTATTTAATTTAAAAGGATAATTAATGGAACATTTTAGAATATTCTAAAATATTTAAGCTAAGTTATGGGTATGCATGGACTGTAGTCATTTTGGACTTGAAGACCCAATTTACCAAAAATAGACTTTGATTAAGATAACATAATGAATATTTGTTTTGGACCTTCAACTACATGCTTTTGGGCTCAAAAAAAAATTGGGTTTCCTGAACTTATAATTTTCAAAATTGATGAACTTTTAAATTTTAAACATGAACCTTAAAACGGGCAAGACAATCAAAATTGAGTTTAAAATATTTTTAATCCAATTAAATTTTGATGTTTACAACCGACTTAACCTCAACCCTGAAATAACACGTAACTGAATACAAACGAATTCAAACGAAAAAGACTGAACCTAAATCAGCCAAACTCAGGACGTTTGGAAGCATTGAGTTTGACCTCACATCTAGCTAGCGACTTCACGTTTTCTTCACTGAAAAAAATACTTCAATTTTTTTTTTCTATTAGTTTCCATACCCCAGCAAAAAAAACCTTTATTAACATTCAAATAAAATTATACAAAGCAGACGCATTTAATGATTCCATTTATTCTTATAGTATTATTTTGTATCTTATATCTTTGTGCGATTTTTATAGATGCAGTATTATTCCAATTACATATACAATTTTTCTCGCACATCCAACTAATACGAATATTGTTTATTTTCAGAAATTGTTTCAGAATATCTTGACCTTGTCTATAACTAAATATCACTGGAGTAATATAGTTCTATTTTCTTGGCCTCTCTCCTATGTTTAAAAAAAGAAGCAAAAAATCTCTTGCTTACATTTTTAAATGTATAACTTTAATAAATTTATTTCTCTTGCAATAGTTTTTCTTAAAATATCCATAAAATGCATTTACACTGTTGAGAATGAAAAAACAAGAAATAACCAATAGGAAACTTGAAAAAATACAAAAAAAAAAAACCAATGGGACAACTGAAAAAAACACTACAATTGGCTCTTTTTTTTTTTATATTTCACATTTATAAAAAAAAGATAATATTTCATTAATTGCCTCTTATGAAAAATCGGGGTACCAATACTATAATATTGCTGGCTTGGTTCTATTTCACTTGCCTCTTTTTAAAAATCGAAGTCAAATAAAGTAGAAAAAGTAAAAAGAGGCCATAAACCCCAATTCAAATTCGCCAGTTTGCCTCTGGTGACCGTCTGAGTCAGTCATGGGAACCACCGACGAAAAGCCGCCGCCGCCACCGGAAGCCGTCCATTCCTTGTCTACATGCACGGCGAAGATATGGAAGATCACAAAATCATCTCGTTTTCGGATCAAGTCAGTTCTCATCTTCTGCAAATTCCGGAGCTGCAGCAGAAACATTTCTGGGCTGCTTCTTCTTCAGGTTGGTGCCTTTTCTCTGATAGCTCTTCGGGTGGTGCCTTTTTTCTCTGGAACTCTTTGATGTTAGCCAAGATTCGCTTACCCTATCTGCGCATTGACGAGCAAGGCCTGGATTGTGTCTTGTTTGGCTCACCTCAGACCCCTGATTTCAAGGTCTTGCTTCTCTCGAGAATCTCTCCGTTGATCACTCTATGTCAGGTTGGTTCTCGTCAATGGAGGGTAATCGATTATACTCTCGAGTTCTTAAGGTGTTTTGGAGATGAAGATATCGAGGAGGGATTTATTAGGCTTGGCGAACCAATTGGCTACCCAGTAATTGAGGGATTTGACTCTGATAGCGTTGTGATAGAACTGTTGGATGTTGACCACCCAGTAATTCCCCCGTATGCTACCTCTCATTTTCTGGAAAAAGTTGTAGAATTGGATGGAGTGATCTATTCAGTTTTTGTACACTTTGGTGTGGATGATGATGAAGTGATTGCTATTGAAGTTCAAAGGTTTGATCTCCCGGAAATGAGATGGGTGAAGTGGAAAATGTACCACGTTTGGCTTTCTTTCTGGTGGATAATGGTCCCTTCTGCTGTCGAGCTTCTGTGCCTGGAATTAAAGGAAATTGTGTGTATTTCTTCGTAAATAATCATGATGTACATGTATATGAATATGACATTGGTGATGTAACCCTTACTGTTCATCGGCCTGTAATTGATGAAGACTTGCCACACTCATCACCCTTCTGGATTATGTGTGATGAAAGATTAATTAATCAGTCAGAGGAAATCAAGAATGGCAAAATTGTTTACAAACAATGGCTCGTCAATGTACATGCCAGAGGAAAGGAAAGCCAGTGGAACAGCATCTTACTGGGAGAGGCAGATGTTGAAAAAATGAAAAACTGTGACCTCAGAGCAGATGTTGCGCAATCACTTGGTCATTATCTTTCTCCGATTGACTATTTGCAGTTTCGTGCTACTTGTAGAACTTGTCGATCAGTATCCCCTCTGGACAAGTTCAAAGAATCATTTTTTAGTACGTTAAACAGTGGTGGTTTGCCATCACCCTTGCTCGTGTTCCTTGAGCCAGGTAACTTAGCAGCCTTTATTGACCCTATTCGCGGTGATAAGTATCTGATAACCTTACCAGCACAATTGTCAGGATGTGTAATTACCTACTCAAAGGATGGTTATCTGTTAATGTCTGGGCATGGTTTGGATGGTGTGTACTTTTTCAACCCCTTTGCAAGGAAACTTTTACCCTTCACACAGACTCAAGTTGAGGAGTTTGAGACCTGCTGTGCAGGGTTCTCATCAAGCCCAACCTCTAATTATTCGATTGTTACAGCTCTTAGGTGTATTGATGAAGTATTTGTTACATTTGCACAATCTGGGGGCCAAGAATGTAGCTACTACCGGTTTGCTGATGACACCGGCTTTTCCTTCTGTGACAATAGCCCTGTGTTTCACAATGGTGCTTTTCATTTTCTGGGTGAGGATGGATATTTGGGAGTTCTTCGACCAGTAAGAAATAGTTTTGCTTGGGAAGTTCACAAACCTGCCAAATGCTCTCTTCCTATAGTCAAACGTTTTTGTTGGAATGCGAAGGGAAACTCGTAGCTGCATTTGCAAGTTATTTTCTGAAACGTGTTCGAGTTTACAGGTGGGACCAGTTCACCTCAAAATGGAGCAGAGTTCGGGATCTTGGAAAGCATATGATATATGTTAGTAATTCATCATCCTTGTCAATGATTGCAAGTGTCCCTGGAATGGAAAGCAAGGTTTACTTCCCTAGGTTTTGTGGCCAAAGCATTGTGTTTTATGCTCTTGCCACAGAAAGGTTCCACACTTTTGAGAGCAAGGATTTTGAGATAGATGTCTATGATACTAGAGAGCGGCTACAATCTTGTTGGATAGATCCCATCTGGACCTAGATTGTTCCACATTCCATAGCTTTGGAAGCAAGGGTTTTGGTCTCTTTTGCTGGTTAAGTTAGTGGAACTTGCTCCATAAATTTTCAGCTAGAATTTAGTTCAACCCTCGCAAAACGGCATAACTAATGGAACAACTGCATTTTGATCTGGGATTCTGGCTGGTATAATGAGGAATGCAAGCATCCATGGACAAAGAACATGCGTTTCAGTGTTTCAGCAGTTGATCATCAGAGTGGCTGGTAGAATGGTGCAGTTAATAAATTAGAGAAGGATGTTGTTCACTTGATGATAAAAATACCTTTAATGTTATTGTCTGTCTCTCTCGTTCAAGAATTGAAATGCATTATAATATAGGTTCCCAAATTCATTTTAGAAGATTTAGAGGTCAATGGTTGGACCACATTTAAATTTGCCCCTCCAGTTCTTACCTGTAATCAGCCAAATTCTTTCTAATTGAATCCATTTTTATCTCAAACTACCAGCTTTTTCCATTTTCGTGCCGCAAATCGGCCAGCACACAGTAGATATATACCCCATTACAGTCTCACTATAAAGACCAGGAGTTATTGCGCATTTGAAACTTACAAGCTAATGTGCTAAAATAGTATTGATTAATCTCTTTTATTTCTGCCTGTGAGCTTAGCTAAGCTTATATGGTCACAATGGGTGTTAGCGTACAATCATTTGACTTGAAATTTCTCAGCAGCTATAGAGCTCAATGGGTGTTAGCGTACAATCCTTTAAACAAATCAGAAACATCCAATCTGATATGATCCTGGTTCTAGCAATCAAGTGTGACTGGACTGGACCTGGATCTTAAACATGTGTTTCAGGGAACAAATTGGTCCTTCATCTAGGATTTCAGTTTGCCAAAAAGTCAATGAAGTTGAGAAATAGTATTTCAAACAGTATCCGAAGAAACACAAAAAGATGCAATTCTTACAAAGGACTTGGAATGTCGACAATAGTAGGGGTAGTTAAGTCAACCAGTTTCCCTTGTGTGGGCATATCCTGCAAAAAATGTGAACTTCCAAGTGCTTTTGGTTTGTTTTACAGTGAAAATCTTCCGGTGCTCAAGTCAGCAATAAGATTCAAGGAGCTGAATCCATTCAACACTCTTCCTCTCTTATACCATCATTTCAAGATATTGTAATGGCAATGTTCAAGAGAAAATTTTCATGTGATTTGCAATCACTTACTCCAAACATCAAGCATTCTAGAATTAGCGATTGGCTGTTTACTGTAGCCATCATTAATAGTGCTTGGTTAGTACTAGTTAATTTTAAAATGTTTGTGCATTAATGTTAAATTGTTTGATTAATTTTCTTCTTTTATTGGAAAGGCCTAGTGATCTTCGCTACCAAAGAGGTCCTTTTATTGCTCGAACTCAGACAAAGACATTTCTAGTTAAAGTGAGAAGATCTCGACGAACCCACGAAAGAGGAGACTAAGATTTGGATAAACTCATCGCCTTTTGCTGAATCAAATCTCTCAACTTATCCTTAGCCTCCCTCCTCTATCGTCAACTTCAAAATCTGATTTTGTTAATTGGGATGGGAATTTGAATGATCATTACTTCTCTAAGAAAGGTTATGCACTCCAATCCCTAAACCAGGCTGCTTATTATCCATTGCTGTAAATTAGTAACCTCTTTCTGGACCCTAGTTTCTTCCTTATGCTCAAGTGGCTTTGGGCTTCAAGGTCTCCCTTAAACACTCAAGGCTTTCCTATGGAAATTCTTGAGGAATGCTCTTCCAACAGCGGCTAATCTAGCTTCTTATGAAGCCCATGTCAATCCCAATGTTTGTAGTGCAACTTTTAGGAGGAGTCCTCTCTTCATCTGTTTTGGGGATGCCATAGTTCCATCAAGATATGGGGTACCTTTTGCACAAATCCTTTACCCTTAAGCATCCATTCATTTGAATCTTGGCTCTTAAATCTGCTCGCTTCTAAGATGAAATGGCAAGTGGAATGGCTCCCTTTTCTGGTCTCCTCTTCATGGGTTATCTGGTTGGGTAGGGTTGAGCTTGTCTTCCAAAGCACTTATTTTGATGCTCAATCCTTATCTCCAGAAAGAATTTGCTTGTTCAAATGCTTCTCACCTCAAGGGAGTTTAAGCAGCATTTATTTTCCTTCATGGCCAGCTAGCTAAACATTTTATGTGACACGTGGGGTACATGGAAATAGCATATGCAAGCTGATATTCCATACATATATGTGTGTGTGTGTGTGTGTGTGTGTATTCATAGTTGATAGAGCATGACATTGCAAGTCTTAGAGCACTGCCTTGTTTTGGATAGATACTAATACTTCCCTAAGACTTCATTAATGTCAGGTATGGCTCAATGGGGAGCCTATGCTTGAAGTAGAGCTTGTTACTATCCAAGGAGCCATATGTACAACCTCTAGACTCTCTCTACATAATACCACTATTCTTTCAAATTGCTCTCAAGTGTTGGTAGCATTAAAGGGGAAAATGATGCTTTGTCCTCCTTTTTTAAGTCTAGTCCAAGACCTAGTGTCTTCAATAGAGATCCTAAAACGTTGTTTGTTGGTGATTGTACCTCGACAGCGTACTTCTTGGCTCACTCTTATACTGCTCTCTTGCTCTAATGATTTTCCTAATACCTTTATGATGATTCTAGTTATCAAATAAAATGTCAATGTTAGAAAATTGAAGTTTAACTTGGAACCCGTACCTCTAATTCTTAAAAAAGTGAGATTTGGGAACCCTAATTTCCTTCATCGTATGCTTCCAATTTCATCTACCTCAATAATGGAAACTACTGCCAAAAAGCCACCATGGTTGGGAATTCATTCATTTCTTGTCTACAAGCCTAACGAGGATATGGCAGATCAAACACTCGTCTCATTTTGAAATCAAGTCATGTTTCATCGTCTTTACCTTCTGGGTTTGGAAAGATAATGTCTTTGGATTGCCTTTGCTTTTGGTTGGTGTCTTTTCTCTGATGGCTGACTTGGCAGAGATTTTTTTCCCTTAGAATTCTTTGACATTAGATAAGATTACATTACCTTCTTTACATATCGAATAGGAAGACCCGAATTGTGCCCTGTCTGACTCACCTCCAGACCTTGACTTCAAGGTCTTGCTCTTGTTGAGAGACTCCCCTTCAATCACTCTATGTAATGTAGGGGCTAATCAAATGAGGGTTATTGATTACATGAGCGGGTTTATAAGGTGTTTTGGAGATCAAGATGTTCAGGATGGAAGTATTAGGTTTGCCAAATCAATTTGTGAGAAGGGTAAGTTATATTTCACTGTTACTTGGCCATAAGCAAGCGTTTCTTAGTTGAGAGATTCAATATTTTGTATGGTAAATTCCACCGGTCATTCTTAAACTATACCCAATGTTACTTATTTGTCCCTAAACTATCAAATATTGCTTAATCGTCCCTAAACTATATTCAGTGTTGCTTAATCATCTTGCCGTCTATAATAACGTTAAAGATGGATGGAAAAATGATATCACATCAGCTACCACATCATTTTTCCATGCAACAGCAGTAGCCACATTATTTTCAGTCCATCCTTAATGGCTGTGAATGACAGTAGGACAATTAAGTAACGTTGAATATAGTTTATGGACAATTAAAGCAACATTTGATAGTTTAGGGACAAATAAGCAATAACACTGAATATAGTTTAAGGACGACCAGTGGAGTATATCCTATTTAGTAACTTCAATTTTTTGGAAATATCCATATTTGCAAACTCCTATTTGAGACTTTCATATTTAGTAAGTCTCATATTTGAGTTCTTTCAAAACAAATAACTTGCATATTTAGTAAGTTTAATGATTTTGGTAGGCAAATGTAAAAAATTACATCATTGGTCTGTAAGCTTTTAAATGCAGTGAAATACAGTACCTAAGTTTTGAAAAGTTTCATTTTTGTTACATATAATAATTACAAGATGGGTCCCTAAGCTTTACAAATTTTACATTTTTAACCAAAGAGTTTTTAAATTTCACAATTTAGTCACTAATAGACAATAATGAACTAGAGTTACATTTTGTAAAAATTTGTAGTAAAAGTTGGAAATTATAGGATATTCATCGAAACATAATTAAGTAAATTTTTATGAATTTTTAGTTAAACATACTAGAAGAAGGTAAATTAACCTAAATTAAATCGCATAAAAAGTAGAATTCTTTAATTTGAATTAAAAAAATAGTAAAAAACTTAAATCAAGTAAGTTATTTTAGCTTATGCACTAGTAACCTGAGTAAATATGACTGCTAACCCGAATCTAACCGAAAGCATGAATAACTTGACTTGAAATTATCCGAGACTGAAATTGACCGAGCTTATTTTGAATTCAAACTCAAATAAGCTCCGCTTAACCCAGCCTGAATCCGGAATTTACTTAACCCGAACCCATATAACCTCAATCTGGACCCGAATTCATACTAATCCTCATAAATCCGAACTTGAATGACCTGACCCGACTCACCCAATCTAATTATATATATATATATATAAAGTAGGACAATTTTTAGAGAGATTTTAGTCTTTTCTTTAATTGCCACCTTCTCCAATTGACATGTGTCCAATTTTCCTTTTTTTTTTTCTTTTGATTCAGCTATATATGCGGGCAGAAAAACTAGAATTCCGAAATCATGCTTTATTTAAAAAAACGGAACAATAAATTCTGTTCGAATTGGTTTAAGCAACTTATTAATTAGTATAATAATAATAATAAAGGAATGAGATGCAAAAAGATAATTATGTAATGCTTAAAATATATTAAATATTGTAACATTAGTCGAATGACAAAAATCACGGAGATTAAATTATTAAAAAATTTGGCACAAGTTCCAGATGAATTTAAGTAGACCAATTATAATCAAATTGTAAGGGTTGTGCAATTACATAATCAGGGGATAATCGAATACATGAAAGCATATTTGTTAATTGATCACAAATCCATGATTTAATGTTTATTACTAAAATATTATTATAAAATTATTATGCGGAAAAATTATAAATGTTTGAAATTATCTGTGGCAAGTTAATAAGAAGTAAAACTAGAATTACTTACTATCCATTTATGAGTATAGCAATTTTAGCGCAGTTCTATAATTTCATGTTTGTTAATTCAGCACATAATCAGGGAAGAATCGAATATATGATAGCATATTTGTTAATTGAGCACAAATCCATGATTTAATATTTATTATTAAAATATTATTATATAATTATTATGCGGAAATATTATTGTTCAATTACTTACAATCCATTTATGAGTATAGCAATTTCAGCACAGATTCATGATTTCATGTTTATTAATTGAGTAGATAATCAGGGAAAAATTGAATACATGATATCATATTGTCAACTTAATTATATACTGCGCATTTACATAAACACGAATTTTGGAAACTAAAAATTTCCTTTAAAATTTGCCTCTATATTTACCACATGTTAAACACATAAAACTTACACAAAGATAACTTACATTTAGTTTCTCCCTTCAAAATTTCGATTCTTCTTTTTTTCCTCATACATGGTGTATTACTTTTATTAGTTAGTTGCCATGACATGGATGTTTTTATGTGTTAAATTCTATTTGTAGGAAATATACTATGGATGACAATGACATGCATGAAGATAACCAAAATCATGGTGAATCTAGGATTTAAGATGGTGCAAAAAGAAAATGCATTTCCACCAAGCCAACCTGTCCACTTGATGCTAACGTTAAAACAATTAAAGTGAAGGCAAATTATATTATTCAACTTCCCAAAAACTCTATCAACTATATCAATCCAAATGCATAAATCTAGGCCTTTTTTTTTACTATTGAAATTTAGAATGATCATAGTTTTTTTTTTATTTTATCTTCTACGACATCCTTATTTATTATATCTATTATATTATTATAAAGGGAAAATAAAGGAGATTTTTGTAATTGCATCAATCCTTAGAGTCCAATTAAGTGATACCTCATATTTGTCTCACAAAAGATAAAATTCGCCTAAAATGAAAATATAAATTCATAAATGTCGCTTAGATGTCCTTCTTAATTTTGACTGAGGTTTGACCTTTGATCTAAAATTCACAAGTTTTTCTTTTTAGAATGTGTTTATAGTTCACAAAACATCAACAATGCTTTTTATGGAAATTTGTTATTCGGTCAATTATACAATACTTGTTTAAAAAAATATAAGGTAATATTCAATATTTTTACACACCTCAAATTTTTTGAAAATAATTGTCATTCCTATTATACAAAATGTTGACACCCAATTTTGTCCGGGCACTAACTTTTGCTTAAGTTTTAGGTTAGGAAAATTTGTTTATGGGGCATTTTTATTTTTAGGAACTATTTGGTCATTTGCTAGGAGTTTGGGTCATTTTTGGCATTTTAAGGTTTTGCATAGTTAGTTGGTCTAGTCACATTTAGGTTACATTATTATTTTGGTCTAAGTGACCATCTAGGGTAGAAATAGGAGTTAATTTAGTTTAGGCACTAATTTAGAGTCCTAAAGGTCTTGTAAGGTCAATTTAGGGAAAACGGGAAAGTTTGGGGAAAAGCTACAAATTTTTAGAGGATTTTAGGGAAAAATTGGAAAGTTTGAGTTAAATTTGTCAGAAATGGAGAGTTTGGGGGCAAATTTGTTGAGATCCTGAAGTTTTAAGGAAATCTGGAAAATTTGAGGAAGCTTTGGGCTCAATTGGCAAATCCTTAAAGCTTTGGGTTAAATTGAAATTCTCACAGAATTTGGGGCAATATCAGCAGCTTGAGAGTTTTGTTGGACTTAAACTGATACTTTACCAGATTATATCCTAATCTCCTCAAATTGAATTTGGATCAAGTTTAAACTCTATAAAAGCTAGCTAATCTCGCCTAGCCACTCTTAGTATAAGTATGGGCCATTAATTGATGAAATGGGGAGCAGAAAATACGAAACGCTTAAGCTCCCATCGAGAAAGGTAAAACGGCAACCTCAAGTCCCTGGTTTCTTGCAGCCCCTCCCGGAAAAACCCTTACCTCTTTCCCAGGCCACCGCAACCCCCGTCTCCCTCTCTCCACCGACGCTCCATCTTCCTTATTCCCTCCCGAACGCTCCACCTTCCTCCTTTCATCCACAACCCCTCCGGTCATAGCTCCACCTCTAACCCTCGCCGCCTCGTCTTGCGCAGCCGCTTGTGCGTCATCCGTCGCCGTCAACGCCAGAACCAGGGAGTCGCGTCTCCGCGTCCCCCCATCCACACCGTCTGCAGCTCCCTCGCTGTCCATCGCACCAAGCCGCCGCCAGCGCCGCCCACCGTCCACGCTCCATCGTTGCCCCCTTTTGTGGTCCGACCTAGCACCGCCGTCTCCGGAGGCCTTCCCGCATCGGCTTGTGGTCTCCCCAGCTGCTACCGCTTGCCAAAGTCGCGACCCGACCCAGCAATCTTATATATATATGGATATATATAACCACTGTTTAGCCCCCTGATCTTTTTATTTTGTTCACCTAGGTCACTAACCTTTGTTTCTTTTGTTTTCCAGATTAGTCACTGACAGCAAACTTTTATTGTTTGTTGTTTTCTTTGTCTTCTTGGTTATTGTTGATTGGCTTTGAATTGAATATAGTCATTAAATTGAAATAGGAGAACAACATGGGATTTTGATTTGGTGTGTTTATTTTTTTTTAGAATAGTTTAATGTTAATTCTCATAATGCATCTAATGTGCACAAATTATTGGTTAAGCAACATTTAAATTTTTGGGAATCCGTTCTTAGTGATTTGATAAAATCCTAAGACAGATTATTCGTTCGAACCCTATTGGTCTGGTAAAACCCATGGTTTAGAACAAGATGTTCTTTTCAAATTCTTGGTGTATTTGATAAAGTCTCGAGATTTCAATGACATCTAGTATTCCATATCTGGTTGGTCTGATAAGATTCATAGTTTGAAATTAAATTAAATTCATAAAAATCACTCTCAATTAAAGATTAGGTCAAGAAATAAAGAATTAGAAAAAGATAAAACCAAACCCCATTGTACCAATTTTCGGGCGCTTTAATAAGATTATTTTAGCATAACCGACTCACGATCTTAGAATCTATCATAGACCATAATAAGTATCCAATCATCCTAGGTGAAATTGATTGGTGACGACTCCTAAAAATCACGTTACTACACAAAAGACACACATTTTGTGCGTGTGTATATTCACTAAGGCATTATCGACTTAGTTATTTTACTATTTTAATAAAAAAATTTATGATAAACATGCAGTAATGGAGAATAAATTTTAAGAATGTTTTGGGACATGATTAGTAATTGAGATTTTACTAACCAACTATATTGTAAAATAACAATAAATATTTTAGCAAAATTATATTATCAAGCAATAATTAATAGTACTATTTTTTTTTTGGATAAAATTAACAATTCTAATAAAAATGTGTTATTTTTATGTTTCAATTTAAAGTGCATTTTGGAAAACAAAAAAAAAACATAGTTATTGTAAGAAGATCCATTTTCCATTGATAAATTTAATAAAATTATCCAACCAAAAAATTATTTAAGGATATAAGTAATACTAACAATGAATACAAATATGCAAAGAAAAAAATAATAAACTTCATTAAGTGAAAAATTGATGAGAAATAAAAAAATTCATTCATTTTCCATTTTTACGGATGAATAGAAGAGGGAAATTAATAAATAAATAAAAAGTCAACCACAGGAACTGAATAATCAACATTTGATTATATTTCCATTTAAGTCTCAATTTCTTTCATTTAATTTCCAGTTAATTGTTACATAAAGAAAGCAAAAGAATCAAATTACTAAAATGAAACAAGGGTGAAGAAAGAAAGTTGAAATCAATAGATAAAGTAATTTTGATCAAACTACCCATTTATTCATTAAAAAAAAATCCTTTCATTTGTTCTATGTCATTTAAAAAAAAATAAACTCAAAACTTTTAATTGTAAATTGATTTTTTAATGAATCTTTAACATGGAAGATAATGTGTCTTTCCACTTCACAAATATTAATCAAGATATTTTAGAAACTAATTTATTTTTTATATTTTTTCTTCTATATATTATCACATTTCAATCTAACAATTCGTAAACCAATATTTCTCCACCTATTACTTGTGGCACATGTTTTGATTAAATTTTTCATTATGAATTCGAATTTTTGGCTCCTTTTTTCCCCTCATTTTCAATTCAAATTTTGGCTCATGTTAGAGATGAAATGACAAGAATTTTTTAGAAATTTGGAATATTGATATTTCCCTTTTTTCTAGAAACAATAAATGCAATCTATAATAAATGATAATATTACTATTAATAAAGAACTCTTAGGATTTTCTAAGGGAAAAGACGAACACCAAAAAATTTCACAAATATAGTACTATTTAAGTTGGAATTGGCACACTATATTTTTTTTCAACTTAAACCATTATAGTATAAAAAGACTAAAAAATAAAATGAAAAATAAAAAAATACAAATTTGACATGCCCATCCAAAATTAATACATAAATCCCTTGAAATAATTATTTATAATATTCTAGATGTCAATGAATATAATTTGACCTGCTTATCATTTTTTTTACTCAAAGTATAAAATAGCAAAAAGAACTAGAAAATAGAATGAAAATTTAAAAATTACCAATACAACATGTGCATCCAAAATCAACGCATCTAATACCTTAAAATAATTATATATTCTTTAATTTGTGATAGGAATGTTGAATTGGTGTGTTTTTTTAATTTTTAATTCTATTTTTCATTTTGTTTGCTATTTAAGGTTTAAGTTGAAAAAATAGATAAGTGCGGCAAAGTTTTTTTTTTGGAATATAAAATGGTATAAGTAATTATTTTAAGGTTTTGGATCCTTTAATGTTGGATGGGCATGTTGAATTATTTTTTTCTTATTTTTTTTTATTTTTATGTTTTCCCCATTTTATTGTTTAGGTTGAAAAAAATAGATAAGTGTGTCAAATTCTATTTATTTGAAATTTAGAATAGTATCCATAATTACTTGAATGCATTGGATCCTTTAATTTTGGATGGGCATGTTGAATTGGTAATTTTTTTTGTTTTCCCCATTTTATTGTTTAGTTTTTTTTTTATATTTTATGCTTTCAGTTGAAAAAATAGATATATGTATAAAATTATATTTATTTCAAATCTATAATAGTCTTCATAATTATTTGAATGGATTGGATGCTTTAATTTGGGATGGGCATGTCCAATTGGTAGTTTTTCATTCTACTTTTTGGTTTTTTTTTGCTATTTAAGGTTTAAGTTGAAAAAAATAGATAAGTATATCAAATTATTGTTTTTAAAATCTGAAATATTCTCTATAATTATTTGAAGGGATTATATAATTAAATTTTTATGGGCATGTTAAATCTTTAGTGTTTTTTCTATTTTCCATTCTATTTTAAGGTTTCCTGAATATAAAGGGTATTGTGTCTCAAATTTATGTTTAGGGGTTTTGTGTCAATTTTGCTCACATTCAGGGGCTCATTTTATATTTTACCCTTAAAGTTCCATCAACACTGAAGGAGATAAGAAAAGGATGGGTATATTTGCTACAAAATGTTATTTTAATCTTATTTTACAACGTTCTATAATTTGAAAGTAAATATATAGGAAAAATAGGTATATTTTAAGGGCAATTTGTGTAACTTAGCCAAATATTTATTTTGGATTTAGGGTTAAAAAATCCAATCCATTAACTATGCATATGAGTCTCAGCTATTTTTTCAGTCTATTTTACTCGTATGGAATCATCTTACATAATATATATGCCTTTTTTATAACAACTTTGTTTTGATTTTTAAATTACTAATGTAGATTTTCATTTGATTTTTTTCGGCATTTTCCCCTTACAAGACTTCTTGGTAGGGTTAAAAGGACCTTTTGTGAAAACAAAGCTCATAACAATGTGATATTGAAACAAAGTCATTCTATTGGGTATTAAACTCTAACCTATTATACACGAGATTATTTTCCCACAATTTCAATAATGTGTTAAAAATTGTTTTACCTTTTTCAGTAGTGATTTTTAACTATTACTTAATTCCAATTATTCTCATAGTACAGTTGTCAATTTATCATTATAGTCTACATCCACTACTATATTTCCTAATCAAGAAACTCGAGTAGCAGAAATACTGTATGTAGATTGAAAATAACATTGACAGGTAATGATATCTACATTGTCGCAACAATTAGAATTTATGCACTATTTGCAAGTCAAAGTTTCATTGTCACCTCATATATCAATTAGCAAAATCTCCAAATGAAAATACAACGGATGCAAGATTCTTAAATAGGTATAAATCATGCTATTATTTCTTTTTTCAAATATGAAATAAGTCTAATATTGTAGATGTGATATATTTTTTTGCAGCAATATAAATTTGATGACTGATATGTCAACAAAGTACGATAGTGAAAATGTTTCAAAACAACCATATATATGATTGTTTATTTAAGTGCACACTTATCAGTATTTTAGGTCGCCAGGACATCTTATTTGAAGTAAAATTTTTCAATATCACTTTAGGCACAATAAACTATCTTTTCTAACATTTTTAAAACTTCTTAATTTTTTTATTTGTTCTCAATCAGGAACATAATTATTAATATGTGTTGCAATTTTTTTTATTCCTATGACAACACTTGGTATATAAACTAGTTGTCCTACCTAATTGCTTCTAGCTGTTAAAACTTGAAACTAAACAATGCAAGGTCCAAGTAACGAGTCTGATTGCCTTGAGCTTGTTAATGCTATTCAGGGGTCCAGGTGTGTGCGAATAACTACTGGGCGTAAAAAGGATATGAACTATATGAATTGGACATTTATGTCATTCATCTTCTCTTCCAGCCCTTATTAATTTGGACACTTTGTATCTCTTTGATCGTTAATAAAAATCTCATTTTTAAAAACCAAAAAACTTCAAGAAACCAACTTAACCTTAACTCTGCAATAACGCGCACCTGAATCCAAACGAATCCAAATGAAAAAGACTTAACCTAAATCATCCAAACTCAGGACGTCTGGAAGCATTGAGTTTGACATCATGTTTACATCACTGAAAAAAGTACTTCAATTTTTTTTTTCAATTAGTTTCCATACCCCAAGGAAAAAAAACGTTTATTAACATTCAAATAAAATTATACAAAGCAGACGAATTTAATGATTCCATTTATTCTTATAGTATTTTGTATCTTATCTTTGTGCGATTTTTATAAATGCAGTATTATTCCACTTACATATATAGTTTTTCTCATTCATCCAACTAATGCGAATATTGTTTATTGTCAGAAATTGTCAGAATATCTTGACCCTGTCTATAACTAAATGTCACTAGAGTGATATAGTTCTATTTTCTTGACCTCTCTCCTATGTTAAAAAAAAAGGAGAAAAAAAATCTCTTCCTTACATTTTTAAATGCATAACTTTAATAAATTTATTTCTCTTGCAATAGTTTTTCTTTAAATATCCATAAAATGCTTTTACACTGTTGAGAATGAAAAAAAGGAAAATAACCAATAGGAAAATTGAAAAAATAGAAAAAAAAAACCAATGGGAACTGAAAAAACACTTCAATTGGGTCTTTTTCTTTTATATATTTCACATTTATAAAAAAAAAAAAGATAATATTTCATTAATTGCCTCTTATGAAAAATCGGGGTACCAATACTATAATATTACTGGCCTGGTTCCATTTCACTTGCCTCTTTCGAAAATAATCGAAGTCAAATAGAGTAGAAAAAAAAGTAAAAGCAGGCCATAAACCCCAATTCAAATTCGCCGTTTGCCTCCGGTGACCGTCTGACTCAGTCATGAGGACCACCGCCGCCGGGAAGCCGTCCATTTCTTGCCTACATGCACGGCGAAGACATGGAAGATCACACAATCATCTCATTTTCGGATCAAGTCAGGTCTCATCTTCTGCAAATTCTGGGCTGCTTCTTCAGGTTGGTGCCTTTTCTCCAATAACTCGCAGGGCGGTGCCTTTTTTTCTCTGGAACTCTTTGATGTTAGCCAAGATTCGTTTATACCCTCCTTTGTAATCCTTTAATTCATTTCTGAGTAACAACAAAAAAAAGAACCTTGTTAGGACATTAGGATAATGTTGTATGTATTTGGTTATCTCTCCTTGAATTATACTATCCTAGTTCTAAGCTTTTTGTACCATTTTAGTCTTGCGACTTAAATTTATTTATATATATTAATATTTGTTAATTTTTTTAAAAAATATATTTAAAAACTATAAATTTTTTAATTTTTAAATATAATTTTTTTATAAAAAATAAATAAATATTAATATAAATAAATTTAAGTTAAACTTAAGTTAAAAAAATTAAAATTGTGCAAAAAACTCGAGACAGAGGAGGTCATCATCTTTAGTGTTATCTCCCCTCGCACCATTGTCTTTTGGGTACTGTGTGTATTTCAGTCTTCTCGCTCCATCATTGCAAATTTAAGGCCCTTGGTTCTGATAGGTCATTTATAGTTTGGTGATCTCTTTCATTTGGATCTAGGTCTACTCAGTGTTGTTAGAATTGAACCGCGCATAGAATTGTCATGGGGTCCAATTTACGGTTCAATCGGTTTAACTGTCGGATCAAATCCCTCATCTTATTTTTTTCATCTACAAGGGGTGACCTAATTGGAACATTAAAAAAAAAAAATAATAACAGAATTATATGAAAAACTTGCAAGTAGTATAAGGGTTAGTTGCATCTTCAGTATCCTCCCACTTCTAGTTCTCGTTTTCTCTTCTCCCTCTTCAGCGTCCTCCCTAGTTCTCATCTTTCCTTCTCTGTCTTTCCCTAAAAATGCACTATTATAAGATTGTGATCTTCCCTATTTTAACCAATTCACGTCTTTTTTTTATTTTTGAAAAATCCCATCTTTCCTTTCTCTTTTATTCCCTCTTTCATTTATAAAGCTCTAATTTTTTCTGTTTTTTTTTTATATAGTTTTGTTCCATATATTTGAGCAAAACTGGGAATAGACAAGAACATATTGCATCAGATTACATGCACAAGGAGAAAACCGCGGTTCTTTGAACGAATTGGTTCGGTTTGGGTGATTTTTTATGGTTTTAGCCAGTTTTACCTTAACAAAATACTAGCCAAAACCTGGACTGGACAGCTTCCCGGTTCCCAGTTCAACCAGTCCGACCGGACAGTCTAGCTCGGTTCGAACAACATTGGGTCTACTATAGATTTGACTCTAGCAGCATCTATGCACAAGAACTTCGACTTTTGCCTAGCAGCCTGGAAGAGTTGTAGACAAAAAAGGTCATGATGGGGAGTTTTATTGGATAGGGTTGGCCAATCTGTTTATTTATTTATTTATTTGTGGATTGTGTGTTTGGATATTTATATTTATATTTTTTTTTATTTCAGTACGTGTTAGTCTAGGATTTTTGCTTAGTTTGTGTCCCTTAGTTTTTTAGGCATTTTTTCCTTTGGTTAATTATAGTTACCCTTTAATATTACAATGACATCCCTCATATTTAAAGATATACACTTTTATGCCTATTTTTTCCACATTGTTCTAAAAAAATTTCTAAAATCCTAATTTAAACTACGTTATAACCATTGATGCCCTTCGGCATCTCCTTCGTGTGTCATGGTGAAGGCGGCAAGGGCTTATGGAAATGGAGAAAGGTCCAGGACGAACGTACTCTGAGAAGATCACCTGAAAGTCACAGGAAGCAAGGGTTAGGAGGTCCCCGGAGTGTTTTTCCGGGGAGGAGCCTTCGACGCCCAAGTGAGTCCTTTTTGAAGTAATGAGATGATGCTTTTAGAGTAAAGGAGTACCTTATCTCCAGTAACGTTTTTTCTTCCCTGGAATAATTACCCAATACATATAGAGGGGCGGATAGTGATAGTTCTTCTCGTGTGGCCAGACCAGATCGTGACACGTGTTTGGTGGGATGCGTTCCACGTCTTTTGGTCAACAGGGGACTCCTAGCAAGGCATGGGCCTCTGGGCTAGGAGTCTAATCAACCCGAGAGTGACGTGCTAGAGTGTCCCTGCAAACGGCGTGTCAGGGTATGGCCGAGGCGGATTATCGGGGATGTGTCAGAGGCTCCTTAAATGCTTATGCCGTACTCCCGAGGTCCCTTTCGGTAGAGGAGGCCTCTTCGGAGAACTTGTCCTCTGATGTCACTTTAGTACCGCAGAAGTATATTTCCTGAAGGTGACCTTTCTCGGAGGCACCCCCATTTCCGAGGATGGCTTACCCATTCTCCCGAGGTTGGCACTATTGTTTCCAGGAATGGAGAAATGCCGAGGCAGGATTTCGGGAGGTCGAGCATCTCTTTTTCCGTGGCAAGTGGTTTCCCTTCCGAGGTTAGCGCTTTGTTCGAACCAGTGGGTTCTGAGGGTGATCGGCACCTTGGCTATCACATGCCCCTTCCCGGGAAGCCGAAGTGGGGACTTCGGCTTTATGTTTTTGGGAAGGCTTCTTTACCGCACTCGCGGTTGGAGCTCTACTCAATGAGTTGCTCTTTTTCAGAAGGCGTTCCTTCATAGCTGAGGTACCCTTCCCTAGTTCTTTCTGCGACCTTAAGGCGCGTACCGCTTTTGCTTTTGCTTTCTTCTGCTGCAGGTTTGTGAACCGTCGTATCCTTTGGTCAAACATGTCAGTTATGGATAAGCATGCCTGGGTTTTCGCAATGTCAGAGGGGCGTGCCCTAGTTCTTCGCGTTGGATGGCACGTAGCCGCTAGATGGCGGGATAATTACGCCGGTCAAACTAATTGCGTCTCTTCGCCTTTGAGGAGTAATAATGAGTCTGTTGCGCTTCCGAGGGATAATAATGACGACGTTTCGCTTACCCTCTTCGGTCTATATAAGTGCCTTTCGCTTCATCTTTTGCCTCACTCTTTGCCTTTGCTCTCATCTATTCCAGAGCTTTCTCTTGTTTTTCTCCCTTTTTTTCTGGCAGTGGTTTCTGCGGCGGAGCGATTTCCGGCAATTTTTGCGGCGGCGTTCAGTAATTTCAGCAAGACTTTTGGTGGGTGCTTCCTCCTGTAATTTCTTTTCTCTTCTCACTTTCGAGGTCGCTTTTCCGAGGTCTCTTTGTTTTCTTACCTTTCCGGAGTCATCCTTCTTTTCTTTTGTGAAAAAATGTCTGATCCGACCCCGTTGAATCCGACCCCGTTGCTAACTGTCCGACCTCTCCCCGAGAGCTTTCTTCCTCTTGAATCTCATCCTTGTAGTACCACTCCGGAGAAGGCAAAGAAGTGGATGGCTAAGTATTACCTTCCTTCTTATCTCGTCCCGAGGTTGCCCATCCCGGGCACCTACGGCTTTATGTCAGATCCGCATGAGGTTACCATTTACCGAGCTCAATTGAAAGCTGGTTTTCGGTACCCTCCTCATCATGTAATCTGTGAATTTTGCAAATTCCACGGAATCGCCGTGAACCAACTTCCCCCGAATTCTTACTCCTACTTCAATTCTTTTCTCTGCATGTGTGGGGTGTTTAAGATAAAGCCCCATTTTATTTTCTTCATGCAGTACTACAAACTCCACCCGGTCCTGAAGGGCGGCTTTTATTTCCTGCTTCCCCGAGGGTCTGAGAGCAAAAAGTTTACCTTCACCTTCGACAACAAGGACAGCTGGCGGGGGTGGCAGAAGAAGTTTTCCTTCTTGCCGGTCCTGGAGCTTTGGCATCATGTGCCCACCAGATGGGCTTCGGGGACCCTGAAGATGGACGTCGTTGATCCCCGAAAACTCCTGACTTCAGAGCTGGCTGTTGAGTTTGATCGATTTGATAGGCTTATCCGGGCCGTGGCAGACTGGGACCCCGAGGTCCTTCCGCGTTCATTTTACCCTTTTCCCGTCAAGTGAGATCTCATGACCGAGGAGGTCCTTCGAGAGATGGGAGTAGTGGACACACACAAGAGTGATCCCGGGATGCCCGTGCCCGTTCTTCCGGGAAAAAGGGGTTGGATAGTCATGCTCCTTCGGGGCGAGATCACATATGAGTATTTTGCCGAGAGTAAGTCTCTTTCCTGGTTTTGATACCTTTTTTTCCTTTTGGACTTACGCTGATACTTTTTCCTTTTACAGAGATGGGCGATCAATCTGCTGATTTTTATAAGTCACTCTTCCTCGGTCAGGCCGAGAGGGGGGAGCAGACATGCAAGAAGGCGCCTGTTAAGAGGAAGAAGTTAATTGGCAGCAGGCCTTCTAGGGCCAAGAAGGCTAGGGCTGTTACTCCCCCTCCCGAAATCGTTGTGGAGGTGCAGGATCAATCCTCTACTCTTCCTTCAATGCCGGTGGACCTTAATTCGGACCCTGCCCTTCTTGGAGCAACACTGAGCCTCATTCTTCCCACTGAGTCTTCTTCTAAGCAAAGACCTGCTCAGGAACTTGAAGAGAGCAGAAGAAGGAAGGGGAAGAACATTCCCCGTGAAGTCCGGGAGGGCGAGTCTGAAGATGACGTCGCCGAAGTTCTACCAGGTTGGTTCCTTAGCCATTCTCCTGCAAGCCTTAGTATTTTTCGTATCTACGATTTTTTGGATGAATGGTTAAGGGATGACGTACTGACAGAACTTCGACGTAAACTTGCAGAGGATATGCCTGCGGTGCCCTGGATGAACGCTCACGCCCGGCAAAGGGCTCTTTGGGACAAGCGGATCCCTCTCGGCAAGGTGCTGAGAGAGCCCTTCTGGACGTTCACAGAGGACATGAACTTGTTCTCTGAGGATAGCCAGTTGATGGCTCCTCAAATGGCGACGGGGGTGATGTCAGGGGCCACGTTTCAGTCGCTCATTATCGAATGTCCCAACGAGGAGATCCTCGCGGCAAGGATGATCGAGCATGCCGCCCAGGTAGTTCTCTCCCCTTTGTTTACTTAGAGATTTTCCTTCTAAGTTTCCATCATTCTTTTGATACTCATTCGGGGCCTTCTTTTTTGCAGCTTTTGGCATACAACGGGTATTTCCGCACTTGGGCGTCGAAGCAAACAGTGGCCCGTTCTCGGTCCGAAGATTCTTTGAGCAAAATGAAAGAAGTTTGCGCTAGGCACGTCCTCAAATATGATGAGCTCAAAATTGTGAAGGAGGATGTTGTGAATCTTCGGGATGAACTCGCAACGAGCAAGTAGGAACTTCTTCTTGATTTTTCAGCCAAGGTCGAGGACCTCGGCTCAAAGTGTGCAGTTCTTTCTTCAGATAACGAGGCCCTTCGGAAGGCGAACGCTCAAGATGGCGAGAACCTGACGAAGGCGCTCGCTTTGAATGCCGAGCTCGAGGCTAAGGTTGAATCTCTGAAGAAGATGGCCAAGAGCAAGAGAAAGAAGAAGCTGGAGGAGAAGATCGCCAAGCTTAAAACCGAACTCGATGCTCTTAGTGCCGAGAAGGACAAGTCTGGGCGAATGGCGAAGGTGGCTTTCCAAGACGGCTTCTGCCTGGCGGGCCACCAGGTCCTTGCTCGGCACCCTAAGCTCGACCTTTCCTACCTATACGCTCTGGATTTTCCCGAGGGGCCCCAGGAGGTATGGTCAAAGCTAGATTTTCTCAATCTTCCTCCAGCTAAGCCGGTGCCTCCGACTGAGCCTAATGACGATAATGATGATGATGAGACATCGGATGTCCCGGCTCAGCCATAGGCTTCTTTTTATTTTCTTGTACTCCTGCTTGCTTGTACATATTTGCCTTAGAATTTTTTAATGAAGATTCTTCCTCCAATCTCCATTCGTTCTTCCGAATAGGATTCTTCATAAGTAATTCTAAGCACACACTTTCGGCGAATTGCTCGCTCTTACTTCTTCGGCAAGAGTAGTTTTAGACTTTTTCCGAATCTTCACCGAGTTTATACTCCATCCAGGAGTTAATTCCGAAAGGAGAGCCATTAAGGAACTATGGCGACAACATTCGGCTTATGTCTTTATTGACGACTGCGGGGAAAAGTAACTACAATCTTTCTGAAAAAATTTTAAGTATAGAATTTCTTTAGGGCATCCGAATGCCAGGTATTTTTCAGTTCTCCCCCTTCGGTGTCGCCGAGCTTGTATACTCCCTTTCGGACCTCATCCAGGACCAAGTAAGGTCCTTTTCAATTTGGCCGAAGTACCCCGTGGGACGGTTTTCGGGGTTCAAACTCGGCCTTTCGAAGGACGAGGTCTCATTTCCTTATTTCTTTAGGCCTAGCATGCAAGTTTGCGGCTATGGCCACTCTTTGCTGAAAGGCCTTTCTTCTGAGTTCGGCCATTTCTCTGTGCTCATCTACTAGGTCGAGCTTGGTTCTCAACCCGAGGTCGTTTCCTTCTTCGTCGAACACCTGTATTCTAATTGATGGCCGCACTACCTCCACAGGGATAATAGCCTCTGTTCCGAAACGAGCAAAAAAGGTGTTTCACCCGTTGCCCTTCGGAGCGTTGTCCGATTGCTCCACAGTACACTAGGAAGTTCTCTTGGCCATTTTCCCTTTGCCTCCCCCAATCTCTTTTTCAGACCATCTTTTATGGTCCTGTTAGACACCTCTACTTGTCTGTTGCTCTGGGGATAAGCTACAGGGGCGAAGTGCATCTTTATTCCGAGGTTGGTGATGAATTCCTGGAACCCTTTCTCAATAAACTGGGAACCATTATCGGCGACTATCACCCTCGGTATGCCAAACCTGCATATAATTCTTTTCCAGACAAATTTTTGTATATCCTTTTTTGTGATGGTTACTAGGGGCTCTGCCTCTACCCACTTGGTGAAGTAGACCACTGCGACCACGCAGAATTTCACTCCTCCGAGTGCTGTCGGGAGTGGGCCGATGAGGTCAATGCCCCATACTGCAAAGGGACAGGGGTAGTCAGTCGAGTTTATTAGTTCCGAGGGCAATCTTTGAACTTTTGCGTGTCTCTGGCAACTGTCACATTTTTGGATGAACTGTCTTGCGTCATTTCTTAACGTGGGCCAAAAATACCATTGGCGAAGTATCACTGCTGCCAAGGCATCAGTCCCGATGTGGGCACCGCAGATTCCCTCGTGGACTTCCTCGAGAATTGCCCGGGTGTCCTCTTCACCAATACATCTTTGCAATGGACTTGCATATCCCTGTCGATATAGTTCTTCCCCTATCAAGAAGTATCGTCCGGAATGTTTTCGCACTTTTGCCGCTTCACGAGGGTCTTGGGGAAGCTCCGAGGTTGTAAGATACCTCTTTATAGGATTTTCCTATCCTTCATTCGAGGTTGTTATGCTCATTACCGCAATGCTGGGGTGATTCAGTATTTCGGTGAAGTTTTTTGACTTCGCCAGATTATCTGCCTCGGTGTTGCTTCATCGAGGCACATTTTCAATATGCACTGCGTCGAATTCCCGAATGAGCTTTGACATGAGCTCGTGGTATTTTGCCAAAGTTGGATTTTTTGCACTGTAGTCCGCTGCCATCTGTCGGACCACCAGCTGAGAATCACTGTGGGCTTTCAGGTTTCTCACACCAATCTTTCTAGCAAGACGCAACCCTGCTATGAGAGCCTCGTACTCTGCCGCGTTGTTGGTGACACTAAACCCGAATTTGATGGCTTTCATTACTTCTATGCCTTCGGGGCCGCGAATGACTACGCCGGCTCCCTGATGTTCAGAGCCGGAGGCCCCGTCTACAAACAGAGTCCATTCTGGCTCACTTTTGCCAAGGTCAAACTGATCATTCTCGGTGAAAGGTACTTCGGCAATGAAGTCTGCCAAGGCTTGGGCTTTTATTGCTTTTCTTGGTTCGTAAGTGATATCGTACTCACCAAGCTCTATGCACCACTTGGAAAGCCTTCCCGAATGGTCTACCTTCTTCATGACATCCTGAAGGGGTAGATTACTTCGGACAATGATGGGATGAGCCTGAAAATATGGACGCAGTCTCCTACTTGCTAGTACTAAGGCATAGATAGCTTTTTGTAGTAAGGGGTACCTGATTTCGGCTCCATGTAGAGATTTGCTCACGTAATAGACTGGTCATTGCATCGTTCCTTCTTCCTTTATGAGGACCGAGCTCAGTGTTTTTTCAGTAACAGCAAGGTATAACACAAGGGGTTCTCCCTCTCGAGGCTGCCGAAGAGTGGGTAGTTGGGCCAAATAAACTTTGAGCTCTTCCCAGGCCTTCTAGCAATCCTCGTTCCAAGGATGATCGTTGTTTTCGAGGTTGTCACTATTTTTTGCTGCCTTAGTGAGTACCTTAAAGAATGCTCGGCAGCGATCTCCATACCTGGAGATGAACCTGCTAAGGGAGGTTATTCTGCCCGTAAGCCTTTACACATCTTTTGTTGTGACAGGAATTCGGAATTTAAGCAGAGCTTTGACTTTTTCTGGGTTGGCATCGATACCACTTTCTGATTCCATAAATTCGAGGAACTTTCCCGAACTTACGCCGAAGACACACTTCTCAGGATGAGATGAATTCCGAATGCTCTAAGTTGGTGGAAAGTTTCCTCTAAGTCGGCAATGTGGCTGCCGGGCAATCTGCTTTTGACTATCATGTCATCCACGTAGACTTCCATGTTTCTCTCTATTTGACTATTGAAGACCTTGTTCATCAGCCTCTAGTAGGTAGCTCCTGCATTTTTAAGCCCGAAGGGCATTCTGACGTAACAATACGTACCGACTTCGGTGATGAAGGCGATTTTTTCCTCGTCCTCGGGATTCAACCTAACTTGGTGATACCCACTGAAAGCATCTAGGAAGCTCAGGAGTCTATATTCAGCGGTCGAGTCCACCAGTTGATCTATCGGCGGTAGAGGATATAAATCTTTAGGACAAGCATCATTTACATTTCGGAAGTTGATGCACATTCGAAGCTTGTCACTCCCTTCTTTTGTGGCGATGACTACATTGCTTAGCCATTCGGGGTATTTGACTTCCCTGATTACACCTGCGTCTAGCAGGTGTTGAACTTCGGTTTTGACGAAATTGCTTTTGTGCGCCGAGAGGCTTCGCTTCTTTTGGCGGAACGGTTTTGCCTCTGGATTTACTTTGAAGTTATGTTGTATTATGCGAGGGTCTACCCCAGGCATGTCTTTCGGCGAGTAGGCAAACAGATCTTTATTCATTAGTAGGAAGGATACAATTTTTTCCTTGTTTCCTTTGGCCAATTTTTTTCCTATTCAGGTGTTTCGGCCTGGGACAAGCTCTATATCTTCCGTTTCCACTTTCTCGGGATCCTCTGTTCCTTATTCTTCTGACTCTTGTGCGGGCAGAGCCTTCGTTTCTGTAGTCTGCGTGCAATTCGTCGCTAGGGCTTTTCTTGCCTTTACAAACACCTTTCACACCTCCCCCTGGTTGATGAAGATTTCAGCATCTCCATCCTTGGTGGCGAAGGTGACAGTTAGGTACTTCACATCCGGGCGAATGTGGAGGTTTCCTTGCGTTTGCCTTCCAAGAATGGCGTTATATGACGAAGGGACATCGATGACGATGAACCTTGTCATTACGGAGGCAAACAGCTCCTTTCTGTTGTTTGCCGAAGTTCCCTTCAGCATCAGAGGAAGATCTACCCATCCGAGGACGAGAAGTTCGGACGGCCCCACTCCAAAAGTAGGGGAAGTGACGGATTTGAGGTCGCTTCTCGAAATCCCCAAGTTTGGTAGCAGGTGTGAGAATAGGATGTCTGCGTTTGAGCCATTGTCAAGTAGTACTCTCTTGACATCCCAGCTTCCTATCCTTGCCTTAATCAGCAAAGGATCGTCATGGGGAAAAATGACGATGGATCCGTCCTTTCGGGTGAGCTTCTTTGATGGATTCCCGTACTCTATTACCAAAATCTCTCTGGCTTTTCTTTTTCTTTCCGCCGACGGCAGCCCTGTGGTGATCATTTGTATTACTCCTGCCAGGGGCGGGGGACACCTTTTCGGACTTCGGTTTTGACGCCTGTCGGAGTCGTACTCCTCGTCCTCTACCTTTCCTTCTTCTTCCCTCATTCCCTTCGGGGAGGGAATGCGTAAGTAACGCCGAAGTTGTCCCTGCTTTATCAGCATTTCTATGTACTTTCTCAGTTGGAAGCAATCTTCGGTATCATGCCCGTGGTCTCGATGGAATTGGCAGAATTTTCTCGTATTCTTCTTGTTGTCCGAGGTCATGGCCTTCGGACGTTGAATCTGAGTCCCTTGCTTTTCCATCGCCATCAGGATGTTCGTCCTCGTGGTGTTCAGAGGAGTGAAGGCAATTGGCTTCCTCCCCTTAAACTTCCGAGGATGCCCACTCGTTGCAGCTGGGTAGCAAGTTTGCTGACTTGGTCCCTCGGCGCGGACATGCTCAGACCTCGGGCCTCCCATTCTTAGTTCTTCGGCGGTCATGTGCTGCTCCGCTCTTCGGTAGAATTCACCGAGCGTGTTGGGGGGATCTTTGGAGAACTCGTAGAACAGCTGGGAGTCTCTCCGGACTCCTCCTGTCATGGCCAAGATACGTATTTCCGGCCCGAAGTCTGGGATGCTCAAGGCTTCCCTGTTGAACCTTTCGACATAGTCGCGTATGGTTTCACCACTTTTCTGTGCTAAATCAAACATTTGGATTGGCATTTTTGCCGTTGGGCGGCTCCCGATGAACTGCTGCGTGAAGGCAGTAGACAGTTCTTGGAACTCTATGATGCCTCCAGGAGCTAGCGAGTTGTACCATGCCGTGGCTGGCCCAGCAAGGGTGACCTCAAAGCATTTGCACAAGGTAGCATCATCAGTTCCGTGCAGCACCATACTGCGCTTCTACTTGGTCAGATGAGCCTGGGGGTCGGTTCGGCCATCGTAGGTTTCTAGCCGAGGTACCCGAAAATCGCTTGGCATAGATGCCTCGACCACTGCTCGGGTGAATGGTGACTCGTCTGCATTGAAGGTTTCTGACAATCAAGCCCAGACAGGTTTCCGAACTACTTGTCTCTCCACTCTTTCTATCCTCTTTAGAATTTTTTCCATGAGGAGTGTGGCACTGGGTTCTTCTTCCTGCTGTCTGTAGGCTTCTGGGAATGGAGACTGATATCTTCTCTTTGGGGAATGACTTTGGCGCCGGGGAGATGGTGACTTTGCCGCAGGCGTGGAACTCCTTCGGCGGGGGGCCTTGAGCTGCTTTGGCCTCGTTTCTCCCACAAGTCACGCCGTGAGGGGTATGTTCTCCGTTGAGGACTCATCGCGTTGATCCCCACTTCCCGAGCTCCGATGAGTTGATCGGGGGCTCTTCTCACGCCGAGGTGCCGGTGAAGAGGGCCTTCGTCCTAGGGTTGGCTGTGGCCATCTTTGGTCTAACTGCTGCGTCATTTCGGCCACAATGGAGCGCTGAAATTCGCGCAGGAAAGCCATAATAACAGTCAGTGGATGCTCGTCTTCGGGCGAGGAAGTCCCTACCACAGTTTGTTCGGTTGCCGGTTGAGTTTCTGGCGCGGACGGGGACCTCGGGAGTCCCTTGTCCTTAGAACACCGAGTTTCAACGACGGTGACTGAGGGTGGGTTCCCACAGACGGCGCCAAATGATGCCCTTCGGCATCTCCTTCGTGTGTCATGGTGAAGGCGGCAAGGGCTTATGTAAATGGAGAAAGGTCCGGGACGAACATACTCTGAGAAGATCACCTGAAAGTCACAGGAAGCAGGGGTTAGGAGGTCCCCGGAGTGTTTTTCCGGGGAGGAGCCTCCAACGCCCAAGTGAGTCATTTTTGAAGTAATGAGATGATGCTTTTAGAGTAAAGGAGTACCTTATCTCCAGTAACGTTTTTTCTTCCCTGGAATAATTACCCAATACATATAGAGGGGCGGATAGTGATAGTTCTTCTCGTGTGGCCAGCCCAAATCGTGACACGTGTTCGGCGGGATGCGTTCCACGCGTTTTGGTCAATAGGGGACTCCTAGCAGGGCATGGGCCTCTGGGTTAGGAGTCTAATCAACCCGAGAGTGACATGCTAGAGTGTCCCTGCAAATGGCGTGTCAGGGTATGGCCGGGGCAGATTATCGGGGATGTGTCAGAGGCTCCTTAAATGCTTATGCCGTACTCCCGAGGTCCCTTTTGGTAGAGGAGGCCTCTTCGGAGAACTTGTCCTCCGATGTCACTTTAGTACCGCAGGAGTATATTTCCCAAGGGCGACCTTTCTCGGAGGCACCCCCACTTCCGAGGATGGCTTACCCGTTCTCCCGAGGTTGGCACTATTGTTTCCAAGAATGGAGAAATGCCGAGGCAGGATTTCGGGAGGTCGGGCATCCTTTTTTCCGTGGCAGGTGGTTTCCCTTCCGAGGTTGGCGCTTTGTCCGAACCAGTGGGTTCTGAGGGTGATCGGCACCTTGCCTATCAACCATCATATAGTAATTTCAATCTATTTGGTATTTTTTAAAATTATTTGATATTTAGAAAATATTGTTTTACATTTACAAAAAGAAAAATTAATAATTTTAATTTTTCATTAACTATAAAAAATACCAAATAAATTGAAATGATCAGAAAATGACTAATATATAACTTAAATTAAAATTCCAGAAGTTTCTTAAACAGTGTAAAAAAAAACAGAGAGGAAAAATTTTGTTTTTTCAAACTTCAGGGGTAACAGCAATGTCAATTAAAGTTCAAAGGGGTAACTACAAATAACTTTTTTTTTCTGTAACAATGCGAGGGTATGAGTATGAGGTAGACCCATATGTTTACAAAGTTTCTTTATGCTTTATTGTATACTAGAGACATTATGAACAATATAATTTAAGTCTATTGTCTCGGTAAAGTTTAGTGTTCTTTAAAGTATGACCAGTGAATAATAGAAAATAATTTAATTAAAAAAATGAATGAGGCCTAGAGTGTTTGAAATCTTTCTTAGAAAATTTTCAAAAAATTCCCTAAGGTTTGATGAAAATTTCACTTAATCCTATTTGAGAATTCGTTACTTTACCCCTTGAGGTTTAATGAATCTTTCACTTCCCCATTTTCATAATAGTGAGAATTGAAAATGTCCTTTCCTTGCCTTCTTGGATGATGATGATGATGATGATGATAATGATGATGATAATGATGATGATAATCTAAACTACTTCAACAAAAAATAAGAAATACAGAAAAAATTTCTAGGATTTCAATAACAAAAATAAGTTATGGAATATAAAAAGAGGGGCCTGTTAATATTAATGTCTGACTTTCTATCATCGTGACAGACACATCATGTCCATATGGTCACATTCGTTTTTTAATATTCCACAAAAAATTTTCATTAAAACCTTAGAAATTTTTCCTTTGTTCTAGTTTTTTTATTAAATTGGTTTAGATTATTATTTTTGTTGTTGTTGTTATTATTATTATTATTATTATTATTATTATTATTATTGTGCTCTTAATGGCTAATTTACTTCTCACTTAATGAACTAGCTATTTTGGCCAAATACTTTTAGTTATTAAAAAAATATATTAAATTTTTTATTTATCAAACATATTTTATATTTAATTACATACGGTGTTGAGCTACTATATTTTAAACTAGTTTTTATACTCGGCATTACCACAAGATTCTAAATTGTTTTGAGCGTGAAAAAATAAACATATATTTCATTGCATGCTAAACATATAGTATTTAGAAAATTTTGTCATCAAAAAAGAAATTTAAAAAGTACCGAAGTGATCTCAACATGACATTGAGTATTATCAACAAATTCAACCATTAATGATGAACACTTATATTAAAAATCAAAAAAATTCAGGTGAACAAATCATCATCTTCCACATCAATTGCTTGAGTTTGGCCTAGATTTAGTGTATTGCAATAATGTTTCATACGTACAAATGTATTATTGTAATATTATGGTTAAGGAAGATAAAATGTCACATGATCAAAAAGTTGGGAATGAAAAAAAATAACGTGATAACCAATTTAGACTGAATAATTTGCAAGAATGTTAATTGAAATGAAACTTTACAAGTATAAAATAAACTAATGCTGATATGTGTCTTAAATTAATAATAAGCATATTAATTATTTATAATTAAGTTTTAAACTAATAATAAATTTAATAATATTGATTTAATATAGCTCATAATAGTAATGAAATACGCAAACACCAAAGCTGACACGTTTATAAAAAAAGGGCTAACAAAAAAGCTGACAAATCCATCTGAATTTGAACACGATCACCATCATCTAATTTGTTTATATAAATAAAATATTAAAAGTCAATTTATTTTAACTTAAATCAATTTAATTTAAAATAACTTATTTTTATTTTTATATTTCTTTTCCCAAAATCAATTTTATTTCGAAGCCCAATATTATGTAGGAATTATTCATTTTTAATGTAAAAAAAATTGGCTTTCAAATTAGAGTTTATGGGAAATTAATTTGAAGGGAAATTAAATTTACATAATATTGTGACTTCTTTCCTTATAACCATAATCTCTTTGCCTTTTTTCGCAAATAAATGCTAATTGGTATGTTTATGGGAAACCTAAATTCTAGTAAATTATGTTTTTTACCAATAAATGCTAATTGTTTTCCTTTCTTACAATCCAATATTGGACTAATGTATTAATAGAAAAAGTAATATTATGAGCTTTCCATTGTTTGAATTTTTTTTTTAAAAATAAACTATTTTCTTCTTAGCAAATAAATGTAATTGATATGTATATAAGCTTAAACAAATTTTGAAATATTATTTCCTTTTATTTTCAATTAGCTCGTGCATTTTGTTTGTGAATTTTGTTTGTTAAATTACACTTTCCCCCTAAAGTTTAATGCTAATTACATATATAATTAGATTTGTACCATTTATTCTTGAAAGTAAAAATTTTGTCCGGTCTCGTTTTTGTTTTTAACTCTCTTTTCAAACTCTACAAGAACCAACCAAATAATAGATGCTCTGTATTCTCAAAGTTTAGAGTTCCAAAATGGAAACGAAGAAACTTAGTTAAGGAAAGTGGAGAAATTTACTTATGAAATGACATATGATTAAAATGCACGTTAATCTAATCAAAAGCTATGTTTTAGCTTTTCAGAGATAAAATAAGGTTTGAATTTTTGTAGAACATCCCAATCTTCTTGCCTAAAAATGTAATTGAACACAAAAAAACATGTAAACTATTTCAAGTGTAAAATCGTTGCACATAATAAAGATAACAAAATTTACCATTGTTTTCAATCTAAATTTCAACTCACATTTTTTAAGGAAAATCTATCATGAATTTTGAATCCCAAGTTTTTAGCAATACATTTAGTAAAATAGTTGGGGAAACAAAGCTGAAGCTTATTCAACATAACAAAGCAAAGCAAAACAACACTTCTATTTCATTGTTAGACATTTCCAACATTGCTTTTTGCTCAAGCAAGCCCCAAAATTAACAAACATAGCTACTATCATACACATAACCGGAATGCAAACCCAAAATTGTACAACACCTCACTGCTCTCTCATGCTTCAAACTTCAGCCACCTCAATCCACCTCCTCAATCTTGGGCCTTAAACCCACACCATATATCGACCCTCCACCACCTATCTCGTCCAATGTCAGCCCATTCCTACCACCACCACCACCCTAATACATGGTTGAAATGCTAGGATTACAAATATTCTCCAACTCCTTGAGCTTATCTTCCAACTCATCCACCTCTTTTAACTGGTTTTAGTCAAGCCACTCTATCATATTCTCCATGGCTTTCTCGATCAACTTTTTGTCCTTTAGCCTTAGCTTTTTGGCAAACTTTGGATCCCTCACCATGTTCCTCTTGTTGTAGGTGCAATCCTCTAGTGTCTTGTTCGCCTCCACCTTCCTCTTCGCCTCCTTGTCCTATGCCTTGTACTACTTCGAGTCCTTCACCATCTTCCATGTGTCCTCCTTGTTCAGTCGCCTTGTATTGAATTTCTTTTTGTTATAATGGAATAAATAATAATTGAGGGATGTTAGCAGATAATGGATTCGAACTGGCTTTTACAATTCATTAATTCTCAAATGCCACACAAACCTACAACAAAAAAAGCAAAAAAAAAAAAAGTCACTATATTGGCTACACAATAGCTGTTGAAATGCAAGATTTGACAATACAAATGTAATTCAAATCCTCAAGTAGATGAAAAGAGGAACTCACTAATCTTAGTTATTAAAAGAAATGTTTAAACAACAAATAAAACCATTAAAAATACTAAAAAAGTATTCAAAAAGTGCAAGCGGCATAGGGTACAATTTGAGAAGCAGTGGCGAGGATGACGAATGATGATGAGAGCTTCTATATCGATCGAAAGAAAGATGAGATCTGTTGGCGTAGGAGCAAAGAGAGAAATTTATCTATATAAATAGAGGTTGACCTTCTTATTTCAAAACAAAATTTGTTTAAATGTATTGATGTATGCATTTACAATTTAGGATAAAATAATATTGACTTTGTTGGTTTCCTTGTAAAGCTTCATAAATTCATTTTCATCCTGCATAATTATGGAAAGAATTGGTTCAAGGGCACAATTGAAAAAGTGATGTAAATAATACTAAATTTCTTGCTTAAAATGAAAAACTTGCCACGTGTTAGTAACATATAGCACTTGCGAAGAGAAAAGTCCAATTAACCACGTGTTAGTAACATATAGCGCCTGCTAAGAGAAAAGTCCAATTAAAGAGTGTATCCTACTTTATATATATAATAGATTTAAAATAAATAAATAAATATATGTGATTTTCTAAAATTAGATATACAATTTGCCAACATTATTTACAATAATTTTATTGCAAAATTCACATATTATAATATTTTCTACTTAATTAGTGGTTGTAATGGAAGGAAATTTGAATTTTGAAATTGGCTTTGCGTAATTAAATTGATAATTTCTATTTTTTAAATTAATTTTGACTTTGTATAATTAATTTAGTTACTAAATTGTTTATTTCTTGTCAAATTATAATGTATGTTTAAATTTTCTTACTAATAATTTTACGCTGAGTTGTCAAATATTAAAAATTTGAAATCCTTTGATTTGTAATTAATTAAGAGATTTAGCAATTTTGATTTGGAATTTTGGTAGATATTAATAGTGAACCATATTTTTTATCTTCAATTTATTTTTTTCCCTATGTTTATCTTCAAAACTCAACGTGAAACAATTAATGACTTAAATTTTCTCCTATAATTGAGTATTTTTAACATATTGATAATGATGGATAAATTCAAAATATTACTTTTTGGAGATGGCTATTGTGCTGTAAAAGATTTAAAAAGTGTCACATGGTGATTTGTCATTAACCGAATTAAAGAAAAGATACAACACTCCTTTAAACGTATCCTGCTATATATATATATATATATATATATATATATATATATATATATATAATTAAGTGCTATAATTGAGACACAATTCTTAAAAGTAGTGTTATCTATATTCACTACTAAAATTCAGGTGTTTACCAACTGCCAGTTACCAATGCGGAGCCATTGGTAAACGCAAGTTGGTATTCGATTCGCTGGAAATTTTTTACTAACGTGCAAGTAATAACAGGTTTATAAATTCCAACACGTACACGTTGGTAATTATCAACGGTCAAGAACCGAACTTGGTTTTCATCGCGTAGTTGTAGTTACTCACTGCCATGGCAGTCTTACCAACGCGCTTGGCAGTTGGTAAGAGACCGCGTTGGTAATTACCAACTTACAGCAGTTGGTAAGGGATTGGTAATTACCAACGCGCATGTCAATTGGTAATTACCAACTTGCATACGCGTTGGTAATAATGTCTGTAAGTACCAACGCGGATGACAGTCGGTAATTACCAACGCGCGCGAGTTGGTAAACCCCGGTTGCACGTTGGTAAATTACATTAAGCATTCCAGGTTTCGGTTGTTTCATATTTTTCCCAGTTTGAAACAAGTTCAAAATTTATTATGTAATAATTCGAAAATTCCCTCAGCCTTGCTCAGCAATAAAGATTACACAGATATGCAAACAAGATAGGTGTGTTTGACAGAGAAAGAGAGAAAGAAGATGAAAAAATGGGGGGCTCATAAACAGCCACAGTTAAAATTATGAAAGACAATGATGTTAACCTAAGCATGATTCATTTCTTTAAGGAGTTACATCTAAACACCAACCAAATTTTAAGAGTGCCTTAAAACTAGCATACTACCAGAGGAAGGCATTTTCTCACTGTCTGGTGCAGGACAGATTTCCTGTATCAAATTGCACAAAAAGAACAATAAGTTTTGAACAAAATGTCAACAAGACTAACTTATCATCAAGTAAAGAAAAAGAAGATTTCAGTTACAAGCCCTCTCTCAAGTATGAGTGACTGATGAGAGCAGAGCCCATCAAATGGGAATGGGCTGCGCAGCACTCGTGCTCCCTGTTAATGAGGAATGTTAGCCACCTACAAATCAAATTCTGCTTAGCTGGGCTCCGGTGGAACCACTTTCAAGGTTCGCATCCATTCGCAAAAGCTAGGTTCATCAAAGTGAATAAAACTGCTCTTCAATTTCGTTCACTGTTCTCGTGTCAAGGATTGAAGCTGGGGAAATCTTGCCTCCTGCAATAGCCCATAGAGTTAGATACATGAGAAAGTTTGTGGCCAAGTGATTTTCAATTTTTGCCTGATTCGCACATGAAACTGGAATGGTATGAATACCTGCTCGTAAGGAGGATCCTTGTGTGCTGGTATGAGCCGAGAAACAAAAAAGCGGGCCTGAGAGCTTCCCTCCTGCATGAATTCAAACAATTAGCTTCAAGGCAGATACACTGACTAGGAGTTTGATCCGAAGGATCAATTGGAAAAGAGATAACCTTGAATGCCAGGATGCGAGGAGCTGGAAACCGTAATTCTGTAAGTTCTTCGACCAATGTTCTACATGCAGCTAAAGTTGCTGCACTTCTTCCCGGTTCAGCAGCAAGTTCAGCACCCTGTTATCACCAACAGAATGATTTTCAATATTCACTGGGGAAAGGGAAGGAACACAAAAAGCAAGCAATTTATCCCAAAGCATAAGAACCATAGAAGACCCAAGAAATCGTGGGCAAGAAAAAAAATATACTTCAGCGTCTACAGGGTAGCAAGACAAAAGATCAGGCAAATGACAGCGTTCTTTTAGGCACACTACAAGTGTCTTTCCAGTATGTAAAAATGCAGGAACTGCACAAGATTCTCGGCAAGAACTTGAACCTTTGACCACTTATGAAGACCATGCTGTGATGGTAGCAATAGTGTTCTGTGTAATCTCTTTTTTTGAAAAAAAAAAGAAAAAAGAAATTACCAGCAAGACACCCCCTCATCTCTTTTCCTCAACTACTCTCCCTCCCAAGTGTGCAGTCATTCAAAAACAGCAAGATGACAACAGAAGTAACCAACAGTCTTATATCTTATACGTTCTCAGAACTCCCAATTCAGGAGGTGATAGCTTGAAATAAAGATGTCCCACAAGCATTTGACATCCAAGTTCAATTATATCAACTATAAGCAAGGAATAAGCACAAAGTAAATGCAAGGACGCATGTGAAAAAACTCTTAACACACCAAATCAGGTAGGAGTGGTCGGTAACTTACCAACCAAATAAAGACATCTGTACCATGATCAAGCACTACTGCTGTATCAGACTGCATGGCAAGGTCATAAGCTGGTACCTCTTCAAAAGTGCCCCCAAACTGTGTCGTGTACAACCACTGCACTCACAAATTTTGCAAGTGTGGCATCCAACTTCTCTGCCATATGGGCAATCCATACCTAAAAGATATTGCATTAGAAATGGAATAAGAGACCAATAGTTTACCAACCTCCCATAATACATACTTAACCAACTGAAACCAACTTATTGCTATTTATGAGTTTTCGGATTCTGAAATGGGACAAATAACGACACCATGGATTGATATTGGAGAATCAACTTGTAAAAGCGTGCAAGCAAAACATTGCTCCATGAAAAAGATTTGAACATTACAAATCATTAAGTTGGACCTTGGGAGCTTAAAGGGATAATTGTTACCATACAAAACATTGACATAAATTTGTAGTAGAACCCAGAAAGATACAAAAAGAACTGTTTGCAGCAATCATGAAGGAATATGGAAGAAGAATTCCAGCTCCTAATTTTGAAGAAAGTAAATTCCAAAACTGAAAAAATTACCTGATCAGAGGTGGTAAAACCCCTAATTGTGTTTCCACCAGGAACTGCAATTCCTTTATCTCCTAGAGGCTGTAAGATTAATGCCTAGTAAAATAGAAGCTATGCAATCTTAGTGCACTACTTAAAACTTTCAGCTTTCAAGACAAAGGCTTTTGGTTAGAAAGGGAAGCTTCAAGACACGATTATATAGATCAATGATAGTGTTAAAACAAAAGACGCTTAAGTTTTACAAAGAGTTCAAGTCACCACTTCAAAGATGGTCAAAGCATGTATCAGACTAAGAACTATTAAAACGAGTCCATTTCTGTACAATTGCAAGAACATCAAAGTGCCTATAGTTTGCAAATGATTTATCTGCTAACCACCCACCTAAGTGGAAAAACTGGGAAAAGATTATATTGGGAGCAAAGCATCCGAAAAGTGAAAACAAGTTGCAGCAGCAAGAATTTTAAACAAGAAAGGACATACAAGAATAAAGTGTATTTGCCTATTGTATAGAACCTAATTGATTATATCAGAAACAAGAATATGTGTTTGATTGAACTACAGACCTGTGTATTGGAAGGCAAAAATGGCAACTCAGATCGTCCAGGGTAAAGAGATAGATTAGCTAAGTAGCTTTCTGTAAACAACGAATTTAATTTCAGCATAACTTTTATCTCAGACAGCTGTTGTTCAAATCTAAAGGATAAAAAATAACCAGAACATTGATATACATGACATACGTGCTCCAGATTTTAAAACACCTTGATAAATCAACCCCTGCATCAATGCAGCAGCATCAACAGTCACGGCTTCACCATCCTTCGAAGATTTGGCTGCCAAACCAGTTTGGATGATACATTTGTGATCATAAACAATGATCAAAGATCGGCAGCATGTTGCAGCTAAAAGAGATTCCCAAGCCCTGTAAACAATAACATTTACAACAATTCACTTCTAATACAAAGTTAGGGAATTAGGACTTAACTCTGTTTTCCCTTATTTATTAACAAAAAGTTCAACTTCTTAGTAGCTAATTGATGCAAGGATTCTAAGTCTCCCTATCTAGAAAATGTACAAGTTATAGCATCCAACCTTAACAAATTGGCATTTGGCAATAGGTGGAGAGAGATCACCACAATATAAAGCCTTAACTAAACCCTTGATTACCTATATGGGGTTTTACCACTTAACATGCCCCCTTACATCTAGGTAAATGAAACAGCTGAAAATAGGCCTATCATGTGGACTATGACAACAAAGTCATGGCCTACAACTTAATAGACAAGAAGTGACAAATCTTAAGCTGTAATACCATGTTAAAGCATCCAACCCAAAACCAACAACAACAGGTGTAAAGCCTTAATTAACCTTTTGACTTAATCATGTGAGATTTTACCAAACAACACAAACACTTCACTTATCAGGAAATGGAGCTTTCTTTTCCTGCTAATAACTTTTTGTGTTAGAGAAATACACACGAGCCAAAAACATTTAGAAAAAGTATTTCTCAGCATACACAAAATGTCAAGATGCCCCCTGAAGCTTTTGTAAGTGGTTGAAGAATAGGAACTCTTACAGGGCATGTTCCAGCACACAAAATGTCAACCACAGTGTTTTGCAGATAAGCATCATTACCAAGATGTTCCATATATTTCAATGCATTTTTTTCCTTGTAAGGATAATTAGGATGACTCACAGAAGGAGGAACTGATCCAGGACCATACGTATTTGGTCCCCAGTATTTCTCGCGCTTCGGCCGTCAAATGCATAGGCGCAAGAATTGTGCAGGTGACACCAGGCATTCTGGGAACATGAAATCCCTACAAATTGAACAAATTAATGTAGGCAACTAATGATTCCATCCCTAAAAGCAACAGAAATTTAAACAAGTAAAGGAACTACCCCGTTTCTCTCTAACGCCTTTCTGTATTTCTTCACCTGGGCAGCGGTGGGTTTAGCGAGTCCACGGCCAGCAGAGCAAAACGGCCGGAATCGGAGCTTCGTCGGCGGCGTCGGCGTGATACCACGCTCTGGCAGCTTCTCTCTCCCCCTCCTCGCCCGAAACGCCCGACTGGTGCTGAAGGAGGAAGAAGAAACATTTAAAAACCAATTACCAACGGCTTAGCCGTTGGTAATTTAGCATTTAATTTATTGCACCAACGCACGGTAGTTGAAATCTTACCAATAGTCCTGACCGTTGATAATTACTAACGGCTAGAGCGTGGGAAAAAAAAAATTAAATAGAAAAAAAATAGTTTACTGTTATATCAAGCGTGCACGTTGGAAATTGGTACCAACGGTCCTACATGTTGGTAATTACCAACGGCTAGGCCGTTGGTAAAAAACGTTTTGGAAAAGGAGCAAAAGTTAGTAGTGATTAAGTTTGACCAACAAAGTTTTACTGATAATAAAAAAATATGATTTTGTCACAAATAATTTTGCAAAAATTTTTAGTTAATTTAGTAAATTATTATCACCTCCTAGGGGCATTACGTTTAATTCAGTCTATCTAAGGAAACAAGGAAAAAAGAGTTTTTGGTTCTCACTATTATAGGAGCAAGTAAGTAGAGGATTTATTAAATCTTAAGAGTAAAGTGAAGGATCCCTAAATAAGAAGGGGTAAGTGAAATTTTTATTAAATCTTTGGAATTTTTTTTAATTTCCCATTTTTCTTTCATAAAAATAAAAAGAGTAATGTAACATGTATTAAGAGATCTGTAATAAAATCTTACTAAATTTTGGGTTGCTTAACTTGATTTGAAGCTGAAAGTTAAAACGAGTAAGCGACAAAATTAACGTTTATGCAATCCGGATTCTTGGAATTTTGCATAAGTTTTGTATAAGTTTTACTATTACATTTAGCAAAATTTCTTAAAGAATAGAAAAGAAAAAGGAAAACGGAAGTTTGACTTGGGACTCTTGTACATCAAGTTCTCAAAAGATTGGGCCAAGAAGCACAATTTCCTTCACCGTTTGCTTCCATTCTCGTCTGCTTCAATGATGGAAACTGAAGCCGAAAAGCCACCGTCGCCGGAAATTCATCCATTTCTTTTCTACAGGGCTCGCGAGGATATGGTAGATCAAACACTCGTCTCCTTTTCAAATCAAGTAAGTTCTTATCGTCTTTACCTTCCGGAGTTGGAAGGACGCCTTCTTTGGACCGCCTCTGCTTCTGGTTGGTGTCTTTTATCCAATGACTGGTTTGGCGGAGATTTTCTTCTCTGGAATTCTTTGACGTCAGATAAGATAACTTTACCGTCTTTACATCTCGAAGAGGAAGAGACGGACAGTGCCCTTTCCGGCTCACCTCCGGACCCTGACTTCAAGGTCTTGCTCATGTTGGGTAACTCTCCTTCAATCATGCTATATAATGTAGGGGCCCATCAATGGAGGGTAATCGATTATAAGAGCGAGTTTATAAGGTGTTTTGGAGATCAAGATGTTCGGGATGGACATATCCGTTTTGCCAAATCAATTTGCTTCAAGGGTAAGTTATATTTCATTTCTACTCAGCCCATAAGCAAGCGGTTCGTAGTTGAGGGATTCGATTCCGATAGTGTTGCTATAGAACTGCTGGATATTAACGACCCGGTGTTCCCCCAGTATGCTAGCTCTTCTAATGAGGAGTATCTTGTTGAATTGGATGGTGTGATCTATTCTGTTTTCATACAGTATGGTGTGGATGATGATGAACTGATTGCTGTTCACTTGCAAAGATTTGATTTCTTGAACAAGAGTTGGGTGAAAATTGAAAATGCCCCGCATTTGGCTTTCTTTCTTTGGCACAATTCTTCCTTCTGCTGTCGAGCAGCTGCCTCTGGAGTTAAAGGGAATCGTGTGTATTTCTTCATGACTGATGAACAGAATGTTCATGAATATGACATTGGTGATGGAACCCTATCTCTTCATCGACATGCACCGGGTGAAGACGTGCCATACATGTTCCCTTTCTGGATTATGTTCGATGAAAGGTTAGTCAGTCGTTCGGATGAAGTCAAGAATGGTGATAGCATATTGAAAGCACATGGTCATGGCTCAGTAAATAGACATGCAAGAGAAAAGGAAAGCCAGTGCAACAACATGCTACTGCAAGGGAAAGATGTTGGGAAAATGATTTACTGTCACCTCAGGCCAGATGTTGCAGAATCAGTTGGTGATTATCTTTCTCCCATTGACTATTTGCAGTTTCGTGCTACTTGTAGAACTTGTCGATCAATACTGCCATTGATCCGGTTCAAAGGATCACTTCTGAGAACATTAAAGACTGCTGATTCGCTATCGCCCTTGCTTGTGTTCTTAGAGCGAGGTAACTTGGGAGCTTTTATTGATCCTGTTCGCGGTGATAAGTATCTGATGACCTTTCCTCCACAGTTGTCTGGATGTGTAATTGCATCTTCAAAGGATGGTTATTTGTTAGTGTCTGGGCGTGGTTTGAATGACAAATTCATTTTCAATCCATTTGCATGGAAACTGTTGCCCTTGGCACACACTCGAGTGCAAGAGTATGGTATTGATACTGAAATCTACTGCGTGGGATTCTCATCAAGCCCAACTTCTGATTATTCGTTTGTTACAGCTTTCAGGTCTTTAAATGATGTATGTGTTACATTTGCTGACTCAGGGAGCAAAGGATGCCGTTATTACAGGTTTGCCAATGACAGCTGGTTTTGCTTTTGTCATAATAGCCCAGTATTTTACAATGGTGCATTCCATTTTCTGGATGAGCATGGGTTTATGGGAATTCTGCGACCAGTGGGAAATGGTTTTTCCTGGGAAGTTTACAAACCTACTAAAACGCTCTCGTCCTACAAGCAAAAGTTTTTGTTGGAATGTCATGGGAAACTCATATCTGTTTGTGTAAGTTTCTTTCAGAAACAGGTTCAAGTTTGTAGATGGGATTCATCTACCTCAACATGGGTCAGGGTCCACAGTCTGGGAAAACATATGATATATGTTAGTAACGCATCATCCATATCAATGATTGCAGGCATACCTGGAATGGAAAACAAGGTTTACTTCCCAAGGCTGTGTGGCCAAAGCATTGTGTTTTACTCCCTTGACACAGAAAGGTTCCACACTTTCGAGAGCAAGGATTTGGAGATAGATGTCTATGACACTAGAGAGCAGCTTCGAGCTTGTTGGATTGCTCCCACTTGGCACTAGATTTCCCAATTGTTACTAGATGATGGTATTTTGTTTATATCTCTGGACATGGTTCGGATGACAGCTAATGCAAGAACTGCGTTTTGAGCTCACTGCTGTAATGAGGAATGCTAGCATTGATCGGCACAGCAGATGTGTTTCAACATTTGATCATCAAAGTCTGCTTAGGCAATCACTCGGAGTAATTTTGCTTGGGTGTGGCTCTCTTTCTCTCTCTCTCTCTAGCAATGGTCAGCCATTTTTGAGGATACAGTTCACTTGATGGGTAAATACCTCTAATCTTGATATCACTCCCTGTTGTTCATACGCTAAAATTCATGTACTTTTCTTGCCGTTTAGAAGAAGATTTATAGGTTCTTGATCAAGAGCACATGCATTTCCGACTCTGAATTCTCACTTGTAATTAGCCAATCTCTTTTTACGATCTAACCCAATTTTGATCTCAAACTAACTGTGTTCTACCATTTTTCTGCAAATCAGCCAACGCATATTTGAGTAACTAGCCTCAGTATAAGCGAGTACCCCACCCAAGCTAGGAGTCTTGTCCTAAAAACAATAGGGCTTGGAGGGGGTTTAACTAAGCTAGTACCCCTCCCAAGAGTAAACAGGTAGGACTTTTTGTTATTTTGACATCAGATATCTAAAGTTTGCACTTCCTATCAATGGCCGTTTGAAGGCCTATAACTAAATCGTGTGCCTGGTGAATACGTAAGCATTTATGCTTTTGTCTGTGTGGAGCACTTTATGAACAAAATAGACTTGAACATGGGTTCTACGAAGCATCAAAAGTACAACTATAAGCTTTAACCATTTTTCAGTTATAAAAGTACAAACCTAGGAGTTTTAACTCGCTAGGTTGTGTGCTACCATGGTTCAAGTTTAATATAACGGTTAAAGCTTTTAAATTATTACATGAGATTTAAGGTTTAGCAATATGTCCCTGGATAGACTCTTAAATGCATTAAAAAAAACAAATAAATCACAATTGCATGTACAAGTATTTTTACGTATTTTTAGTTTAAATAGCTAAAAAGTATTTCTTTTAAGAGTATTAAGTCTTGTGTGCACATGATGTACAACGTATACCATGTACTCTTTTATTAGTTTGTATGTATTATTTTGATTAGGTACGTTCTTTTATAAATAAAATTTATTTTTTATGCATTTTTTTTGTTCTTTTTGAGTTTCTATATTTTTGGATATCTGGTTTGTTCTCATTTTCTCATTGTTATATCATTGATCAATGTCTGTCTTTTTTGTTCTGGACTAATTATTATTGTTTATTTATCCAACATACTTTCATCTGAAAAAAAAGTATTTATATAGTTCAAAAGAAAATATACTTAGTGCAAAAGAACATATGCATATACTTTTTATTCTTCCACTAGTAGTTCTCATACTATTTTGTTTATATTCTTTTTCATTTCATATATGTTATTTTCTGTATTGTTGTTTTTTATTTTATAAATATATATTTTTTCGGTTCCTGTATATTCTTTTGTTTCGGCAACTTCCTAACTGTTATCCTGAAACTTTATCTGAAATCCAATAAACCAACATAAGTATACTTCAGTGCCCGAGAGCATGACAACACCCAGCAGGCCAGCACATGCAAGATTATCTTTTTTTTTTTTAATAGTTAGAAAACATTATATGTTACTAATATTCCATATTTTAATGTATAGTGATGCAATCGGCAAAATAAAGGAGATTCACGATGGTCAATGCCGTCAAATAAATAACATCTCCAAATCAGCGGATATTAACACGTCTTCAACTTACTTCAATTCTATCAATACTCCGACATGGTTTGGAAACAACTTTTGTAAAGAGCTATGCACACTTTATTAAAGATAGAGATTAAACTATTAAAATTAAAAATTAAAACTTAAAACTATTTTTAAATAATTTTTTTAAATTACTAACGCTAAAAACTTAAATTAAGATAAAACGGGTCATCTATCAAGCTTTTAAACGCTGTCATGCAAGTTAGGGGTCATGGTGTCTCATCTAGGTAGTGCACTAAATTCTACACCAATGAAAAAAAATGAATACTAAGAAATTTGGAAAATATTTTTAGAGCATAATCTGTGCACGAAAACAATGAATGATATATATTTAACCTGAATTCAAAAATACATTTATTGAAAAAGACTTCAAGGCCCTTTTTTTTTTTTTTTGGTAATCAGGGTTATATATAAAAAAAGTGAGGGAAGTACATGAGATAGTACAAGTGCATAACAAAACCATCAAGATCACCTTAAATCTAGAGGAAGAAATAAACATTTGTCTATTGATGTCGACTGACGAGATCAAGTCTTTAATTGAAAAGTTGATAAAGATTAAGTCTCATCTAGGCAATGCACCAAATTCTACACCAATGAAAAAAATGAGCACTAAGAAATTTGGAAAATATTTTTAGAGCATAATCTGTGCACGAAAACAATGAATGATATATATTTAACCTAAATTCAAAATTACATTTATTGAAATAGACTTCAAGGCCATATATTTTTTTTTTGGTAATCATGATTATATATAAAAAAAAAAAGTGTGAGGGAAGTACATGAGATAGCACAACTACATAACAAAACCATCAAGGTCACCTTAAATCTAGAGGAAGAAATAAATGTTTGTCTATTGATGTCAACTGACGAGATCAAGTCTTTAATTGAAAAGTTGATAAAGATTAAGTCTTATAATAAAGAGATATTAGCAGTTGGATAACATTCTGCAATTATCTGAGTGGAGTTGCTCGCTAACAAACGAAAAACCATCAAAAGTATCGAAAAGCTCTAAACCCTCTAAGCTTGATAAAATTTGTTGCTCCCATTGCTTTATTTGAGACATCTGACTCTTGGTAAAATCTACATCCTTGAGTAAATTATTTAATGGGAGCAAGTGTTGTCGCTTTGACATAAGTCTGTGAATTCTTGAATTCAAACATTTGGATCTCATGTTGACAAGTTATGTGGGGTCAATGAAATGGTTGCTAGCTGTAGATCCTGCAGACTTTCTCCTAGGACACAACTTATAGCTCACAGAGAACTTAGAACAAGAGCTCATAAAGGAATTGTAAGAAGAGGATGTATCAACTAGATTACAACTTTGATCAAGTGAAGCTTGCTAAGATAAAGAAGCAATCCAAACTTGCTAACACCCTTCTTCCTAATGTGGAGACAATTGCCTTTGGGCACTAATTTAAGCTTCTTACTTTTTTCTTGTCGACCTTGGGGCTATGCTTGAAATAAAATGTTTTTGTACATACCAAGTTACTCTTTCTAAAAAACATGTATGATTAGATGGCTTTGGACATTGACTTCCTCGATGAGCAGTCAAACAACATCTCAAATAAGTACAACTGTTCCTCTTTTTTCTAAAGCAAATTCAATTCCTTTTTTGACTGGATATAGAAATTATTACAACCAATTTATTGGCAGACACAATCTGAGATGCATCAAGAGAAGTTAAGGGAGTTATAGGTATGTTGGTACTAGCTAAAGAGAGCCTGTTTTGTTGAACCTGCTCCTTCATTATATCTAATTCTTGAAGGAGAATCTGACTCTTGCATTCCAATTCATTTGGCAAAGATTAAGAGTTTTGACCATTCAACTTATATTTCTCATATTGTTGTGATAAAACTTGTAACTGTTAACACAGTTCTGAATTTTGATCTTCAAGTTTGCATATATGAGCACTAGTTTCTATTACTTTGGAAGCAGAATTCAACTGTTGTTGCTCTATCTGATCCTTTAGGTAGGCAATTTCTTTTTCCAATGCTAATATTCGAGATGGCATCTGAGATTACAGTTGAGATTGATAATCTAGAAGAACATATTTATAAACAACAACTTTAAAAATCTCAATAAAGCTAGGCATAGGCATGCTACAGCCGATTGACAATTTTTGACTTGCTAACACATCCAAGGCTGCATTTTCAATCCCAGATAACTCTGCCATAAATATACCCCAATCTCAAGCAGCAACATCTAAGGAAGAAGATGGCTCAAAATCACTTGTTATACAATCATCATAAAAAAAACTCATCATAGTTATTTGTATAAAGATCAGCAAAAACCTCATTAAAGAAATCATAATATTGGTTTGCAGGTTGCCATGGCTTCTTCTCTTTGCATCGACAAGGACTGAACTTGGATGAAGAAGTCACTCCCTTGTTAACCAAGAATCCCTTCTTCAAACCTGACATGGTAATGAGTACGTTTCAAAAAATCACAAAATATCATAGAAAACCTGAAGCCCCTTGTGAGAGAGAGACATACAAAGACAATGCGAGAGACAATAACATAAACTAACAAGAATGAGGAAATTAGCACAGCAAAACACAGTTGTAACTAACAAGAATTAGGGAATTAGCATAACAAAACATAGATTACAGAAGAAAACAGAATATTATACAGAATGATAGAGAAGCATGGCTCAAAGCTAAAGGGCCATGAAACGAAACCTATATACCACTACAAGATGAAATCAACAATAGCGATATAATCAGTGGTGGAACCAGGATTTTTGGTTCGGGGGGTGAGCCCGGAGGAGAGAGACGGCATCGCGGCGAGGCAAAGCTAGAGATTGGGACTAAGTTGTACTAATTCACAGATTAGGGTGCAAGTCGTACAATTTGAAAAATTTGGAGGACTAATGGTGCTTTTAGTCCATGTTCGAATATCTGTTTAAGGCTAGAGGGAGTAATTACTCATTTGGTCACTACTTTCTTTAGCACCTACCTCATTGCCCCTCCATCTTCATATTCTTCCATTATTTCTAGGGGGCAAAAATTCATTTCCAATCCCTACTTTCTCTTGAATTAATCAATTAAGTACTTATATTTAAATTATTTCAAAATTTTCAAGGGGCAGTGGCACCCCCTTCCCCTACATAGGTCCGCCCCTGGATATAATCCACAAACTACGATATGACACAAAGCTAAAACCCATGAAACAACCAACTGAAAGAGAGATTATCTAAGATAAAAAAAACCTAAATCAATCTCACATACCCTAACTAGTTGGAATAGAGGAGAACTAGTAATTACCTGGTAAAAATTGAAAAGAAAAATGACAAATAAAGAAAGAAAAAACCCTAAATCAATCTCACATACCCTAACTATTTGGAACGGAAGAGAACTAGTAATTACCCGGTAAAATATGAAAATAAAATGACAAATAAAGAGAGGTTATTAGCCCCGATCGACAAATTGATTGGAAGGCTAAAACTTTGCAGCAAGCTCATTCATCGTGGCGAGGTCGGGCTCTTAAATTTCACTTCCCATCACAGAGAGAAAGTTTGGATCTACTCACACAGTTCCTGTTCGGCGATCGCGAGCTGCATCGTAGATGAGGTCAGTTGATGCGACGATGGTCGGCTAGATCATAGAGCTTTTACTTGCCTGAGAGCGAGCCTGTCTTTGTTCCTGTTCGCGATTTTTGCGGTAGAACTTCGAAGCTGCAAAAACCCTTGTTCTAGCAAGGATTTGGGGTTGAACGGTGGCCGCTGGGGCGTCGTGATCGTAGAATCATCGATCGTGGTGGTCTCCTCGTGGTCGTGGACCGTCAGGGGATTTTGTTCAAGTCATTATGAGAAGTTTGCTTCACCATAATCTTGAGGCCCAGCCATGACCGATAAAATGTAATCATGTAAACTTGTTTGAAATAAAATTTTGGGAAACAATTTATGAGACAAAAGTACAATTGAAGGCAGGTCTGGATCCAAAGTTGAGCATGTATTGAAATAGAATAAAAATTACATGTATTGAAGAATTTCAAGTCAAGTCTACAGGTCAATCGAAAATTACTTCAAAGTTTGAAATAGAATTCAAGGCAACTCAACAATAAAATAAAATAAAATAAAATAAGTAGTCCATTTTGCAAACGTCTTTCAAACATGCCACACTACAATTGGAGAAGCATCATCAATGAAGTTTTGCTAACTGTCAAAACTAGAGGAATAAGGGATTTCATATTTAACCTTTGAAGGCAACTTCTTCCTTATCATAAGACCATCCATTGTTCGAGTTGTGTCGGAGTAAAGGTGCGTGGTGGGCTGACCGGGACCGGGACTGGATGATCTTGGGGTTGGGTTTGGAGGGACCAGGCAAGGTCTGGATGTAGGCATGCCAGTCTTGGGCCGGGCCTAGGCCATTCCTAGGCCCCTTTTATTATTATTATTATTTTTTTTTAATTTTTGCAAAATAATTTTTGACTAAAAAATTGAGATTAGTAATTTTATTAAGAGTAAAACACCATTGACGATGTGAATTTTATTAATTTTAAAGCCAAACGACATATACATAAGTTGGAACGGGCCTTATAAGGAAAAATGGTGAAATGTTTCAAAAAATTTAATTAAAAAAAAACCTATAATTTGTGCTCAATAGCATAATCAGATTCACTACAAACTATAAAAATCTAAGTGTCCATATTGTCGGCGTTTTCATTGTTAGAACTCTTTTGGTCTTACATCCGTAATGCGGCAAGATCCCAATCATGATTGCAGATACACACCTCAACTGCATCAGGTGACAGCCTTGCTCGTCTCTCGGAAATAACACATTTCCCCACGCTGAAAATCGACTCGAAAGTAATGGTTGAAATGGGAACAGCTAGAACTTCCTTAGCAATGATGGACAGTATCAAAAATTTGTTAGTCTTCGCTTTCCACCATTCCAAAATGTTGGTCGCACTATTCTCCCATACCAAGTTAAGATATGTGTCAACTTCACTAAGACCGGAGGAAGTAGACCAGGGCTATTTGAGTAGTTGTTCGATTGGATTGAATGTTAATGAGGCTGATGATGAGGAACCTACAACAGCATCGAAAGTAGTGCTCCCTATATTATCTTTATGTCAGTCGGTGTAAATCTTATATAACTCAAACATATGCTCCTTAAGAGTAGCAATTATAGCAAGAATAGATACATGCGACATATCTAAGAAACTATAATAACCATCTAGTAGTTGTTGTGTGCCTATGATTCTAACCGTTAGGTCGAGTGCATATGCAAGTAAATAGATGGGGGGTATGTTACTGAAATACGAAATCCACTTGTATTTCACGGCTTTGATCGTATCTTTTAAAAACTCATTGTCTTTGTGTTGTTTGAAAATCCATGCAATATTAACCAAATACATTAACACCTTATGAAAAGTGGAATAGTAAACAACGAAGCAAAAAATAGTGGCCTCGTAAAAATATCATAGCATGACAGCTACTTTTGAAAGTTTATCCCACATCTCTTGTTTCAAAACTGTTTCCTTCTTTTTCATATGTGTAGCAAATGGAATCACATCCACCAATATCTCATAAGTCGAGTTCTATCAGGTTGGACAATCAAGTTTAAAACTTTTTCAACTAAACTCGAGGCCATTTTGAGAAAATAAGCCTTAAGATCTTTTGCAACTTTCGGCTTTGACTTCAAATAATGGATTATCCACCAAATTGGAGTGATATCGGTGCTCAATACATTAAGGCCTTTTTAGACAACCAAGTTTCAAATATGACAAATACATCGTAAGTGAAAAAATGTGGCGTCCTTGACATGTTCCAACAATTCCTTTAATGTCTCAGCTGCAACATCATTGCTGGATGCATTATCAAATGTTATTTTAAAAACCTTCTAACAACAAAAAAAATTTTGAAATTTTCAGAAATAACTTGGTATATGTTCCAATTGGTATAGTCAAGCTCCATTCATTTGAATGCAATGATATGCTTTTGAACAACCTAACTATCATTGATCCAATGTGCAGTCACACAATAATAATCTTGTCTTAAGGGTGAAGTCCACATGTCACTAGTAAATGAGATAGAATGATCAAGAGTAGAAAAACATGCTTGTAGGTTCGATTTACCGGCTTCATAAATTTTAAATGCCTCCCTCTTAGCAGTAGTCCTAGATGTCCTTTTAAAAGCTGGGTTTAATTGTGATTTTATTCATTTTTTCGTGTGCTTAGCTTCAGCTTGTATGAATGGTTTTTTAGTTAACATTATCCATTCTATCATGCCTTCTGTACAATTTTGTTGATTAAATCATTAAATATCTTATGCACTAGCAAAACACCCAAGCTGCGTCTGGCCGTCGCTATTACCAGTTGCATCCGGGCAAAGGTTTGAATGCTTATATTCCATGTGCCGTTTGATTGTCCTCGTGTTGGAGTTCTTCTTATGGACGAGCTTTGTCTTACAATGTTTTTATTTTGCAAATCGCGCCTCATTCTCAAACACTTGATCGAAATGCTTCCAAACCCATGTAGTGAGCCTCGATGATCTACCTTGACTTTCAAGTTTGGATTAGTGACTCGTGGGGGTGGGTTCAGAGCCATCGCCTCTACCAACATTATCAGACGAACTCACCTCCACCTCCTTGATGTCGTCGTCAGAAGGTTGGTCATCTTGCCTTAATTCATATTGTGCCATGACCTCAAGCTCATCATGCGAAATGAAGAGTTTTAGGCCTTTCCTTTTCCCTTAGATGCAATTCGTACAAGAATTAGTCGAGAAGATGAAGATATTTGAAAGTAGTTAAAGGAAGATTAAGAAAATGCTAAGGAAAGATTAAGAAAATAGTAAGAAAATAAGCTTAAGAGCTTGAAGAAACTGAGAGAATGTATTAGAGGAAGAGAAGAGAGCTTGAGATTGGTGTGAAAGAAATTATGTAAATAGCCTCTCTATTTATAGCAGAGAGCTTTTTTTTTTTTTAAACTAAAAAACCTTCAGAATATAGTTGCTTGGAGGGGGCAAAAAAATAATTCTGGGGGTAAAAAAATACTACATGCTGTTAGAGGGGCCTGTAGTGTAATTAGGCCATTTTTTTAATCAAGATTCGTTGGAGCCATTGACTCGATCGTTGAGATCGAACTGGACTGGACTGGTCTTAGGTTGATCTCGTGCCAGTCATAATATGGAACGGGCCCATTTTCTAAATTGGGTTGTGCCGAGCTTACATCCAACCTCCTTCTCCCTTAAGTCCATAACTGCCCCTCCATCACCCGTACCGAGCCGAGTTTGACTGGTCATAGCCAGGTTTTGACCTAGTCTGGTTCAAGCTGGGCCAGACCTAAACCGCCCTAATGAACAACTCTATGTGGAAGGCATTCTCATGCACAAATTTGCCAAAAAGTTATTTAAATACAACTCAATGCCCTCCAAATTTTGTGAGACAAACAATTTACTCCCCCTAACTTCTCTTGTAACTCCTCATACCTTATATATACTTGTACATGTTTTTTATTATAAATAAAAAAGAAAAATAAAAAAAATCAAATTGAAACCCTAATTTCCTTTTTACTTGCTCCATTTCAGAAGTAGTTCTTTGGGTTTTGAGGAGAAAAACTACATCTAAGGTCCTTCTCGCAATTGGCCTTCATATAGCATGAACAATTAGGGCCAACCCAAGCCCTTGATAGTTCAAACTGATTATGCTTATCATGCTTGGCAGGGTGAACTCGAGCTCTACCTTACCTAATTAGAAAACTTTATATCCATCTTTTCTTTGTAACATACCCTAACTGATCTTCTAGTGCCTCTTTTATTTTTGATGGCTTGAGGGCCAAGACACCCCTTGCTACTTCTTTGAACATGTTTAGCCTTCTAGTTGTTAAGGTAAAAACCCTTGAGGTTAAACACCTCCCCAACTTGGCAAAAGCTCTAGCCATTTAGACCCTGATGGGTGATCGGCTCCTTTATGTCTTCGGGACACCCTCATAGGAGTTGAACACAAATCCCAAGCTCAATGGACTAGGACTAGGAGATTTAACTAAAGAGGCCTCCATATGAAAAATGGCACTCACTGCCCCAAGTGCTTGCTGAACAATTCAATGTGATGGTGTGGAAATCCCCTTCTCCATTTCTGGTTTAACTTTGACAAGATTTCCGCATCCATAATTGACACCACCGGGAAGGGCTAAAAATGGTTAGTACCTTCTTCTTTTTCTCTAAGCCCTTACTAACCTTCAGAGATCGACCTATTGATTTATGCAAAGATAAGTTACCCCTTGAACCTTGCTCAACTGCTCTCTATCCCCCTCAATGCTAAAGTATAGAGTAACGAAGCCCACCTTCATATTGGCAAACATCCCTCTTAGCTTGGTCACACTATTCATACACTCTTGCTCTACTTGATCAAGCTTTCCACATCTGTACCAAAACTCCAACAGCCTTTCATATTTAACATAAAACCACCACATCTCTTTATCGTCATCAACCACCATAACCCCACCAGAGAGGTCTTAAAATTTCCATAAGGACTCGGATCCTAAAGGGCGGACCTGAAACAACAATATGCACACCACTAGTAGCCTGTTTCCCAATGTGCTTGCCATCTTCTTGTTAAATCAATCAAACGGAGCATCTACCACATGTACCCATAATGCAACCCTGTTAAAGTGCAAAGAAGAAGGTCGATCACCCTTTTGTAGTTACCTTGTAACAATAATGCGATTGTTAAAAGTCTAGGGACCGTTCCTAAAGACAGTAATTTTGTCTTTCTCCATCTCAAGGGTAGCAATAAATAAATTTTCCCCAGGATGAAGGCAAGTCAAGCGCAATGTAAACTAGATTTGAAATCTCATGCTTTCCTTATTACTTTGTGAAAATATTCTACAGAAACAACCTTGTGAGTCAAAACCTTCATGGCCACAATTAAGTCCAAGAAGCCTCTACAGACCGGCAAGATTGTGCTTTTTCCTCTATAAGGCTCATTACTGTGAAGCAAGAGTCTAAAGGATCCATCGCACCACTGTTACAATAGAAACAAGAAGCTGATAGTAATTGTCCAGAGCTAGCACCACCCTTACGCAGTCAAATAAATGCCAAACCAAATCACAAAAATAAAACTCTTATAATGTAAAAAGCCACCTGAAATGAAACCTTATTTGGCACACAACTAATTCTTACATGGAGAAAAAAACCTTAACCAAGTAGGGGACTTTGTACATGTATGGATATAATGCACATATGTCTAATTATTCATAGCATTAATTTTACAAGTATACCCCTTGCCCTAGTTTCCATTTCATTATAGGATACTCTTGTGCACCTTCTCCCTGTTATCCGGCTTCAACAATTTGCCAGAACGGCAATCGGAGTGAAACGAAGCTAGGAGTGGTGATCGGAGGAGGCAAAGCTAGGCGATGTGGACGAGATGAAGCCAAGGACGGTGACTGGAGGTGGCTGAGATCCAAGTGGAGATTCGAGCAAATGGCTGAGAATTTGCTGAGTTCCAAGTGGATATCTGTGTGAGCGGTTAAGAACCGGCTGAGCTCCAAGCCAGGATATTCTTGTGTGCCCCTCCCCATCAGCCGGCTACAGCAGTTTGCTGAAACGGCAACCAAAGTAAGATGAAGCTATGAGTGGCGACTGGAGGAGGCAAAGCCAGGCGATGTGAGCGAGACAAAGCTAGGGACGTTGACCAGAGGTGGCTAAGATTCAAGCGGAAATATGAGCAAACGGTTGAGCTCTAAGTAGAGATCTGAGCGAGAGGTTGAAAATCAGCTAAGATCCAAGCAGAGATCGGTGATGAGAATCGACGATTCAAACCAACGGTCGGTGACGGCCTTACTTTTCAGGGGAGTTCACAGAGACGCCGTCATGGTCTGCGCATCGGCCGTACCAATAGCATTCGAGGGTGGCAGAGGTGGAAGACGGCGTAAATACGGTTTCACGGCGGTGGAAGTGGATGACAGGGCTAGTGGCAGGTTCCGATCAAGGCCTCCAACAATTGTTTTTTGTTTTCATAAAAATAAAATAAATTTTATTTATTAGTTATTATTAAGACATATTTGTATTTTTCTTTCGACATTTTTAGATATTTATTTAGACATTTCTCTATTCATTAATTTATACACATTTTTATATGTATATTATTTCAGACGCTTTAACATTTTTTTTAAACATTATTACATATTTATTTAGTCATTTTTAAAATTGAAAATAACAAATTTTTACATGTTGCTGTAGTCATTTTTATATATAGTATCAAACACTTTTATATATTTATCTAAATATTTTTATTTATTGTTTCAGATACTTTTACTTTTAAGATTATAAAATTATTTACATATTCCTTTAGACACTCTTACCTATTATTATAGGCGCTTTAACATATTTATCCAAACACTTTGACATACTATTTTGGAAAAGAATGAATGGTTTTTATATTATGTGAAGAGAAGAAATTACATGTGTCGCGGAACGGGGCCCCAGTGTCCCATAACCTTGTAGGCCTTAGGGATTTATGAATCCCACTAGTTACTATTGGCTAACTATTACTTGTCAATATAAATTAAACAATTTATATGCAACTAGTTTCTTAGCCTACTCAGTTTAAGTTATGCATGCTTCTGTCCTAGTAATGCAAACGAATTTTATAAGTCGTGGATTAAAAACATTGCTCGAGCATTTCACTAAAACATATATAAAACGTGCCAAGACCTTGAAAATACTGGTTGCTTTAACTACAAGTAACAATTTGTGCACACATTACACCTCTAGCATGCACCCAAAAGTAACAAGATGGATTTACATCACAATGTATCCTATTAGAGGCAACTTACTTAGTACACAAAGTACTATGTACAAGAGACAAAAACTACTAACTAAGATCAACTACTTGAGTCCCACCTTGAGCTATACCAAGCTCTAAGTGTAAACCCTTCACTAGATCTTGTTCTTGTGTACTCTTAGCCTCTACACTGTAAAGGCACAACTTAGTTAGCACATAATTTATATCACAAGTAACTTAGAATCGCTAGGATTCTCAAGAGAAATACCTGCAAAACAGAAAACTTAGGCCTCGACTATCACTTAGTGATTAGGCCCGGAGTTAGAACCTGCACAATAAAACTTAAGGGAATGAGTACTTGAAAGTACTCAGTAAGGATCCCTTGAATACCTGCAAGGAAAAATGCAGCAACTATGCAATATGACAACCAAGCAATCAAACTAGCAATTCAATCAACAAACAACTCAAACAATCAACAAAATATAAAATATGCAATGTATGAATGTATGGTATGAAATGCACACAATATATGCACTTGGGACTTTCTGCACTCTAGGTGCCTTAAAACTTTGCCGTGAGCTCAAACGGCGGAGGTACTTGAGATACTGGCCCTCGTATCCCGGATACTTTACCTCACTTAAGTCCCACTTACGGGTTCTAGAGTAGGTCGTCACCTATCTCAAACTTACCCGCCTTTACCCTTAACTTATTGTACAGGGTAGTCTTCCTATGTGGTTTAACTAGCCAAACCCTCAAGGTTTAACTCAGAACACTACTAGTGGCTTGCTTACCAAACCAAATGGTTCGGTTGGGATCGACTTAGGTTTTTCTCTTCATTGACCATATGTAAATGACGCTCTATACGGCCAATAAAGAGTCTAAAAACCCACTTAAATCCCCTTAATGCTCATCTAAAAGCTTAAGCACTATGAATAACTTAGCCACCAAGTCACACTTTTGTTCTTAACCACACAACTTGACTACCTCTTAAATAATGCACAATTCCCGCTCTAGGAATGAATTCTAGACCCAACCGAGGCTATGGAACGTCTTAGAATAGCCTAGGAATAGAAACCGAGAGTCTAAGTTGCTCTTAAGATGGCCGGAAAAATGGCCCAAAATTCCTTAAGGTCACCTCTGGCGCTGCGGCGCCATAGAGCAAAAGCACAGCGCCGGCGAACAAAACCTCCTGAGTGAAAAATCACCCCCTGGCGCCGCGGCGCCAATCACTTACTTCCGGCGCTGCGGCGCCAATGCCGTTTTCTACGGGGCGTTGCGGTGCCATTACACTTACTTCTGGCGCTGCGGCGCCAACGCAGTACATTTTCTGCGTTGCGCGACAGCTGCGTTCTTGCACACCAACTGCTCAAACTCTCTCATTTCTAATCCAAACTGAATGGGTCTTGTTCCTAACTCATTCCCACACACAAAACTACCAAACCATGCATTATTTGAGCTTAATTACTTGAACCCTTACCTCAATTCAGCCACAAAAGCAAGCATTGAAACATAGCCTCCTTAGCTCAATTAAGCTTCCTTGAGTTCCACACCTAAAACCAATGCAATTTGGCATCCAACCCAATCAAACTAAGGCCATTTCTAGCTCTAGAAACAACCTAGAATCAATCCAAATGATCCCAAGAAGCTTACCCACGAATTTGAGTTCCAAACTAGCTTCCAAGAGTCAAATGACGCAAGAACACTAGCAAAGAAGCTTGGTGATTCTTTCTAACACCTTGGGCACCCTTAATTTGGTGAAAACTTGCAAGGAAATGAAGCTTTGAGCTGCCAATTTGGGAGAGGAGAGGGAGCTACGAATTTTGGAACTTAGAAACAAATGGCTAAGGATGAAGGAACTTAGCTTATAAGCATATAAGGCAACTTTTCCCTCCCTTGCACTTAAGTCCAGATGCTTAAAGCTTCTCAACTTAATTTTCTTGGACACCTTAGCCACTTAAGTTCTAAATGGCTCAAAAAGAACACTTAGTGCCACAAGATCTCAAAACTCTCAAGGATGGTTCTAAAAGCTAGAATAACTAATGGTCTTGACTTAACTATGCCAAATCACACTTAGGAACTCACTTACTTAATTAAGCTTACATTACTTGCTTAACAAGGTGCTAACTTGAGGTACTTAATTTAATAAACACTTAATCAAAGTAAAATAAACACTTACTTGATTAATCAACTAGGAGAGCCGTCACAACATGCATATTATTTCAGAAGTTTATATATACTTATTTAGACAGCTTTTTCAATTTTTTTAGACACTTTACATCTTTGGCGTTGACACTTATTTCGAATGGAATGATCTAGTAGCGGCAAGGATGAGGTACGTAGAAAACAATCAATCCGCATATTATTTCAAACATTATACATACTTACTCAAACATTTTTCCTAATTTCTTCAGACACTTTATACCTTTGGCGTAAACAGTTGTGCAGATGCGAGTAACAATTTGATTGTGGCAGCAGTGGTAGTGGTGACAACCTCGGTGGTAGCAAGAATGAAATAGGATTTCTAAAGAAAGAGAGTTTTGGTGAAGAGCAATTTTGTCAAATTTTTTTATAGATATAAATTATTTATAGAGAGTTAAGAGTGAGTTAGGATATCTAATTAGACATATATGTATAGTAAAATAATTAAACTTGTAGTGCCAACTTTGTTAGAGACTTAATTATGCTTATACACAAAGAATAGGCTTGGTCTGATATACTTAGGTAGTATATACTCCATTTAACCCCTTAGTTAAAAACCATTAAAAAGACAGAGAGAAAAATAAGAAACGCTATATTTGAGGGAGAAAAAAGTTGAATTCACATTAACCTTTTTTCTATAAAACCTAGCCATTTCCCTTTTTTTTTACATAAACCCTAGCCGCTCCCCCATTCTTTTCCTCCGCTCACCTTCCTTCACTTTCTCTCAATCTCCATCTAGAGCACCAGCAGTAATCCTCGACAAATTGTGACGAAACGGAGCTGCCACTGCTGTTAGGAGGGGTACGAGGTTGCATGGCGTGCTGACCAAGTTTGTTAAATGCTGACGTGGAATGGTTGTTATGCTTTCATTTTTCCTTTTCATTTTATTGTTATTTTAATTACTTAATTCTGGACCTATTTGAGCTGGGTTGTAGCTCGGAGGGAGGCATGCAGTTTTGAGATTAGTTCATCTCTCCTTCATTGTTTCTTCGAACTTCTCCGTATCGCTGTGAGTCTTCCTTTTTCTCGAGGTCCATTCTCTGTTGAGACCTCCTGAATTGAAGCATACTATCGTATTTTTGATATTGTTGCTTGAATTGTCACTACATTGTTACAGTGGTATCAGAGCATGATTCTGGCACCATGGCTGACGGAACAAGATTTCAAGAACTCCGGTGAGGTCTGGAGGAACAGATCTGAAGAGGCCTATCGAATCAGGCAAGTCACCATGAGAAGGAGATAGCTCACCTGGAACAGAAGCAAGAGGAGCTGGTCATGAAGCAGGAACAATAGTTTGTTGCCTTGCGACAATTCATTGCAAATCTCCAGTGAGCTCAGGAGATTGGGGAATACGAACGGGAAGCTAGCTCCAGCAAGGGAGGGACCCTAAACGTTAATATGGGAAATGGCCAGGCCTTGGCTCGGATCGGATGAATTGATTTCCCTCACTTCCATGAAGACGATGTCGAGGGGTGGCTCTTTCAATGCAACCAAATCTTCGAATTGGATAGGGTGGGGGAGGATCACAAGATCCAGATGGCTTCAATTCACATGGAGGGTCAGACATTATAGTAGCACCAGCGATTCCTTCGTGACTGGCCAGCAACCGAGAGGCTAACGTGGGAACGATACTCTGAAGCGGTACGCGAAAGATTTGGGGATGGGCATTTCGATCCCTCTACAGAGCTGAAAAATCTTAAACAAACAGGGTCAGTTCGTGAGTATCATAATCATTTTGATACCTTGCTCAACCAGGTTGGGTCACTACTAGAGGAGTTTCTTGTGGGGCAATTCCTTGGGGGCCTTCATGATGAAATTCAGGGAGCCATTTCAGTGTTACAGCCTAAACAACTACACAAGGCTCAATGTTTGGCTGAACTCCAAGAGGCTGCTCATAACATGATCAAACGATCAAGGAAGAGTGGTGACGAGAGGGGTAAGGGACTATTACCAACACTAAAAAGCTTCAGTCAGCCTAATGTCGTTAATAGTACCCAACCAAAGGCTTACAAAAGACTATCGGAGAAAGAGATGAACGAGAAGTGTCTCAACAATCTGTGTTTCTGGTGCGACGAAAAGTATTTTCGGGGACATAAATGCAAATGGGGACAAGTTAATAAGATAGAACTAGTAGTAGAGCCTGATGGGGAGGAAGTAACAGAAGATGAGGTAATTGAACTTGCCAAGGATGCTAACAACATTGTGAGAAGTCCATGCTTGTCTCTCCATGTATTATCTGGTATGCCCAACTTCTCTACGATGAGAGTTACTGGATACATTGGAAAAAAACCTATTAGTATGCTGATTGATTCGGGTAGTACCCATATATTCTTGGATGAAGTTTTAGCTAAACGTTTAGGGCGCTCAATGGAAAGAGTTACACCTCTGGGAGTGTCAATTGCCAATGGGCAGCTGCTGTCAGCAAGGGTTATAAGCAGAGGGCTCACCTGGAAACTTCAGGGGGTAGAATTCTCGTCCGACTTGTTGTTGTTACCGCTTGGTGGCTGTGAAATGGTGTTGGGGGTTCAATGGTTGAGGCTTCTTGGGGACATCAAATGGAACTTCGAGGCTTTAACCATGACCTTCAAATATAGAGGACAGAAGATGCAATTGCGTGGTTCTGGCAAGGTGAATTTAAATCCCAGTAACGCACACGCTACTCAGAAGTTACTACACCAAATTTCTGGAACCGATGGAGGCCAAGCCTTCACATTACAGTTGGTTGGTTATGCGCCAGCAACACTCAGTTGTGCTAAGGCTGAGTTGGAAGTGGAGCAGAAGGAATTGAAAAGCTTATTGGAGGAATATGGACAACTATTTCAGGATCCTTTGGGTTTACCTCCACGAAAGAGTCATGATCACCACATTCCCTTGCTACCAGGAGCACCCCCAGTTAACACTCAACCTTATCGCTATCCTTCCATTCTGAAGGATGTGATCGAAAAGATAGTAGAAGAGATGCTGCGAGAAGGAATCATTCGTCCTAGCCAAAGTCCTTTCTCATCGCCGGTAGTGTTGGTAAAAAAAAAAAACAGCAGCTGGAGGTTATGTTTGGATTATAGAGAATTAAATAGCGTTACTGTTAAGGACAAATTTCCCATTCCAGTCATAGAGGAATTGTTAGATGAGCTGCATGGTGCTAGATATTTTTCAAAGTTGGACTTGAGGGCGGGATACCATCAAATTCGCATGTATGGTGAAGATGTGGCTAAGACAACCTTTAGAACACATCATGGGCATTTCCAGTTCTTAGTCATGCCTTTTGGCTTGACTAATGCACCCTCTACCTTCCAGAGTTTAATGAACTCGGTATTTCAACCGTATTTGAGGAAGTTTGTGTTAGTGTTTTTCGATGATATACTGGTATACAGTGCTAGTTTGGAAGAACATGTGCGATATCTGAGGTTGGTGTTTGAATTACTGGTGAAGCACACTCTTTACGTCAAAAAAAGTAAGTGCTCCTTTGGAGTAAGCAAGTGGAGTATTTGGGCCATGTCATTAACCACCAAGGCGTGGCCACAGACCCCAGTAAAGTTGAGGCTATCGTAACTTGGCCTGAGCCAAAGACAGTAAAATAATTGAGGGGTTTCCTGGGGTTGACGGGTTACTACCGGAGGTTCATCAAGGGTTATGGTTTCATCGCTCAACCCCTAACGGAGCTGCTGGAGAAAAATTAGTTTCGATGGAATGATTTGGCTAAGGAGGCTTTCGAGAAGCTGAAGCGAGCCATGACTTCAGCGCCAGTCCTGGCTTTACCTGATTTTTCAACTCCATTGGTGGTCGAGACTGACACGTGCCACAAAGGAATAGACACAGTCTTGCAGCAGAATGGGCATCCCATTGCATTTATTAGCAATTCTTTGTCAGCAAAACATCTCGGGCTCTCTACTTATGAGAAGGAATTCCTTATCATTGTGTTCGCAGTTGAGAAATGGCGACCATACCTTTTAGGGCAACATTTTATTGTCAAGACAGATCAACGCAGCTTGAAGTATCTTTTGGAGCATAAGGTGTCCACCCCATACAGCGAAGGTTTTTGGTTAAGTTGCTGCCCTATGACTTTGAAGTTCAGTATTGCAAAGGCAAGGAGAACGTAACTGCTGACCCTCTTTCACGCATCCGAAGCACTGAATTATTCCACATGACCATCACTTCTTTCACCACACCCTTGATTTTGGAAATCAAAGACAGTGTGGCCCAAGACCCCAACTTGCAGACTCTGATACGAGAGGTCCAGGAGAATTCACAAGCACACCCACATTATTCTATTGATCCGCAAGGGCTCAAGATAAAGGGAAGGCTCGTGGTTGGTATGGATGCTAGTTTGCAAACTAAGCTGATAGAGCTAATACATGGAGGGGTAGTTGGGGGCCATTCAGGAGCGCTAGTCACTGGCAAAAAGTTGCTACAATTCTCCTATTGGAAGGGGCTTACAAAGGATGTCTACAACTTTATAAGACAATGCCACACTTGCCAACGCTTCAAGCACGAAAACATGGCCTCCCCTGGTCTTCTCCAACCTTTGCCAATTCCAGAAAAGGTTTGGGAGCATGTTACTATGGATTTCATTAACGGGTTGCCCAAATATGAAGGTTTTGATTCTATCATGGTGGTTGTGGATCGCTTGAGCAAATATGCGCATTTCATTCCTCTGTCGCACCCCTATACTGCCTCGGTGGTAGCTAAGGCATACGTAACTCATGTGTTCAAACTACATGGCATGCCTATGACTATTACTTCTAATCGTGACTCGATTTTCTTGAGCATATTTTGGCAAGAGTTGATGAAGGTCCAAGGAGTGCAACTACAAATGTCAATGGCATACCATCCCCAAACGGATGGCTAAACGGATGTGTAAATTAGTGTCTGGAGGCCTATTTGTGTTGCATGTCCGGTGACACACCCAAAGAATGGTCTAAATGGCTTCATTTGGCAGAGTGATGGTACAACACAAACTTCCATACTTCCATTACTTATTCCCTTTTTGAAGTTTTATATGGGCAGCCCCCCTGTCCATGTGCCCTATATAGCAGGAGATTCCAAAGCTGAGGCGGTAGACAGAAGTCCGAATGCAAAAGAAGTTATGATACGAAGGCTGAAACTCCAATTAACCCGAGCTCAGCAAAGGATGAAGAGAATGGCCGACAAAAACAGAAGTGAAAAGAGCTTTGATGTGGGAGATTGGGTTTATCTCAAGTTGCAACCATATCGCCACCCTTAGGAATCAAAGTTTGCAGAAGTTGGGCCTGAAATACTGCGGACCATTTGAAGTCACTGAAGTAGTTGGACAAGTTGCCTATTGTCTTAAGCTACCCCCGGAAGTGTTTCACGTGTCGTTACTGAAGAAAAAGGTAGGGATCGTAGTGGTGCAACTGACCTTGCCCAGTTTGGAAGAGGAAATGTTGCGACAGCTAGTGGCTATTCTGGATCGTAAGATAGCCAAGAAGGGACACACAGCTATCACCAAAGTCCTCATCCAGTGGTCCAATTCCAATGTTGAAGATGCTACCTGGGAAACCTATGCTGATATCCGATGAAGGTTTCCTCAATTTCACCCTTCTTGAGGACAAGAATGTTTTGAATGGGGAAGGTTGTGACGAAACGGAGCTGCCATTGCTGTTAAGAGGGGTACGAGGTTGCATGGCATGCTGACCAAGTTTGTTAAGTGCTGACGTGGAATGGTTGTTATGCTTTTCGTTTTTCTTTTTCATTTTATTGTTATTTTAATTACTTAATTCTGGATCTATTTGAGCTAGGTTGTAGCTCGGAGGGAGGCAAGCAGTTTTGAGATTAGTTCCTCTCTCTTTCATTGTTTCTTTGAACTTCTCCGTATCGTTGTGAGTCTTTTTTTTTCTCGAGGTCCATTCTCTGCTGAGACCTCCTGAATTGAAGCATACTATCGTATTTTTTATATTGTTGCTTGAATTGTCACTACATTGTTACACAAATTCTCTAGCCAGAGCGTGCATCACGGTTGCCGATGAAATAGCACATCGTGACCTAGGATGAGATCCCGCGTGTCAGTTGCTAAGCAATATTATGAAAAATGGGTCAGTTTTTGCTTCCATTTCTTCATCATCTTTTCATGAATTCAAGTTCTCAACTTCTGGTGCTCCAAAAAACTAAAAGAGGTCGAAGCTTCGTGCTATCAAAGCAGTTCAAAGCCAGGACAGGCAACAGCTTTTAAACAAGCTAGATAGAGGCAGCCTCAGAACACAAATGGGGACTCCGTTGTTGCTCTTCTGCTTATAATTTGTTCACATTTGTTCATGTTCATTTTTTTATTTTCAAACCATACTTGCATAGATTGTGACACTTGGAGCCATTCATTGTCACTGAATGGCTTCAATAACTCAAGTAAGTATTTATTTTACTTTGTTTAAGTGTTTCATTAAATTAAGTACCTCAAGTTAGCACCTTGTTAAGCAAGAAAGGTAAGCTTAACTAAGTAAGTGAGTTCCTAGGTATAATTTGGAATAGTTAAATCAAGACCATTAGTTATCCTAGCTATTAGAACCATCTTTGAAGGTTTTGAGTAATTGTGGCACTAAGTGTTCATTTAAGCCATTTAGATCTTAAGTGACTAAAGTGTCCAAGAAATCAAGTGAGAGAAGCTTTTAGCATCCTTTAGAGCAAAGGAAAGTTGGTTTTGAGTGAGAGTTGGTGACCCATTTAAAACAATTGAGAGTTTGTGGGCTTAAGAGCAAGAGAAGGAGAAGTTGCTAAGGAAGGGGAAAGATAGTATATTTTGCTAAGTCTTCTTCTTCCCTTAGTCATTTAGTTTCAACTCCATTTTCGTAGCTCCACTTTCCCTCTCCAAAATCACTACCCAAACCTTCATTTTCCTGCAAATCTTCATCAATTTGAGGAGGCTCAAAGTGTTAGTACGAATCATCAAGGTTCTTGTTGGTGTTCTAGCTCAAATTTGCTCTTTGGAGGCTTGTTTGGACTCAAATTTCATGGGTAAGCTTCTTGGGTTCTTATGGGTTGGTTCTAAGTTGTTTCCATAGCTAGAAATGGTCTTGGTTTGAAGTATTTGGTGCCATATCACATTGGTTTTAGGTGTGGAACTCAAAGGGAGCTTGGTTGAGGTAAGGTGGCCTGTGTTCCAATTCTTGCTTTGTAGCTAAATTGAGGTAAGGGTTCAAGTTAATTAAGCTCAAATAATGCATAGTAATGTAGTCTTTTGTGTGGGAATGAGTTAGAAACAAGACCCAAGTGATTTGAGTTTGGGATGAGAAAGTTTGAGCAGTTTTTGTGCAAGGTCGCACACTGTCGCGCAACGCTGGAAAGCGTTGGCGACGCGTCGCTAGTATCGACGCCATATTGGCGACGTGTCGCCGAGAAGCGAAAAAGTTCTCCGAACACTGATGCCTTTGGCAACGCGTCTCCAACGGCGCCGCCAAGGCATTTTGCCCCCAAGCTCCGGGCATCCTAAGAATGTCTCAAACTCTCGGTTTTCATCCCTAGGCTAAGTTAAGACATTCCGTAGCCTCGATTGGGTCTAGAACTCGTTCCTAAACTGAGAATTATGCATTATTTAAGTGGTAGTTAAGTTATGTGGTTAAGAAAGAGTATGAATTGGTGGCTAAGAAAATCAAAGTGCTTAAGCTTCTAAATGAGCACTAAGGGGATTAAGTGGGTTTTTAGACTCTTTGTTGGCCGAGTAGAACATCATTTACCTATGGTCAATGCAAAGAAAAACCTAAGTCGATCCCGACCGAACCATTTGGTTTGGTAAGTAAGCCACAACGAATGCTCTAAGTTAAACCTTAAGGGTTTGGCTAGTTAAACCACATAGAATGGCTACCTTGCGCAATAAGTTAAGGGTAAAGGCGGGTAAGTTTGAGAGGGGTGACGACCTACTCTAGAACCCGTAGGTAGGACTTAAGGGAGGTAAAGTACCCGGGATACGAGGGCCAATATCTCAAGTACCTCCACCGTTTGAGCTCACGGCAAGTTTTATGGCACCTAGAGTGCAGAAAGTCCCAAGTGCAAGTGTTATGTACATTTCATATCATACATTCATGCATTGCATATCTTATATATGTTTGTTGGTTGTTTGAGTTGCTTGTTGGTTGATTCACTTGTTTGGTTGCTTGTTTGCCATGGTTGCATACTACTTGCTGCTATCTTCTTGCAGGAATTCAAGGGACCCTTACTAAGTACTTCCAAGTACTCACTCCCTTAAATTTATTGTGCAGGTTCTAACTCTAGGCGTAGTCACTAGTGGCTAGCTGAGGCCTAAGCTTTCTCTTTTGCAGGTACTTTTCTTTGGGAATCCTTGTGATTCTAAGTTACTTGTGGTTTAAGCAAGGTGCTAACTAAGTTTGTGCCTTTACAGTGTAGAGGCTAAGAGTGCACAAGAACTAAGGAAGGGCTTGCACTTGGAGCTTGGATAGCTCAAGGTGGGGCTCAAGTAGATGATCTTAGTTAGTTAGATTTTTGTCTCTTGTATATAGTACCTTGTGTACTAAGAAAGTTGCCTCTAATATGATACATTGTGATATAAATCCATCTTGTTACTTTTGGGTGCATGCTAGTGGTGTAATGTATTCACGAACTATTACTTGTAGTCAAAGAAACTAGTATTTCACTGTCTTGGCACGTTTTAAGTATATTTTATCAGAAATGCTCGAGCAATGTTTTTGACAAATGATCTGTTTATTCGTTTGCATTGCCAGGACAAAAGCATGCATATTTTAAACTGAGTAGGCTAAGAAACTAGTTGCATATAAATTGCTTTAATTTATATTGACGAGTAATAGTTAGCCAATAGTAACTAAGAGGGATTCATAGTCCCTAGGAGTCTACAAGATTATGGGGCACTGGGGCCCCGTTCCGCGACACTGGGCATGGGTTGAATGCTTGTTTTTTCCCTTCACATACACTCAAGTAGAGGCGTTTGAGACCTACTTTTGAGAGTTAGGATCTGGAGACCTACTTGTTGGACAGATCCAACTTGGTGCTAGATTGATCAACAGTTCCTTTGCTTGCATGCCAGGGACTCTGGTGTCTTGCTGTGAAATGTTTCTAGAAGTTGGATCCTGCTCAAATGAGTTCAGCCATTGCAAAACTTGAAAGAAAGAAACTGCTAAAGCAAGAAGTTCATTTTGAGCTTAACCCTATTTTGATCTTAAACTTGCAGGACTTTTCCATTTATTTGCAAGAAAAGGGCCAACACACAAGCCTTCATTATAACTTGTTATAAAATGATGATAGGGATGCCAGATGGTTTTTCCTAAAATGGAAATGATAACTGATGAAGAAAAAAAGAAAGAAAAAGAGTACAACAGTTTTGTGAGTCTTGACTTTTCTGCATTGCAGCAACATGGTTGCTTGTAGTAGTGCTACATGTATTAATTCATCTCTTTCATTTGTGCTTGAAGGCTTAAATAGGCAGTTTGTACACGATAGAACAGAAGCAATCTTAACCTGAATAAGTTCAGCCAGGAATTTTTGAAACCCGAACAGTCAACCGGAGCTTGAAAAATGAACGATCTGGATCAATCTGAACCGAATGTAGCTATTGCTTGAATCTTACAGACAGGGCAAGCATTCTTCTGGGAGAGCCATTGTTTTATACAGTGAAAATGGAAACTGTGTCCACAATATAGCTTCCCCATCTCATCATTTGCCTCACAATCCTCCTGTGACAGTAAGGATATCAGTGGCTATGGAAGAAAATTACCAGTGAATGAAGAGATTTTCCATATAAATATAACCTGACAAATGCTGCATTTCCTTTCAATGCTCACGGTTGAAGATGGCATTGAGTGCTTTACTCTTCTGAGGCACTTGATTATCTCATCTTCGTTCAATCCCGTACTCACATAGCCAATTCTGTCCCCAAGATCCAGTAATTGCTATACAGATTACCAAATGCAAACATAATTGATCAATAGCTTTGCGATGCAAGAAGCATTGGAAGTAGAAACGTAGCTCACCTCATAGGTCATGTGGTCGATATCCAGCCTCCAGTTGGTAAATCGGTCACCTGACTCTGCTCTTTCTTTCATTAGCAAACTGTTCCGAACCATCATTCTCTGCAGAAACAACCGCAAACAACTGGAATGAACATGAGAGTTATGCAGGATTACCTCCCTCATTTCTGTTTGGATGAAAATAGGAGGCTAGAAGACGCTATTCTCAAACAAATCCCACTAAAATTTATTGGCAAGGCACAGATGGTCAACCAAATCAGAACACATTCATGTTTTTCCTAACCTTCAACAGTTTCATCACGACACTGTTAAACATCAGATCTCTCAAAGTTCACAGTTTATAGTGATGGCCATTAAAGGCCTGCAAAACTAAATCAGTCTATCAGTTAGCACTATCTACACAACAGCATAGGACAGTACCGTTCCAGGCCAATCTATAGTTGCACTACTGGTGATATGTACATAGAGTTAGGCCCTATTGAAACTATGGTCGGGTTCAGACACAGGCCAAAGTATAAGAATAGAGGAAAGGCTCACCTCAGCAATCCCTCCAGGTGATGGACGCGGGACATGCCAATGATATACAGTTTCAGAAAGGACCATCTCAGGACATGGTTCGGAGTCAATGGAGGGGAAAGTCTCATCCACTGTCCGCCTAGGTAAACAAGCATACTGCGAAGATGAACAAACCATATAAGCCAGAAGTTCTGGACCACCAAGTAGCTTCTATCTGGAGATTCTGGACTATGAACAGATATTCTCGCAAAGCCAAGAGAATAGATTAATGCTGAACAAATCAACCACATAGAATAGCTAGAAACCAAAAGAGTTAAAAAGAAAACAGATCCAAATTCGACCATTCAAAGAATTTAAACTCCACCAATCACGTAATTCTGCAGGAATATACAATTCCAGCAAATCATAACGTATGCACCGTTCTGCAGGAAAATCTTTTAAAGTTGAAACATTCAGAATTTGCACAACGAAAGCCAAACGCAATAGAAGTGCGAAGAAACAAAGAGAAATAAAAAACGAACAAACCTCTCTGTGACTGGACTCGCCATCAAGTTTTCCCCTTTCCGTCACATTCCTCCTGCCCACAATACATTCCACTGGCCCAACAGCATTCGGCGAAAACCCGATTCCCGGCAAACACCAAACCTCCTGAACAACCCCAGAGTTCAACCCATTCCTGCTCTCATTTCCCACAAAACCACCATGTCCATCTCCACCTGCACTTGCTGTGTTTTTACTCTTTCCTTGTTTCTTCTTCACCCTCTTCACCTCCCAATCCGCCGAGGTTCGAATCACCGCGGGCACCGACACCTGCTGAGAGGCAACCGCCGCGCAGCCAAGCCCCCTGAGAGTGGACTGAGTAAAGCTGTTGCCTTTCTTCCTAGAGGGAGGGTTGGAGCTTGTGGGTAAGGTTCCATTGCTGGGGACAGTTGAGAAATTTAAGAGGGAGGAGATTGTGGACCTGGTTCGGGTGGACTGGGACAAAGATTGGCTTTGTGGGTTTGGATCTGCTTCAGAAGTGTTTGCTGGGTGTCTTGTTCTTCTCGGCTCTCTGCCATTGTTATCTGTTGCTTTAGCCGAGGAATGTGAGTTCTCCTGAACATCTGGCATTGTGCAATTGAGAGAGATGGGAGAAGGTAAAGAGATGGGGACGAGAGGCATGGAAATGTGGGGATTGATGGCGTTCAGACCTCAGAGCCGCAGCCAGAGGCAATTTATTGGGGACAGTTTTTGCAGGCTTCCATTAGAAATTTTGGTCCTGTTTGACATTAGCGTCGGCGATTAGCGTTAGAGTTTTGAAAAAGCTATCCAAGGGTAGCTTTTAGCTTTTAGCTTCAACGTTTTCATCTCAACCATTAAATAATTTATCCAAAACTCTAACACTGATAATAAAAGCTGTTCCCAAACGGGGCTTTTCTCGTGGGAAATAAAAAGGTACGTCGCTTAAAATTCTCTTATTTACTCCATGATAAAACCTCATGCTATTTGTCCTTTAAAAAAATCTCACTGTTAAATTTAGTTATTGCTACACCTGAAAAAACAAAAAAAGAATTGTAAGTATCTTGGAGTCGATTTGTGTCAAATAATGCTAATTTAGAATAAAATGAGCCTTAAACATAATACTAGTTCAATTACTATAATGTTAATATCGCATGGTACCTTAAGTGTCTTGCCCTCAAATGACTCGAACCAATATTTATTAAATCATTTAATTTGGCTCATAGATTATGAAAGTAGAAAAAAATTTTGTGTCCAATTTATTTTTTTATTTTTTAATATAAATCAAAATTGTTTGAAGGATTGAAGTTATATTCTTAAGGGCAACATGATTAAGAAGTTTACCATATACGAAAATGTTACAAAAATGTAAAACTATTCAAAATAGAATATGTTGTAATAGTTTTAAGAATGATGAAGTATTGTTCAAACTTTGAACCACAATCAATCATATGATAGAATGATTATCATGCTAATAATCCAAGCGGTTATCATGTTTCTTACTCCTTTGTCCCATATTTTTTATACATATGGGATTGGCAATGAGATTAAGTATTAGAAAGAAGTGTATATTGTTTTCACTTTAATGCTTCATTCTTTGCACAGAAATCAAGAAAGATGAAAAAAAAATGAATACTAAAATGATCATTATGAAGTTTAATCTGGTAAACTAATTTACAAAATAAAAAAATTTACAAAGATTTGGGACATATCACATTATTAATTATTGAAAATAATGTGACATCAGAATAGTGTATGAAAAACCATAATATGATATATAACAAACATGACATACACATACAACCATTCACTCATATGAACCCATTATAGGACTTAGATGAATGAACGACACAGTCATGTCTGTTGCCTATCATTTAATAACAACTGATAGTGTATACATGGGAAGGGGTGGGCTATGGTCTGTCTTCTACTCCAGTTGTTGGGATTGGTGAGGATTCCTCAATCAGAGAGGCGACAAATATAGAAAATTGCAAGTTTCTAGTCTCAACTGACTTTTGTAAGTGCTGGCGTTGTTTAGGCAGAATCAGTGCTTGCTTATGGAATGCAGAAATGCTTGTTTATTATTCCATGTCCAAACTTTGAAGTCGTTGTCTATGTTCTGTCTTTTGTCTTGTCGATGAAGCGTCACCTTCGCTTCAGCTTGAGGCCCAGAATCGAGCATTGCCGTTGGACGCCCCATCTCATCTTTGGAAACAGTTCGCATAAAGCAAAGATGCCTGTCTGCTTACTTGTGGGATGCTTACTAATTACAACTATTATTTTCGTTTCTGACACACAGCTAAAGCTTCACAAGCAAATTATAAAATATATTTCCTCCATCTCAATTAATTACAATATGTTTTATTTAAGTCATTTTAAATTTTAAGTCACGTTTTGTATCTTTGTTAATATATATATATAAAAGTTGAAGGATAAAAGTAAAAATAATATATAATTTTTTTCTTTTTTAATATGCAGACCAAATTTAAATATTTCAATCAATTCAAAACAGGGGAATGTCATTTTTACAATGTTGCTTTTACTAAGGAATATTGTTAAATCTAATATTCTTTCTATAATGTAACAAATTATAAAAAATAATTGCTTATAGATTTGAAAATTCGAGCGTGTAACGAATGTTGTATTATTATTTTAATTCAATGGTATATTATCAAAACAAAAATGAATGGTATTGAAAACCCTTTGTGTCACCAAGGTTAATTTTTTTAATTCGAGATGTACTTTTAGATTTTTATTTCTAGATAAGGGTAGTTTTATCTTATTTCTTAAAATGAGTAGTTTTCCCAATTTGACACTTTGTCGGTTTCTCTCACAACCTTGTCCACGTTGTCAAAAAAAAAAAAACAAAAAGGTAAATCTAGGGATGACAATGGATAGGATTTGGGTAGGATGGTACTAAACTCATATCCTATCTATCATGTTGGATATTCAATCTATATCCTATCCACCATCCATCGGTTTTACAATTTTAACATCCATATCCTACCCATTTTAAGGCGGGTAGGATTTGGATAAAATCCACCAACACGCTGCATGTTATCTATCATAATAAAAAAATAATAATAATTTTATAACAGAATACCATAATTAAAAAATATTAAAATTGATCATCTAGCAAAACAATATCAACAATAAGAGACACATAATGAAGTGCAACAGTCAGATAACTTAAACACGCTGATATAACTAAATTCAACTATAATGTCTAGTACTCGTACGATACAATCCAGTAAGTTAAACATATGGTTGCAACTTGCACCATCTTTGAATTGACAAATCAAGATGATACTCACAGAAATCTTTGACGCACTAATGCAACTCCTCAAAATGTTTAAATATGAAGGAAACAAGAACGAGTTTACAGAAAATATATGTATATATGTGAATGATTCTGTATATATGTTCAAACTATATTACCTTTATATGTATATATGTGTGTGTGTGTGTGTGTGTGTGTGAATGAATTGACCATTTCAAACTGTAAAGTCCAGTTACAATTGTACTCATTTAATTGAATTAATTTTTCTTGTAATTACTCTGTGTGTGTGTGTGTGTCTATATATATATATATAGGTAGGATATGGGGCAGATGAACCTAAACCCATATCCTATCCACATCCGGTGGGTACAAAAAAAAAAAAAACCCAAATCCGCTCCTAATCCATTTAATTGTAAAAAAAATCCTATCTGTCAGATAGGATTTAGTCGAATATCCGTTGAGCCGAATATCCGTTGACATCCCATGATTTATTGCCAAGTTTGAACCGATTTTCACCTTGGCCCCTATTGTGTCAATATTGTGATTATTTTACTGAAAATTTTAGTATTTTCATAGCTAAATCACCGTGTTTGTTTTTTCTAGCAAGTATCTGTCTAAAAAATACATGTATATGCTAGTAATATATAGTAAATCAAATACTATGCTATGCTTAATTTTCACATAAATGTTTGTATCGGGAATTCATAAGTGTCCGGTTAACATTCAATGTTAGTTTTAATTTCTGTTGACAATACATACTTAAGTGTCCAGCAATTAACCTTTTTCGGAAAAATTTATCTTTAATCTTCTCAAATGGTACTAAATCATGATTTAATTGTTGCGGATGAAACTAAATCTAAAGACACTACTGCTCTAGAAAAAAGGATCGATGACAATGTTGGTGAAGGGTTGCTTGATGACAGCATTGAAAAATGTGAAAATAAGAAACTTCAGCAATAAGAATGTGTGGTCAAACATAGGGTTTTTACTCAATTGGGTGTTATGAAACATATAGGTGGCTAAGGGTTAAGGAAAAAACTTACAAGAGTTAGTTTGAGAGTTGTGTCATGGAATATTCTCTGGACAAATAAAATATTCCTACCATTTAATTGTCAATGGCAAAATTAGTCACAACGAAAATGTTAATAGTAAATTTTCCCTAAAAACTGTTTGGTGGCAGATTTACTCTCCCTCATAAATTGTATTGGTAAATTTGCCCTTTTTACCAAAATGTTAACAACAATCGATACGATTGCTACCAACTCGTTATGAAAAAAATGTTACACTTTATATTTTTATGAAACTATGGCATCGTTTCATGGTCATGCCATTTAATTGGAGCATAACATCTATTGATGTTCTCCTAAGAAATGGCAAAAGAGGCAAATTTACCACTAAAGTTAATGGGGGAGTAATTTTGGCCCTAAACATTTTTACGAGCAAATTTATTATTAAACTTTTTGAAATATGCAAATTTGGCAATCAACGATTTGTATTGGTACAAAATTTTTCATAGGCTGCTAAAATTGCATATGTGGCAAATGTGAAAAAAGAAGACAAAAAATGCAAGTTTCAGTTCTAAATTTTCTTTACCCAACACACTGGACCCTAAGTTTCTGAATCTATCATTTTCACCACCATTTTTGCTTTGATAACCCCCTGTATCATTCTCCACCCTTCACACTTTTTGCCATAGGCACTACCTCCACTATTCTACACATCCTAACAATGCTCCTTAGAATAAACTATGATCAAATAGGGTTTGATTCATGCTAGTGAGATTAAATCTATAGGCACTGTAGTTCTAAAATAAAGGATCAATGGCAGCAGTGGTGGACAGTTGCTCAACATCAATGAGAAAGGTGAAAGCAAGAAAGCTCAATGGTAGGAGTGTGCGGTCAAACATAGGGTTTTGGCTCATCTAAGTACTCTAAAAGATTTAGGTAAATAGAGGTTAAGAAAAAAACTTTTAGGGACTAGCTTAAGAGTTGTGTTATGAAATATTTTCTAAACAAATGGAATATTCCTACTATAAAACAATCAATCATAAAGTTACACACAACAAGAATGTTAATGGCAAATTTACCAGCAAACAAAGTTCAGTGGTAAAATTAGTCTTCCTTATAGACTTTAATAACAAATTTGCCTTTTTTGCGCAAGAAAAATTGTTCTTTTTAGTTACTCGTCAACATTGTTTGTTGCTTAGGAGTATATTCTATTTTGTCTTTAGCATTTCAATAATCTTTTTTTTTTTTGAAATTACATGCTATTTAGTTTTTAGTTTTTTACCATTAAATCTTTTGATTCTTTCATCAGATGACATTGAAAACTTTAAATTTTGGCAGAACAAATCATAAATAAATAACTTTTGTTCTTGATTTGTTCCAAATCAACCACTATACATTACAACAAAAACACAACAAAGCGACTGAAGAAATAGTCACAAAAAAGCGACTACAAAGTTTAGTAAAAAAAATACAATTCGCTAATAGAAAGTGATTGAATTGTAACTAAAAAAAGCGATTAAATGATTTAGTCACTTTTTTTTTTTTTGAACACTTCGAAAAAAGTGACTGAGATATTATATACGAGATGACTAAAGCGACTGAGTTTTCATCGCTTTCCTAGTCAACTGTATTTTATTTATAAAAAAAATTAAAATTTGATTTTAATTTGTAACAATAATATATAAGACATGCAAAAAATATTAGAAATTCAGAAAAAATAATACAGTAGTTAAATCAAAATAATTCTGAATAATAACACTAATTTAGAAGTAAAATTTTTGGAATAAAATTAAGTAAATCCTGCATGTTTAGATCATTTAATCAAAATACTGGTTCTCATCCTGAGGTCCCTGAATGGCCTGTGTTTTGGATACTTGACTCCCTGACATAGTCTGCTGGCTTTACTAATTCTCCTGAGTTGCCTAAAGCACATGTGGATAATAAGCGTTTGACTGGTCGAATTCTGCCACCTGATTTAGAAGACGCTAAGCCTGCTGCCCCAATGTCATCTGTGCAACGGTGGATGCGGATAGGATAACGTTTGCAGATGCTGTGAATGATGTTGCATCGACCCTGCCATCCACCTTCCAGATCCTGGATGGCTTGGGATATAGGACCATGTCGTCCCTGTATGTGCCACTGGATAAGGGCGAGGATGCTGGGGTAAAGGACCATTTAAGCCTGACCTCGATGGTATGTAGGATCAACTCCATGTGGCAAGTTGCCTTAAACGTGCATCTGGTCAACCGTAGAATTGTAAGCCGACATGAAATCTTGTCTAGCTTGGGCTTGCCACCCTCGCTGCATTTATAAGATCAGAGTCTCTAAAGTCCTCAACTCAAATTATTCTCAGCCAGCACTGCCCACTCTGATACAACCTCCTCCTGAACAGTAAGAAGTCGCGCCTAGAGTTCTGCGCTCTCCCAATGCAGGTACTCTATCTGATTGTCATCATTCCTCTAATTTTGAAATACGGTTAGTATCTATTAACTTTTTTTAATGTAAATAAATGTTACATATTTAAATTAAATACCTCTAATCGTGCATGTCAAAACCCATCAGGAAATGTTACAACCTATGGCACCCCCATCCACTTTCCCATATGATGACCACCCACAACCCTCTCCTAGCACACTTCACAAAATGTAGGGTGGTCTTTAGGATCTGGGCCATACTTCTTTACAACCTCCTCCTCATACTTGGCCTAAAAAAATGTATAATGAATTAAGGTTAGATAATATGTTAAAAATGTGTAATGTAAAATTGTTATTTGAATATAATATTAATTTAAATATGTTTACTTACAGCATCATCAAATCTACTACTAAGATAAAACCTTAGTTGATCCACGTCTTATAGAGATACAACAAATGAAATCTCTAAATAGGAGCTTGTCGTCTTTTTTCTGACATGTAAATAAAAAATAAATAAATAACAAATTGAGGTAGGAAACAAAACAATGGAATATCATGCAAGTCATAAATTACACCATATTATCCCAAATGATCTACTTTGTCTGAGGGGCCAGGAAAATTCTTCCATAGTTAGGCACCTTCATGTGCATTCTCATCTAGCTGCATTTTAATAAAATAAAATATGTCAATAAAGTATTATTCTAAATTGTAAATGAAGTGATATAATTGATAACAATTACCTGATTCGTACTCGCAACATCACTCTTGTGCTGTCATTTCTTCGTCATCCAGTGGTCGCATAAAGTTTCCCTGTGGCCAAGCAAAATTATCTAGGGCTAGAGAGGATGAAAGAGGTTGAAGTCTTTGTTTGGCAACTTACCACCAAAGAACTAATCAATAATGCCACCCTGACATTATTAAGTTTGTTCTTGTATTTGTTGCCCAACAAATACAAGTATTCCTGCCTAATGTTGTGATCGTCATATGGATGCCATTGATATTGTTACTAAAAAAATAAATTAGGAAGTGTATATATTCAATAATATGAATAATAGTAATGATGAAAAAATAAGTGTTGTTTACCCGCAGTTGTGTCATGTACTCCTTGCCCATCACTTCTTGAACATCAATCCACTCTAGAGCATCGCCCTTGAAAAGGGCCTCACTGATACTACTAATAGATTTACGCAACTCTTTGTCGTAAAGAAAACTGTGGAAAAATGTAAATAGTTAGAAAAATTATAAAACAACAATAATTGTATAAAAAAAATATGCTAAAAATTACATATGTAAAATTACCTATGAGGTAGGATTAATCCACCTTTGGTGGTCAACGACTCACGTATCTAAGGTTACCTAACTCGCAGATGGCTGATTCTAAGAGGGGCTAGGATGGTAGTCTGATTATTGGTTCTTCGAACGAGACTCAGAGGTGCTCGACGGTGAACTATATCCACCGGCGCCCGATGTCAACAAGCCAGGGATGTGAATGCCCATAAGGGCACCATAGATGTTGGGCAATAGAAAATCGGTCAAACTCAATATAAAAGGTCAAGGGTCAACCTCCCACTGCTGTGCTGACTAGGCTGTTCTATGTATAAGTACTGCCCCCAACTCCCTCTACTTCGGCATGAACCCCCACGAACTCAGTGGTCACGACTACTGTCGGACTGACGGCTAAAATCATCTTTGTAATCCATATGTAACAAAAATTTACATAAAATGACAGGCCGTTAATATATTTTAATAAAATTTCTAAAATTAAAATAATTACATAAAATTACTAAATTTATGAAAATTACTAAAATTACTAAATTAAGGAAATTAATGAAATTTATTAAAGATTACTAAAATTACTAAAATTAGCAAAACTTACTAAATGTATAGCTATATATATGTGTATGTGTATGTATATGTATATGTATATGTATATAATCCACAAATATATGTATATGTATATGTATAACTATATGTAGGGGAAAGCTAAAAGAAAAAGTCCTATAACTTTCGTAATTTTTCTATGTAAGTCCTATATGTTCATGATTTTCTGTTTGAGTCTTATGTCTTCAAAAATGTGATCTCTGTTAGTCCTATAACTGGAAAACTTAATGAAAATTCTATATAACAGATAACACACATTAAAATCAAGGAGGAAATATCAAAATTAGTCATCTAACGTTGTAATTTTTCTAATTAAGTTAGCAGGTCTCTATTTTCTCGCAATTTAGCCCTGGATTAAAAAAAATCTAAAACTATGTAATTCTAATTGAAATGCACACCTTGGGTTATTGCTTTTGTGCTTGGAATTTTTAGAAAATTTTCAAAATAAACCATTTATTCTTCTTCTTCTTCTTCTTCGTCTTTTCTTTTCTTTTTTCTAAATAAATAATTATATTACCTATGTTTTGAGACCATTGATCACCATTACGTCAATTGAATATATCATGAAAATGAGGATATTATGTCACTCGAGCCATTTAAAAACTAGCAATTCACCTACTTAGCAATCACTTGAAGAAATGCTTTTAGAAATTAATTAATTATTTATGAATTATCCAACTTAAAAATAAAAAAAAATTCTTTTCAAAAAACATTTTAAAAATATTTTTTGAGCTTATTAAATTATAGAATTTCAATTGATATCCAAGTTAAATGAAAAATTAAGAATATTAATTAATAATAGTGTATTAAATATCTCATTGCTTAATATTTCACAGCTAATTTTATAATATTTCATTGTACTTTTTGGATTCCATGATAAGTTGATATAATATTTTTCATATTAATTCTTTATACTTTTATAGAAGCTTGAAAGAATAAACTACAAAATTTTGCAAAATGAGCCATAAGTATACTTCAAAAAGGGTATTTATATCGACAATAACAATATAATGATGATGATTTCACTAATGATGAAAAAATAGATTTATAAACTAATGAATATATAGATAAATAGGAATATTAATTAATTATAAAATTATGAAGCAGTAAAATCAAGTCATCGACATCTGGATCATGATTAAGGTTGTTCAACTCCAACTTTATCGCCGAAACATGATCTGGCTATTGCTTGGTGAGAGGTTTTTATTTTGCTTCCAGCTAAGAATTTTCCATTTTCTAGAAGCTTCACGCATTTTTAATTTTTTTTATCATGATTAGTATTATCACTTAAAATTTTATATTTTTTTATTAGAAAATATTTAAATTGTTTCTTATTCTTCACACTCAAGGATAGGAGAAGAGAATGCAACAGGTTTGTGCTTGAAGGACAATGACAATAGAAGAGAATATTTAGGGTTTTGGGGGTAAGTTGTGAGAAAATAAGAACCTAGTGACTTAATTGGAAAAGTTATGAAGTTAGATGTCTAATTTTAGTTTTTTTCTCTTATTTTTAAAGTCCATTATCTACCACATAGGATTTTTGTCAAGTTTTCTAACTGTAGAACTAACAAAGATCACATTTTTTAAGATATATGACTCAAACAGAAAGTCATGAAGATATAAAACTTAGAAAAGTTGTGAAAAATATAGGACATTTTTTTACCTCTCCCCTATATGTATATCCATATAAGTATAAGTATATGAATATATGTATTTGTATAAGTATATAAGTATATGTATAAGTATAAGTACATAAGTATATGTATATGTATATCCATATAATGTCGGATAACCACAATGTTTTATAATTGGTTGATAAAACATGTGTTTAAATTACAATATAGTCTTCTTCCTTGGACAGCAGGTCCGTTTCAGAATCTTCATCTTCAAGATTATCTTTGTTCACCAATGTGATCCATAATGATAAAAGTAGTGTTTGGCAATTGAAAAACTTCTCCTCAAGTGTTTACATTGACCAATATAATGGAACCTTTTACGCTCTGATCAAATTCACTCACAATGCCCCCATATTGTACAATAGGCTATTAATATGGTTCATCATCCTCAATTGGTCAATCCACTATCAAATCGGGTACCTCTTGGATCATATTTTTGGTGTCATAGTCAATGAAGTATTAGGGTCTTTCCTTAACTACTACCCATCATTACTGGAGTAAAGTATGAAGATATTGACAATAACAAACTTGTATCGCTTGGCGGACAAGAATAAAATGTTCCAATGGGCTTAATCTCAATCTCCAATTAACATCAACTAATCCAAATGGTAAGTGTGTGTGAGCTCCACAAGTGGGATCAAACCATGTACATTTGAACACGGTGACAAAGTTCGGTATACACCCGAAATGTTGTAGCTCAATTATTTTGTTTATCACGCCATAAAAATCCTACCCTCTAGAATCTCCAGTGTCACCCTCAACACATACACCCCAATTCACAATTGACTTTGTAGACACATAAGCCCGAATACGAAAACGAAAACCATTTGCCACACATCTACTTAAACTAGTTCCTGAATATAGAGGTCCACACAATAATTGAAAAAGACATTCTTCTATGATCTTTGGATGGATTTAACCTTACAAATAATGAATTAAGGTTCATGAGGGTGCAAATAAGTATAATACTACCACTTATACTAAAAATAAGTACAAAAGTGGACACAAAGTATACGTATTAACAGAACCATGACTTAAAATATTATACGCCCAGCTCATATATCTCCTCATCACTGTATCACAGGAATTTTCATCACATTACATCATTAAAAATTTTGCAAAATGACAAATGTTTTATGGATTTTTCCTGAATACCATGTATGTTTTAATGTGTGAAACAAAAATATTGTCACATTTTATACTAACCAGAAATATGGATAAACTTTTTCACAATTTTGTAGAATATAAAGATGCACCAAACATAATTCATCTTCATCTAGAACCCTTCACGAACCACGAAACGGGAAATTTCAGTTTTCATTTTAAAGCAATGACAATAAAGGTGTAGAGTTATCAATAGCTGCATTTATGGCCACATTACATGTAACATAATTGAGTTTAGTACTTATGTCATGGCCAAAATAATGTTCACAAAAAAAGTGTCATCTCTTAAACCAAATAAGCCTCCATAATCAAGCTTTCTATTTTTGCTTTGTTCCATGGCTTTCTCTTAAGAGATTGTATAAGCCTATATATGAGTGAAGAAAAATGTAATAATACACACAAATTATCATTATAATGATGGTATTCAAAGACTCAAAAAAAAAAATTTCATACTTCTTGAAAGGATACATCCACCGAAATCAAACTAGACCATACTATTTAGCCTCACAAGCTAAATGAACAGGGAGGTGTTTTATCAAGTCAAAAAATGAGGGTGGAAATATCATCTCCAGTTTGCACGTGATGATAATTATGAGCTTTTCTAGTTTATCCATGTCATCTACCTTAATTTTTCATGAGCACAGTTACTAGAAAAATATATAATATTCCAATATAGTGATCTACATGGCTTGTGATATATAGCCACGCAACACAATTGGAAATAGTCGTTGAAGAAATATGTAACAGTCATGACTTTTAAATGCATAGAAATTGAAGTATGAAACATTCATGTTATGTGGTAAATTAGATGCATATCCATTTGAGAACTTCAACTCTTCAAGCCAGACATATACTTATCTTACCTATTCTTTCTCCAGAACGTGCGTCTTTTTCTATTTGACTTTGTTATTACCGTCTTCCACCAAGTGTACCTCAAAACACATTTCCAACTGTTGGAGATCTAATCAAATATTAGGGTTATCCTTCGTCTTACTCTTAATATCCATCATTGTGAAAAACATATTTTCAAAAAAATTCTTTTCTATATGCACTATATCAAGATTATGTCTTACAAGTAAGTGTTTCCAATACAGCAGCTCTTAAAAATTGACTTTTTAGCCCAATTGTGAGTTAAACCAAAACTAGATGCACGAAGATTATCCGACCGCATGCCCAGAGGCAAGAGTTGCATTTGATCAAAGGTTGCATTGATATCCTTACTAAACATTGGAAGAACAGCTGTCGCCCTTAACCTTAAACCTAGAAGAAATGAAATAATATTATCATAGAAAGAATGATTCCTCAGCAAAAATTTGCTATGACAGCCCCACCAACAAGGTTTCCTCCCATACTTCGATTAGAAGGACTCAGACATTCTCTATGCAATATGGACATACTAATCTCCCATGCATAGTCCATGCTGAAAACTTCCCATAGGTTGGAAATCACTAATTGCCTATAATAAACAAGCTAACATCATGAAATTTTGAGATCAAAATACATCCCATGTTACAACTTTGTCTACCCACAACACCTTTAGTTCATCAATAAGCAGCCATAAGGATACATCAATATTTCATCCTGGGGATCTTAGACCCAATATCAACAATGATAGAAATATGTATGCTTCTTTCATACACATTTATGGTGATAAATTACAAACAACAATAAAAACTGGCAAGATATAATATGTCCTTCTTGTAGAAGAATTTGGCATAAACCCATCTGTACAAAGCCCAAGTCGTACATTATGAATTTCTGCCACAAAGTTTGTAAAAGTTAAGTTAACCTACTTCCAAGCCTCACTTTGACATGGATGACCCACTGTACCGTTCTAAGTAGCCAGATTAGCTGCATGCCACATCATATGTTTAGCAGTTCAGGTAGAAATAAATAAACACCTCAGTCGGTTAGTGATTAGAAGGTACTTTAAAACCTTTTTGGAATTGATTTTTTATTTCCTATGTTCATTGTCCCTTCTTTATATATGCACACCCCACAAATGCGTCAACACTGAGTTCTCACCACTAAACAACATACAATTCTTTGAGCACACATCTATTTTTACATATGGGAGACCCAAACCCTTCATCATTTGCTTAGCTTTATATAATATATCTGACAATCAATTATCTTTTAGAATAAATTCCTTAATAAGGGACAAAGTGTCATTGAAGCAATTATCTGATATATTATGTTTACTTTTCTCATTTAACAACCGAGAGACTACTGATAACTTTGTATGTTTCTTGCATCCATCCCACAATGATGTTAATGCATTGTCAAGTAATTTCTAAAATTTCTCCACATTTGGACTTGGCAATTCATCATCCACTATTGCGACATTAATATCATTCACCTCCTGATTATTATTATAATCTTTTTTATCAGTTTCTTTCATTATAGTGTACACTCGGCCCAAATGAATAAAAAACCATTTGTCCATAATCAGATATGTTATTATAGTTCTCATTTTTATTTGAAAAAAAATCTTGAAGATGATGGATAAATTGATGTTTCACCTATATGAAAATTATGAATTTATGTATCATATCCCTCGCCATGACAATACCAAACATAGTAGTTTTCAACAAATCCAAAACGACACAAATGCATTCCAACTTTATTTTTTTTCTAGATATCATAATTTTTGCATCAGCGAAAAGGACATTTAATCAGTTTAGTATCTCCACTATGAATGATTTTTATTAATTTTTCTACACCTGATATGAAATCTGGGTTTATATATCCATCCATCATTAATCTTTGGTACATCCATTCACATCCAATCACCATGCTTTTGTTTCTAATAGTACAAATTTAAAAATATACATTGAATTATAAACAAAAGGACATTACAAAGATATATATATGATTGTGAACCTAAAACCTAAATAAATTCTATGAGGGAATGGCCATAACCTATTCAGAAATGAAACATGAAGATTGTACTTCTATGTTATAATTTATCTTAGGGTAAATATCACCAATTGTCCCTAAACTATGCCCATGTTGCTTAATCATCCCAAAACTATCAAGTGTTGCACCAATTATCTTCAAACTATTTAATTGTTGCACTTTCATCCTGCCGTCCATTAAATCGTTAAAGATGGATGGAAAAATGGTGCTACATCAGAAGACACGTCATCTTTCGGTGCCATATTAGCAACCATGTCATTTTTCATTCATATTTAATGGTTTAGTTGACGGCATGATGAAAATGCAACAATTAAATAGTTTGAGGATGATTAGTGCAAAACCTAATAGTTTCGGGATGATTAAGCAACATGGGTATAATTTAGGGACAACTAGCGATATTTACCTTTTATCTCAATCCGAGGAATAAATTTCGGTAACATCCCACCTTAGTTCCCCAGACTGCACCATTTATGTAAGACTAAAGTCTTATGTTTGGTATCCAAGGAACATGGTTCAACGTAGCTCAAATTTATTCATTATTAAAATAAATCGCAAACGACATAGTACAATCAATATGTATGTTCATTTCTGAACTATCCAACATGTACAATCAATGATTTCCAAATAAAGACCAATTTTGTATATAACATACCTACATATTCTTGCAGTTATTGAATATACTTAGTATTTCTCCAAGATTGAAAATCATAGATAGGTATTCTATGGTTATTCTATAATGTATATACAAATAAAACTTATTTCATTAGTATGTATCAAATAAATCAACTCAAATAAAATTACTTATTTCTCCATAGCAAACAATCCTTCGATAACTTGAAACAAATGAACTAAAGAAGCTTGGGGCGGAGACGTTGAAGCAAAGAGAAGCAAAAAGGCGAGCAGAATGGATGAGGAGAGGAAATAGATGAGTTTTTTATCCATATCTGTGACCGAAAAGTGACTAATTTTTGAAATTTTTAACGCAAAAAATGACTATCTAGTGACTACTATACGAGGACTACAAAAAAATGACTGTAGAGCGACTAGCAATTAAATTTCTTTTCAAATTTGCAACTGAAAAGTGACTAAAGCTGTTAGTCACAAATCAGTTGCAATTTTTTTTGAGTCCCAGTAAAAAATGATTGATTTACGATTGAACAAAAAATGCTGTTAAACTAGTATAATATTGTAGGGTATATTATTTTGCTAGTTCTTAGCTAGAATTGTGGCTTTTGTTGGGTATATTTGACATTTTAGGGGCTTGGCAGGAAAAATTTCAAGTTTGAGACTTTAATTGTCAAGGAAAAATTTATGAAGAGAAAACAAGGAAAGAGTCAATGTGGTCACGTCCTTTCCTTAATGTGATCATATTAAGCTAGAGTACTTGAGTTCAAGCAAAGGACCACGAGATGCAATCACATCAAATATTCGATGCTATCACATCATTTATATAGAAGTTGCAAGATATGTGATGCCATCTCATATTTGATGCGCCGATATCAACCCATCTCAGCTTGTAAGGGACTATTTCACACTTTTCTTGAGTTTATGTGCAAGGAGGCTAATTCTTATCCATAAGTTAAGGCAATTTCTTACTATTAGATTTATTCCAATCAATTAACTTAGAGTTTTGATGATAACAAAATATTTATGAAGGACTAATGTGTTTATTTTATATGCAAGATAATTAGACAAATTTACGTATGAGATGAAGAAGTTAAAGAAAATGATTCATCTTTATCTTCTTCAAATAAAGATGATTCGGACGATGTAACAATCTTGACTAAGAAGTTTAAGAAGATTCTCAAGAGGTCAAAGTATAAGATTGTCCATTAAAGAAGCAAAAGAAACAAAAAAAAAAGCACAAATAAGGAAACAATAATAAAATTAAAGCTATGGTGGCATGGAGTGATAATTGCCCATCCTATAGTGAAAGCTCATTATCATCATATGACACAAGTGATTAAGTTAATCTTTTACTTGATGATTGAAGAAGATGAAGACTTTTCAAATCAACTTTGCCCCAACTTGTGTTTCATAGCAAAAAAGGAAGACGAGGTAATAAGTACTTACTCTAAAAACTCATCATCATCATGTTCATCTAATTGCTCAATGAAGAAATATTAAATGCTTTTTATGAGCTTTTCAAAAATTTAAAAAGACTTGCAAAAAAGGTTAATCAGTTGAAGGTTTTAAATACTTATTTAACAAAAGAAATAGATGACTTGGAGAGGGAGAACTTAGATATTTGTTTATCCTTGAGACAAGAAATAGATGAACTAAAAAAGGATAATTTTTAATTTAGTCAATCTTTATTTAGGTGTGTCAAAAGGTTAAGAAAAATTTGATTTATTGCTTGGTGCTCAAAAGGGAGTCTATGACAAAGTGAGAATTGGTTTTAATCCCTTGATAAAGGAAATAAAATTTGAAAATGGATTTGTTGATATATCTACATCCTTATCTAGCCCATTTTTAACATGCTATGCTTATGGTAAAAAAAGGCATTATTCTTCTAAATGCTTATTTAAAGGAGGAAAATTTCTTATTGGCTATAAATTGGTATAGGTTCATAAAAGAATCAAAATTATTGAAGCTAACCCTCATGAAACCAAAGAGATTTAAGTACAAAAAATCAAAGCTTAAAAATTGACGTAAGGTGCTAGAGTATAGAGTAATAATTGGAAGCTTTTCCATGAAGCTCTAGGCACATAAAGAGGATGAGAATTGAAGCACAATGGAAAATGTTTCAGGTTAAAGCTCAAATGTGGTAATATTATTGAATTTAATTGGTTAATGGTGATTATTAATTCATTGAATTACTTGGTTATAGTATGTTGCTTTCTTGACGAGCATAACTTGATCATTATTCTTTGAAGGTATATGATGTGCTTGATGTTACCATGTGGATTTGTTACAACATTTTGATGATATGATCTTGTGCTAATAATGCTATGTTGCTAGCCTATTAATTGATATTTGGTTATTTTGTTGATTTAGAAATGGAGGAGTGTTTTATGTGTTTAAAGTAAGGGGGAACATGTTTCTTATAGAAGTGTCTAAGAATTTTGTATTTCTTGATTAAGATAGAGCTTGTTGCATTTTGTAGCAATTATGCTTAAGAATTTTCATGATTTTTTTTATGATTTATATGCCTTTTTTATTATAACAAAAAGGAGAAAAGATGAAATTAAAGTTTGATGAAGGGGGGAGAATCAATATTTATGTTTATTGTTTTGATGTTATATATACTTTTTGAAAGATAGTTTTGTCATCATCACAAATGGGGAGATTCTTGGATTTGTTCAAGACAATTAACTTAGAATTTTGATGATAACAAAACATTTATGAATGACCACTATGTCTATTTTAATGTGCAAGGTAATTAGAAAATTTTACATATTTTTGGATGATATTTGTTGTTTCTCAAGTAGTTTGAAGTGCTATAAGTTTTGATTATAAAAGAAGAAATCTATTAAAAGAAATCAACGTTAAATCCTCCTAGAGGTGCAAATTTAACAGGCTAAAGGTTCTCAGCCCATTGAAACTAGAGCATTTTTTTTAGGTTGAAATGATCTTGGTTCAAGATAAGAAAGAACTCAGATGAAAATTTTTTAACAGGGTGAAAACTCCATTAGTGCTCGAGTGTGAATCTCTAGTTGAAAAAATATTTAAAATTCATTTTAAAATCATGCTAACTTATCTTCCCACATGGTTAAGTGTTGATAAGTGATTAATGAGCAATCTAGCCATTAGAGATAAAACATTGGGTGGTGATGTAAGACTCAGATTTCAACAAAGTGAAATTTTCACTCAAGTGAAACTGCAATACAAAGGCAAGTTTTTTGTCAAATTTGACAGCAATGGTCAGCTGCTTTCTTGGAGATTTTTCTAACATTCCCAATGGCTCTTCAACATCTTTTTGGCTCTCAAAAGAGTATAAATATATGAAGAAACATATTGTTTAAGAGACTTAGCCATATGATCAAAGATTCATCATCAAATACTTATTAAAGTGTTTATTATTTGGGAAAACAACCAATATCTGTACTTTCACTTATATATCTAACAAGCATGCTACTAAGTGAGTTTATAAACACTTCAAGCCTTAGAATCTCTTGAGTGTGCAATGGTTTCTAGTGAGTTTTGAAGAAAAATATAGAGTGGTTTCTAGTTAGCATTGGAGAAAACTAGGAATTGGTTTCATGCGAACTATGACAAAAATACCACTATGACCTTGATCAATAGATAGTGGAAAAACTTTCAAGTGGGCAAGCTTGAGAAAAGGAGATAGACTCCGATTGTTGGGGTTGAACCTTTATAAATCCTAGTGCACTTTTTTCATTATCTCTCTTTATATTTTGCTCATACTTATTTGGTGTATTCTTGATCTTCAGTTGGGTAAATTTAGTTATAAAATTTTATTTTGCCAAAAATTTTAAAGTAACCAATTCACTTCCTCTTGATTGCACTTGGACCAACACTTACCAACTACACTCCAGTTGAGTGGATTTGATATAGTATAAAAATATAGGCTTTTAAAAAAGGATAACTCTAGAACCGTATATAGGGGGAGCTCCATTTTACACACATTCTCCGAAATTCAAATGTTCTCTAGCATTTTGGAGCATCTTGTAGCTTAGAACACGATGAAGAGTAAGGGCTTACTAAAGAGGAAAATCTTGTAGAAAACTTCTTTATCCACAATTTCTTAAAATTTGGTTTTTGTCCTCCATCTTGCTATGTTCTTCTTAGTATTATTTAGGATGTGCTTTAGTATTTGCTTCTGTTTTATGCAGTATATCATTTAACTCTCTAGATTTGTGAACCAAGTTGGATGCTTATTGATTGAATATATTTTATGCGTTTGATGTTTTCTTTCTTAATTGTCCATTTTTCCTTGCACTTCATGATTCACCAATTTTTTGATCATAATTGATGATATCTTAAATTTAGGGAGTGTTTGAGAGAATTTTTTTAGGTTGGAACAAGAAGGAGATTTAGTCTAAGCTTGGGGATTAATTGAGAGATTAACTCAACTGACATGGCCTTAAAAAGAACTAAAGCCATATCAACTTTAGAGTTAAATGATTAGGATGTGAATCCAATTGTTAATTCTAGAAGGTTAGGTAAACTTATTCTTGAGAGGGTAAGGCTTACACTTTAAAGTTTTTTGGCCTACAAGAAGTAGGAAACTAGAGTGCTTTGTTAGAGCAGACTAATAGGCAGATTGATTTGGTAGTAAATCTAGGGAGTGGTTGTTTCATTTATTCTAGTTTTTTCTTGCATTCATCTCATTTAGCAAGAATAGTAGTAATTTAAATTTATTTCTGTTTGGTTGCCTGGCTAAAGTTGAACCTTAAGAGCACTAGTAATTGAATGCGATTCGCATCTTTCTTTGTGTGATCAACCTTTCTAACACTAACTACAAATGACACTATACACTTGGGGGACTGGATATATTATTTAAAACTATCTTTCTCTCAACAATTATTCTATAAAAAACATGGATATACTATTTTATTAACACTTAATGGTACCCAAAATATATCTCTTCTTACTATAAGAGACAAAAATAATCAAAGGCTACAATTGGGTAATCTGCTGGTGGAAAAGTTCAAAACATAAGCCCTCATTCAACACATGAAGAACAAGCTTGTTTGGCTATAGGTCCTGGCTTTTTGTTACTCGTTCTTGTTCACTTCATATTTGGTTCATGAAAATGGGGTTTGGGCATATTTCCCTTCAGGCATGAGATAATAGAGTAAGAGCAAAGTAAAGGTGTATGGTGGACCAAACTAGACCTAGCTAGGCCAAGCTCATGCAGGCCTACACTGGGCCTAGGCTATTTTAAAAAAAAAAATTCAATAATATTTGCAGAAGTATTTTTTTTAATAGAAGGAAACACAACTATTGGTGTAAATTTTATTAATTAAAAAGTCCAATGACACTTACAATAATTGGAATGTGTTTTTCATGAAATAATAGCAAAATGTTCCAACAAAAAAAAAACAACTGTTAAAACCTAGGATTTGAGTTTAAAAGCATAGTCAAATAAATTACAAACTAATAGTAAAAATGAAAACCTAAAAAAAAAGTCATTCTTTGTCCTTGGTTAACAGCTCATCATAAGAGATTTTAAGATGTTTGTTTTATTGTTGTATAGCAATAATACCCTAATCACGATTACAAACACAGACTTGTCCTCAGTTAGCACCTCATCATAGGAGATTTAAGATGTTTGTTTTGCTGTCATATAGCGATAAGACCATAATTACGGTTACAAACTCAGATCTCAACTGCCTTTGGTGTCAACTTTGTCCATTTCTCCAATATCACTCACTTTCCTAAACTAAATGCTAACTCGGAAACAACGGTTGAAAGCAGTATAACTAAAATCTCCTGAAAAATGATGGATAATATAAGAAAATTTTCCCTTATGTTCTTCCACACCTTTGCTAGCATTCTTTCTTGGAGCCATTAGTTGAGAAAAATGAGAAATTAAGAAAAGATTAACTAGAAAATTAGAAAATAAATGAGACTTAGAAGTGAGTTAGAGAGAATGTTTTAGATGTTGGTGTGAGGGAGAGCAAAAATGAGATTCTCTATGTACATGAGAGGCAATATTTTCATTTCCCTAAATTGCCCTTAAAAACTAGCCGTTTATAGGCATTGGAAATATGTAAAATGAACTTCTAAGTTAAAAGAGCCGTTTATTCCCATTATGGACCTTTTCTGTAATTGTCCATATTTTTTTAATTTTGGGTGCCTCACTCGACTCTTCAATTGTAGGCTTAACTTGGGTGGATGAACTAGGCTAATATTTAGGCCAGATTTATACCCTAGGCTCCCAGGCCCATGAACGACCCACTTCTTTCTCATCACCACCCTGGCTTAGGTTGAGCTGGTCTTTGAATGGGTTGGACCGGGTTGGACCTTAAGCCGATTCCAATGTGAGCCGGATTGACTCGTCCTAATGCCCACCTCTAAAGCCAAGGAAGCTGATGTAGAAAGTGGACTCAGCTGTGAATAGTACAACATTTTGAAGGAGTTCATGGAGTTGAACACAAAAAACTTCCACTCTAATGAGGTAGTGAAAAATCTGCATATGTATTCTTAGTGTATGATATAGCTGGTGAGGGTTAATCTAAGTAAAAAAGCTCCAAGAAGGCTAAAGAGTCACACAACTATTCATTGGTAGAGAACATGAAGATTATCACTCATCAACAGTAATGGAGATGAGTTTGTTGATTTTGAGAAGTTTGTCGATTTCGAGGAATCATCAATTTGAAGGAGTTCTTGGAGTTGAACATGAAAGGCTTTCAAGCTAATGAGGTGTTGGCAAATTTGTGGAGGAATCCTTAGTGTATGGCATGGATGGTGCAAGATTGATCTCAGTGAAGGGGCTCCAAGAAAGCTAAAGAGTCACTTGGATGACTATTTGTTGGTAAAGAGAATGAAGATTATCACTCGCATCAATAGTGATGAAAATGAGTTCACCGATTTCAAGAAATTTAAGGTTATGCTTCCATCAATTCCTAAAGGTGATGGTGACGATGAACTACTGATAATTATAGGACTAATCAGTTATAAAATTGGATCGAAGGTTATTGGGATCCATGGTTGAAAATTTTTTGATTGACAGTGGTAGTTTCTGATTGGTTTATACTTTGACTTCAGGCAGGTTAGATAGGAGGCTTTCTTAGTTTCTTAGTTGAGTGGGTAATCTGGCCAAAATTTGAGAATGTTGATGGTTTATTTGAGCAAAAAAAAAACAAAGAACAAGAGTGGCGGAATAAACCAAGTCATACAGAAAAGTGGTCATTTTTTAGATTTTTTCCTTTAATTTTTAGATGGTTTTCAGGAAGGGTAAACCAAATAAAATTATATACAAAATTCACTTGCATTTAAAAATGTTAGGGAGAATTGCAATTTGCCCCCCAACAGTTTTTACCCTAAATTACACTCAACCCCTCCTATTTTAGAAACCTCTTAAAAATCCCCTTAGATTTTAAGAAACCTACACTTACCCCTATAGTCTTTTTTTTAATATTAAAATCAATAGATTAATTACATTTTGAGTCCCCAACTCTAGTTCTTATTTAAGTTTTCTTCTGTAACGTATAAATTATTTCATTACTTGTCTTTTTCAAATAATATAATATAATACATTTTTATATATGTTGTTCATTTCAACTTACCATCTTTCAATTATTTTTTTCTTATTATTATGTTTTTATTTATTTTTCATTGTTTGTACATTTTTTCATTTTTATATTTTCAATTTTTAAAATATCTCTATTTAATGATATCATTTTTTATTTTCAATTTATTTATTTGTATTTTTAAAATATCTCTAATAATATGAAAACTTCAAGATTACTTTCATTTCAATTAATAAATAATTGGTCATTTGTTAAAAATTTTATTTTTGTATATTTATTAATTAATTAATTTTTTTGTAGGAAGATCTTGTTCAACAAAATACTTATTAATCATTTAACAATTTCTCTTGTGTTTAGATGATTTCTAGTCATAATTCTTTGACTACATCTTTGATATCAAGTGAAATTAAGAATGTTAAAAGATCACTATTTTTTGAGTTATAATTCACTAACTCTTTTTATTTACACTCCTATGAAAAGTCTTGTTTGTCATTATGCTCGTTCAAGAGATAATACTATTCAATGAACAACATTAGTTTTTTTTTGTATTTCATCTTCTATCTGTCACCATTGCTTCAAGGGTTAGTGTCTTTTTTAGTTAAGGAAATCAAGAAACATTTTACTAAATGAGAGATTCTTTAAAAATAAATAATTAATTAATTAATATATAAAAATAAAATTATATTAAAATGACCAAATGTTCCATTAATTTGAACAAAGTGAATAAAGTTTTCATATTTTTATAAAACTTGACTTATCATTTTTTTTCTTTAATAATCATCATTACAAGTTTGAAATAGGTGTAGGGCATAAAAAGTAACAATCAATTTTAAAAACCAACATGACATTATTAATTTGAGGTGATTAAAAAATTAAAAATATAAAAGAAAGTACACAAAAACAATGAAAAGTAAAATAAAAATTAAATCATAAGAAAAAAAAATAGGCAAGTAAAAAGGAACAATACATAAAAATATATTATGTCATTTAAAAAAAAGTAATTAAGCAATTTGTATGTTAGGGAGAAAACTTAAAATAGAATTAAAAGTTGGGGTCTCAAAGTATAATTAATCTATTGAATTTAAATTCTAAAAGAAACAGCTAAGGAGAGATGAGTGCAGGTTTCTTAAAACCTTAGGAGACTTTTATGTGGTTTCTAAAACAGGAGTGTAATTTATGATAAACATGATGGGACAAAATTTAATTCACCCAAAATGTAATAAGCAGCTAATGAAACATCATTGATAAGAAAATTTGTATAAGTTTTTTTCTACATTAACACCGTCTAAATAGATTTTACTTTCTACATCATCCAGTTCGATTATTTTTCAAAAGACATGATACCAGAAAACATAAATTCAGCTATGCAAAATTCCTCCTTAGTTAAGACACCTCCGCCTTTGCCTTAAAAGGTTTGGTTTCTTTCGACAGGTAGGCATACCAACCACTTGCTTTCTTTTTTGCTTTAAAGACTTTATTAGACTGAGGTGGAGATAGAGCGGGAATGGAGAAAGGAGCGGGACCAAGGCCGTCTTGCATGGCGCGGAGGCAGCTAATTGGGAGGTAAGGTACTAACGTAAAGGTCCATAGACTTCCAAAAGGTTTTTATTTTGGGTAGCTTTCCGCTTGAGCATGTTGTCTCGGAATTGAGGTCTATTTTAGCATTTAGAGGTTGGAAAAGTTATCCAATAATATTTTTTAGCATTAAAGGTTAAAAAAAAATATTACTATGATTGATAATTAATTCCAACATTTAACATTAATTTTAAAATATATTCCCAAATAAAATCAAAGTTCGTGGCTATTATATAGAAGTTGAAGGTTCCATTCACGAGTCTCTGTGGCTTCCATTCTATGTTCTGAAAGAAGAGGTTGTTGAATTTTACATATAGTTTTGTGCCTAGAACGAAAAAAAAAAAACAAAAGAAAGGAAGAAAAAAAGAGAAAACCTCCTTTTGTGTACTCCCCACCTTTTGTGTGTCATACTCCTAAAATTTTCCTTATGCCCTCATTAAAAGCTGAAAACCCCATACTTGTCCTTTTCTCTTCCCCCACCAAATCGGCCCTCCTGCCACGGCATCAATCTCGCTTCTCTTCAATTCACATGATGGAGGGGAAATTGATGCGATTGGCCACTTGGAATTGCTGGCGGACTGTATGGGCGGCTTCCAGGTGGCGCAAATAAAGGTGGCGAGATCGCGACTATAATGCGGTGGGGACGAAAGCCACAAGCAATCTTCTGCGGCATCTGGAGGCAAAGGTCACGGTTGAGCGGGCGGTTGTTGCAACCAAAAGGGTGGAGACAGTGGCAGCGGGATTGGACAGTGGAGGTGGCGGGAAGGGAAAGTCCAGGTTTTCTGTGGGTGGAAGGCGAATGTTGAGGGACCAAAGTTGCAGTTCTCAAAAGCTTCAGCTAATATATACTTCCTTTCTCTCAAATTCTTTACACCATTCACTTTTCAACAATCAATCTATAATTTTTTATTTTTAACATTTTAAGATATAAATGAAAAATTTTTATATATAAATGATAAAATAAGACCTATAGATTCTAAATATATTTTTTAAATTTATTTATAAAAAAAAATAATATAAATAAATTTAAGTCAAACTTGTCAAATTAAAAAATCAAATGTAGCAAAGAAATTGGGACAAAGGAAGTATATGTTTTTTTAATTTGCATTGTTTGTCATTGAATTTGTACATAACTATCATTGGTTTAATATGACAAAATAAAGTTAATTGTACACACCTGCACATATCTTCTATATTTTTTGTAAGTATTGTTATCATATATAAGATTTAATATTTTTTCATATGTGTCATCTGATTTGCACATGTCTCACATGATTTATACATATCTCTCAATTTCTTTATATATTGAAATTATATATATCAATTAGCCAATTTGAACATTTTTTAATTTTGGCAAGAAGTAGAATTTGATGCATTCAAACTTATTCTTTTATAGTAGGCGAAACTCGTTTATACAATTGAATATACTAGTAACATATATATTACTATCTCATTTGTACATATGTTTCACATGAATTTGTATATAACTTTTTCTTTGTATGTTAAGTTCGTAAATATCTAATTCTAATTTACATATATCTGGCACTTGATTGGCATATATTTGGTTCATACATTTATTTTATCTCATTTATACATGTGTTTAACATGATTTGGTTAACTTTATGTATATCTAGTATCTAATTTACACATATCTCTAATTTTGACTAAAATAAAGATTTAACCTAATTCAATCTTGTTTTTACATTATAAATTATAGTATTAAAATATAAATATATACAAATATAAGCATGTTATAGATATTAGACTTACCCATCTATAACTCCAAACCTCTGACTAGTGGTGCACAGTGGGCCTGACCTGACCAAGCCCAAACTCGGTCGGACTTACCCATTTATAACTCTAAACCTCCAACTAGTGGTGCACAGTGGGCTTCACCGGGCCGGTCCCAAGCTCGGCACAGCACACATAATCTATGTTGGGCCTGGGACAGGCTTAATAATTTTTTTTTTTGTTTTCTAAAAATATTTGTTAAATTATGATTTTAGAGAAAAACATCATTATCGGTGTAATTTTTTATTAATAAAAAGCTAAACAGTTCTTACAAACCTGAATCATATGGTAAAATATAAAATATACAATCAGTATTTGTAGTTCCAACTTTTAAAATATTTTAGTTTTGGCTTTTGTCGTTGCATTATTAACGGGAGATATTGTAATTTGATATAAAAAAAGTAAGTTGGACCCATTTGTACGGCTTAGGGTGTAATTTACCCACTTTTTGACAGAATCTAAAAACTAATTTTCAGGCGAACCCCCTCAAGCTCAACCCAAGCTCCATTGCGGGCTGGGTCGTGCCAGGCCCATAACCACCCCACTTCATCCTGTGCCACCTCCGGATTGGGCTAAGTTTGACCCCGAGCTGGCCTGAGTTGGGTCGAGTCAACTCGGCCCATTGAACACCTTTACCTCCGACAGAAGTAGCATGTAGTCGGAATTACAATGTAGTCTTGCCCCCATAAAGTGGAGTGTCGACAAATGGTAAGAATGATAGAGGAGCTAAAGTTCGTGAATCTTTCTTTCTCTCAGCTGCAACAATTTTGCATTACATATTTTTCTTTTCATTCTTTATTTTCTTTTCATAGTCTTCTTTTTTTTTCGTCCAAGTACTTAAAAGAAACATATATATATATATGAAAGAGAGAAAGAGAGAGATAGTGGGGACCTTGAGGGGGGAATTAGAATGGAACGAAAAGATGTAAATATAAAACAACTAGAATTAAGGGCAATGATATATAAAATAACAGCAACTGTTAAAAGAAGAACAACAAAGTTACAAAAAAAGCTAAATAAGAACAAGTCTTAAAACATGAACAAACAAGGAAAGAAACTGGAATATATAGAGAGAGAACAAGAAAGTAAACGAGAACTCAAAGAAATATATATATATATATATATATATATATAAAACAATAAGAAATTATAAGGAAATGTGAAGATAAATGTTAGGGAATAAGAAGAATGTTATGTATTCCAAAAGGCAAATCTCACATGACTTGGATAACAGGGATTGTTTGGGTTTATAAGTTACCATGCTCAAGTGGACTAGGTAAGGAAAGAAAGAAGTAATGGGTTCGCGCACACAAGATGGGCCAAAACAATTAAAAGTGTTTGATTTGTGCCCCTGCACGTGAAGTACTGTGAAACATGGTCCAAGTTGGTTTTTAACCTTTCATGATTTATTTTTTTACTTTTATCTAGAAGAAGCCATTTTCCACATGTTAAAATCAAAGCCCCCAACATTCAAAAAATCCAAACTTAGATTGTCCATATCTAGTAGATACACCCAACGTTTATCTTCACCCTTCCTGCTCACTATAAATACCTCATCCCACTTTACTCTCAGATTGTCCCATAAAAGCTTGCAAACTCTCTCTTTATCCTTCATTTGCATTCTTTTGCTCTCGCTGGTTTCTACATTCTGCTAATTCTTAAAGTATCCCAGGGTGCAAGTGCACGCATTCCAAAAGATCGGTTGTATCCTAGGGGATTCTCATAGACCAATTCTCTTGCACATTTTAGAAAATCATGAGCAATAATCCTTAAGGATAGTACATATGTGTTGGGTTATAGTTCAGTTGATTCATAATTTTTTAAGGCTATTTTGACAATAATCTCAAGGATTATACTATGGATCTAACGTACATTAATGGTACTCTCACCATCGAAGCTCTAGACATTGTTCGGGAAAAGCCTGCTGCTACCAACTGTGAGAAGGCTCTCGCAACCAAAATTGCGAATATTAATAAGAAGAAAAATCCAAACTTTCTTGCTGCTTGCAATAGGGCTCTTGCTAATGCTCAATTCTACATGAAAGTTGCATCAACTGCCAAGACTACTGCCACTGTGCCAACGCCACCATCACCACCATCAACATTGGCCAAACCATTTCCCAACATTTTGAAGATAGAATTGTTTGGTGGAAACAACTACAAAAGATGGCAAGAACGTATCTACATGTTGTTGGATGTGCATGGAGTTGCCTTCACATTGAATGACTCTAAACCAACTAATCCCAAGCTGTAAGAGTCCTAGACCTACGCTGATAAGGTATGCCGTCACACAATTATTTCAACTTATTTAATGAGTTGTTTGATGTTTATATTAAATACAATGAAGCAAATAAGATATAGGAATCCATGCTGCTTAAGTACATGGCAAAAAATAGGGGCAAGTAGAAGTTCGTGATCGGCAAGTTCTATCAGTGAGAGTTGGAAAATGAAAAAGACACCAAATCACAAATCAATGAGTACCACAAGCTCCTAGAGGACTTGAAAGGAGAAAAGTTCACACTGCAGGAACAATTTGTAGCCGGCTTATTAATTGAAAAGCTACCATCATCATGGAAAGACTACAAGCAACAACTGAAGTACAAGCATAAATAGCTATCTTTGGAGGACCTAATCACTCACATCATTATTGAGCAGACCTAAAGAAATGAGCAGCACATAGCCAAAGAGAAGTAATTGACCTCCAATGTTAATCTTGTTAACTCTAAGAAGTACAATCCAAAACAAAAACCCAACAATAATTTTAAGCCCAGACTTGTGATAGCCAATAATGTTGACAAAAAAGCACCGCCTTGCTTTGTTTGTGGAAGAAAATGGAATTTTGCTCAACAATGCCAAAAAATGAAGCAATTTGAAAAACCTATTAGGCCAAGGGCAAACTTGGCTCATGGGGATGATGATGACGATGACATCATTGCTGTAGTGGTTTCAGAAGTATACCTAGCTGCCAATTCAAAAGAGTGGGTGATAGATTCTGGTGCCACTAAGTATATTTATGGCAACAGAAATGTGTTTTCCTCTTATACTCTAATAGGGGAAGGTGTTAAAAAAGAGTATCTTGGTAATTCCTGAGGTATACTAGTTCTGCGCAAGGGTAAGGTTCTTATGAAATTAACATCTGGAAAGACATTGGCAAAAGCAACAAAGTCATATTTGATTGTGATAAAATAGTGATGACCAAAAATAATAACTATATGGGCAAAGGTTATTGTAACCAGGGTTTTTTTGTATTAAGTATCTCTGAGTCATCAATAATAATGCATTTTCTTCTGCTTACTTGGTTGACTCTTTTAATTTACAGCATGCTAGATTAGGACATGTGAGTTTATTTTATTTAAAAAATATGCAATCACTAGGTTTAATCACACCCCCTGGTAACACAATTTTTGATAAATGTGAAATTTGTGCTGAAGCAAAACCAACAAAGAAAGCTTGTGCTTTGATTAAAAGAGAATCAGAATTGTTGATTTTAGTTCACACTGATCTTGGTGATTTGAAATAAACTATGACTAGAAGAGGTAAAAGATATTATGTGGCTTTCATAGATCATTGCTCTAGATTCACTAAGGTTTATTTTTTAAAAAATAAATATGAAGCTTTTAATATGTTTTGTTGTATAAGTCTGAAGTAGAAAACCAATTGAATAGAAAGATTAAAAGAGTTAGATTAGATAGAAGAGGTGAGCTTTAATTGCTTAATGACTTTTGTGAAAAAGAAGGAATACTTCATGAGATAACTCTAGCATACTCTCCCGAATCAAATAGTGTAACTAAAAGAAAAAATAAAACTTTGAAAGAAATAATGAATGTCATGCTTGTTAGTTCTTTTGCTCCTGATAATCTTTAGGGTGAAGCTTTTTTATCTGCTTGTCATTTACAAAATATAATTCTTTACAAAAGGATTAGTGTAACTTCATATGAAATATGGAAAAGCTATGCCCCAAACTTAAAGTACTTGAAAGTTTGGGGATGTCTTACAAAGGTTATGCTTCTTGAACCAAAAAAGTGTGAAATTGGATCAAAGACATTAAATTGCATATTTATAGGATATGCTAAGCATTGTGCTGCATATAATTTTTTTGCGTAGAAAAGTGATATGTTAAACTGCAATACCATAATTAAAACAAAAAAGAAAGAATTGATAAAGATGTCTCCAAATATCAAGTAGAAGAATTGAGAAAGAATAAAAAGCAAAGGAAAGAAAGTTCCTTTGGAAATGACTTTTACACCCACCTTGAAGACGATCCCATAACTTTTGAACAAGCATTTTCTTCAAAAGAATCTGTTTTCTATAAAGAAGCCACTCAAGATAAAATTGACTCTAGTTTACAAAACCAAACTTGGGATTTTGTAGATTTATCCCCTAGTGCTAAACCCAATGGTTGTAAATGGATTTTCAAAAGAAAACTTAAGCCTGATGGCTTAGTTGACAAGTATAAAGTGACATTAGTAGCAAAAGGTTTTACTCAAAAAGGAAATGTGGATTATTTTGACACTATTTCACCAATTTCTAGAATTTTTTCAATAAAAGTTTTATTTTTCTTGACTTCTATACATAAACTTTTTATACATCAAATAGATATTAAAATTGGTTTCTTAAATGGGGATATACAAGACAAAATATACATAGTTCAGCCAGAAGGCTGTGTTACTTCTGGACAAGAAACAAAAGTATGGTAGTTGCAAAAATCCTTATATGAATTTAGGCAAGCACCAAAATAGTGGCATAAGAAATTTGATCAAGTTTTGTTGAGTAACGGTTTTTCAACTACTAGAGTTGATAAATGTGTTTACACGAAACTTAAAGATGGTGAATATGTAATTATCAACCCTTATGTGGATGATATGCTCATTTTTTGAACTACTCTTGAAGTAATTGAACACACCAAAAGCTTTCTATCTTTACAATTTGACATAAAAGATTTGGGGGGAAGCTAGTGTGATTTTGGGTGTTAAAATCATAAGGAAAGAAAATTGCTTAATGTTTTCATAAAAGCACTATGTTGAAAAACTTCTACAGAAGTTCAAGCATTTTGAGGTGACACATGTAAGTACTCTTTATGATGCAAGCACACAATTAAAGAAAAATAAAGGAAAAAGTGTTGCTCAACAAGAGTATACATAAATTATTGAAAGCCTGATGCACTTAATGAACTTCACTCGACCTGACATCGCTTATGTTGTGTATAGATTGAGTAGATATACTCAAAATCCGAATGAAGAACATGGGTATGCACTGGTAAGAATTACAAAATATTTAAAAGGTACTATGAAATATGGTATTATGTATAGTGGATTTCCCACTATACTAAAAAGGTAGAGTGATGCTAATTAAAATTTTGACTTTGATGAAACCAAATCTACTAGTGGGTACATTTTCACTCTTGGCAATGGTATTATATTGTGAAGATCTTCCAAGCAAAGCATCATTGCTAGATCCACTATGGAGTTAGAATTTATGGCCTTATAAATGGTTGGAAGTAAAGCTGAGTGAATGAAAAACTTATTACCAGACATACCATTATGCATAAAACCAATGTCTTCTATGCTATGCACTGTGAGTACTCCTTATGATGCAAGCACATAATTAAAGAAAAATAAAGGAGAAAGTGTTGCTCAACAAGAGTATGCATAAATTATTGAAAGCCTGATACACTTAATGAACTTCACTCGACTTGACATTACTTGTGTTGTGTATAGATTGAGTAGATATACTCAAAATCCAAATGAAGAACATGGGAATGCACTGGTAAGAATTACAAAATATTTAAAAGGTACTATGAAATATGGTATTATGTATAGTGGATTTCCCACTATACTAAAAGGGTATAGTGATACTAATTAGATTTCTGACTTTGATGAAACCAAATCTACTAGTGGGTACATTTTCACTCTTGGTGATGGTGTTATATTGTGAAGATCTTCCAAGCAAAGCATCATTGCTAGATCCACTATGGAGTCAAAATTTATGGCCTTATAAATGGTTGGAAGTGAAGCTGAATGGATGAAAAAATTATTACCAGACATACCATTATGCATAAAACCAATGTCTTTTATGCTATGCACTGTGATTGCCAAGCTGCAATAACAATTATGAAAAATAAAACTTATAATGGCAAAAATAGACACATTTGTTTAAAGCATGATGTTGTAAAGAAGTTGCTTGATGATGGTGTTATATTGATCAATTATGTGAAGTTAGAATTAAATCTGACTAATTCTCTAACTAACCTCTAGGGAGGAAAATGATATATGAAACATCAAGGAAAATGGGACTGTTGTTAACTTGAGTCAATATTGATGGTAACCTAATTTATGTAATTAGAGATCCCATGAATTAAGTTCATATGGGTAATAACAAGTCACTATTAAACTTGAAAGCATTATCAAAATTTTCTTTAAAGTCTCTCCTATGGTGTAAATAATGCAAAATTGCATTTATTAAAGGATGAGCAAAAGCATTTAAAGATTCACATAAGCATTTTTTGGGTGGTGTATTAATGTAGTATACACTTCATGGAATCACCTATATAGGTGAAAGAGTTGAGCCGTTCCTATGAGATTTGTGGTAGAATTACTAAAGCACTCATAAACACTAGAACATGGGTATGGCCAATAAGTGCAACACCGCGATAAACAGCAGAAATTGTGAGGGTGCAATGTGATCAATGAATCACTTAATTTATAAAATAATATTTAGTTTATAGAAACTATAAGCTTCAATAAGTACTCTAGGGGTTAAGTTGCATTGGCTCTAGGGCTGATTCATAGTCTAATAGACACCAACCATGATGCATTGCATTCTTGACTTTGAAAGCAACAAAAAATCTTTAAATTTGCCTTCTGAAATATGTGGGGGATTGTTGTGTATTCCAAAAGGCAAATCCCACATGGCTTGGAAAAATGGGATTATTTGGGTTTATAAGTTATTATGCCCAAATGGGCTAGCTAAGGAAAGAAAGAAGTAGTGTGCTCACGTGCAAGAGATGGGTCAAAACAATTGAAATAGCTCGATTTCCCTCCTACTCATGAAGTACCGTGAAGCTCGGTCCAAGTTAGTTTTTACTCTTTTCTGATTTACTATTTTACACTTATCTGGAAGAACCCATTTTCCACATGTTAAAATAAAAACACCCAACATTCAGAAAATCCTACCTAATTTTTTTTGTATCTAAAATATACACCTCCAACATTTACCTTCACCCCTCCTACTCACTATAAATACCCAGTCCTACTCCACTTTCAAATCATCCAAGAAAAGGTTATCAAGCTCTCTCCTTCTCCCTCACTTGCATTCTTCTGTTCTCGTTGATTTCTGCATTCTGCTGATTCTTACAGACCTATTTTCCTACACATTTTGGAGAGTCACAAGCTATGATCGTTGAGGATAATGATCACATGCCTTGAGTTATAGTTCAATTGGTTCGTGATTTTTTTAAGGCTATTTTGACAACAATCTCAAGGATTATACCATAGATCCAACCCATGTTAATGGTACTCCCACTGTCGATCCTCTAGACATAATCCGATAGGAGCCTGCTGATGTTAAGGGAACAAGAATAATATGTTTAGGAACAAGAACAAGGAAAAAGAAAATAACATGAATAAGTATCTTATATGTGAAACATATAATATATAGAACAATAAAAAACATATTAAAGAACAATAAGAATATGCTAAGAACAAGAAAACCAAGAAAGTGGGCTAGAATAGCAAGGTGTACCTTATATGCCTAGTGTACCAGATAGCTACTAAGATAAAAGCAAAAAAAGATAGGTAGTCGCTAAAAAAAATTTTATATAAAACCATCAATATGGCAAGTACTAATACTAAGGGAATAGGGTAAATAATAGTTAGTCTTCTACATTATTTTGCAAACTTTTTTTGCAAAAGAGATGGAATAGGATGAGCTGAAATTATGAAATTTTCTATCTTGGTCAATGACTTTATATTTAATTCTTTCTTACCTTTAATGCTCGAGGACATTTTCAATGTAGGACATGCTGGACCTCCAAAGATACTTCGCTCATATGCCCCCTCTAGTCTTGACCTTTTTTGTTTCCACTACTCTAATATTTCAACATCACTTGGCTCAAATGATGTGTTGTAGTCATCCATTCCAGCTAAACCCAAAGAAGTTGGTCATGGATGTTTGAGCATTTAGAGGGCCGTGTTGAACCTTGATGAGGTAGACATTCTAGGAGTTATGGTTGGAGGAGCTTTGGATCATATCTTATCCAAATACACCTTACAATATAACTTGTACAAAGATCGTAAGTAATTGAAAGCGATAACAGACATAGTTATAACATTAAGATGGGCCATGTTCAAATAATTATTGAAAATGCCTTCAAGCAACGTTGTTATGCCCACCAATTTCATATATGGTTCAAGCAAATATGCAACCAAAAAGATTGGGGAAATATTTTCAAAATATTGCTGCTATTTCTCCTTTATGGCTTGCATGGTGGGTTTCAAAAACTCGTCTTCTTAAAATTGATATAAAGCATAAGTAATGTTTAATAAATGAAGTAAAAATTGATGCACGATGAGGTAGTAAACACCAGAAAAAATTTTGGTTATCTTGTAAAAAAAATTTAGTAATTCACCTACTTTAAAACATTTATCTAACATTTCTATTATGAGAAATTCATAATTCAACTTCATGTTTAAGAAATGAGACAATAAATTGCATACGGATATGCATCCATCAACATCAACTAAGTTGAGTTTTACCAGGTTGCACAATCCAATTTAAAGCATCTCCAAGAAAATGGTTTTCCATTTTCAAGACAACCTTTTGAACTCATGATATTCTTTAAGTCTTGATTTCAAATACCGCAATGAATTTTGAATAAGAATATTCTACTTTGCAACACTTCTAAACCCCTTTGGATACACAAGTTTAAAATATAGCGCATGCATTTAACATGAAACAATGCATCTTCTAAAGGTATTTTTAATTAATGACTCGAAATTTGAGCAGTGACATGATTGTTTGATACATTGTTAAATGAAATGTATAGAACTTTATCAATACAAAAATATTCATGCAAAGTTTCTAGGATGCAATCACAGATATGAAAACTAGTATGATCAGATTCTACGCACCTAAATGACAGAATACATTTTTGCATGACCCAGTCATCATCAATTCAATGGGCAGTCACATAATAAAATAGTTGTCCAATGTCCATATATCACTTGTGAATGCCAACAATGATCTAAAGTTGAGAAATATGCATGTAAGTTTAATTTTCCAGCTCCAAATAATTAAAGCTCTCCCTCCTAGTGGTACTCTTAGATATTTTTCTAAATGCAGGGTTCAATTATGATCTAATCTAAGATTTTGAATGCACATCTTTGGCTTGTGAAAATGGATTCCCGATAAGCATCATCAAATTAATCATGTATTCTTTACAAAATTATTGGTTAAATCTAAAGATACATGACTAGTCAGAGGTATCCAAAGTTGTGTTTGTCCTCTAGAACTGGTGGTCATACTAGGACTGATATTATTATGGTAATTCTTTATATGATACCAAAACGTTCTAGTACCAAAGTTCTTTTTATGCGCTAACTTTTTATTATAATGTTTGCATTTCCTATACCTTGATTTCCCTTCCCAAACGAGGTCAAAGTGCTCCCACAACCCTGTTGTTAGCCATAAAGATTTACCTTTTCTTGTGAATCCTTGCCCCTGGGGTGATAGCTCATCAGGTTCGGTTGGGTCCCGTCCCCTCCATCAAGGTTGGTCAGCGTTGCCTCCACCTCTTCAACGTCATCATTTGATAGTTGATCAACAAGCCCCAAATCATAATTTCCATGCCAATTCAGTTATCATCGTGCAAATCTTCAATGTGGACACCTTTGTCAGCCAGTTGGGATTGGCAACGAAACAAGCCTCTAAAGCCAGTGGTGCAAGATAAGGAGCTATCTTGAGCCTTACTCTTTCCTCTTGATGCCATTAGTAAAAGAATAACAGTAAAGATGAATAAGTGATTTGGAAGATACCAGAAAAAGATTAACATAAGATTAACAAAAATTCTTAAGAAATTGAAAAGACTAAGAGAGAATGTAGTAGAAGATGAAGACAAATTGCAATTGTTGGTGTGAGAAAAGAGTGCAAATAAGCCTCCCTATTTATAGGACATGCCATATTTTTTTTAGATCAAAAAGCCCTAAAAAACTAGTTGTTACTAGTTGTTGGAGTGGGCAACATTGATATTTTGGGCCAAAGTGGCAGTTGGAGCTTTTGGAGGGCTTCCTTTGTAATTTTGCCAATTTTTTTAATTTTCAGCCGTAGACCATTGGAGGCATAATTGTAGGCCCGACCCGGCCTAAGATCAGTGTATTTGGGCCCTAGCTCCTCCATGTGCTGGGTCGTGCCGAGCCCACCTACACCACCATCCTTCTCTAGGCCTATGCACAACCAACTCCTTGCAATGCAAGATGTGGTACAGGGGTGGAGGATCAGTTACAGATTCTATTTAGCTGCCATATCAAGCTATGTTTGAACACTTTGGCATTTGTTTAAACTAGTCATTTAATACGTTCTTCGAATGTAAATAGAGGGCATGCAATTGGCATGATATGAATTTTTTAAACTTGAAATATTAGAAATATATTAAAATTATGATTACTTGAATAAAAATTATTCAATACTATATTTAAAAAATTAAAATTTTTAATAAATTTATCAAAATAAAAACAACTTAGGCATAAATAAATAAAGAAGCATGTAATAGATATAAAAACACAAGCCACTGTTAAATATATCATTAGTTTTTAGTTGAAATAATATATAGTACTGTATTTCCAAGCATCAATGGAGCTTGGCTAACTTTGGAAGAGAGCCAAGTGCTTGATGAACCAAGCACAGCGAGGGAGTGCACTTAGTGAATATTTTGTGACCTAGTGTGAAGTACACAGTGCTAGCAGTAAAAATTGAGGTTTCTAGAGCCCAAAGTTATTGCTAACTAGTATTAAAACTCTTTTAAAGCCAAGCTTATGCTTGAGTAAAGCTGCCATAGTGATCTACGAGTCTAATTGAATAATAATAAATTTAGTCTCATCTAGCGAGCTCAACTGACCTCGAAGAATGTTGGCCCAAGTATGACAGGTTCAAATCTCTAAACGCTTTGCCTGGCAAAAGAAATGCCAAATATGGTTGACACCTTCAAAGTTTTGAAAAACATGTGAAGTAATCCTCATACTTTACAAACTCTCATATACATTCTTAACACCCTCATAAAATACTTCTGATTATAAAAAAAATGTCAATTTTAGTTCTCACAAAAATAGTAAACTGACCTATGATGTAATGGTAAAAAGTTCAAGTCATATATTTCACTTAATTGTGCACTTAAAAACAAAGATATTATAGTGCTATTTTTGTTTTTATCTTAATATTTTTTATGATTACATTAACTCAATACTTAATACTGAGTAAAACCATCAAGTCAATTTATGTATCTTAAATTCACTATTTTTATTTATTGTATTAAGCTGCACTTGTAAGTTTTGATAAAAAAAATTGTTTTAATGACTAAAAGGTAAAGAAATTGATGAAATCTTGTGTTTGAGGACTTTTTTTTATAGTAACGTTAACATAGGGGCATGTTTGCTGTAAAACTTCAACTTTAGTGCAACTCATAGATTTTTTCCATATGTTTGTATCATGGAGATTTGCACCAATACTTCTCTTTCTAATTTTAACCGTATTCCTTGGAATATTCTCGGTCCTTTCGTTTCTGGGAGTTATGGAATGATAACCATTTTTGAGAACTCTGTTTCTAATGTTAATGATATTACTGCCTCGATCAGAAAGAAAAGGCTTCTGAATTTCATCTGATCACTAAGGCTAGTGGTCAACCTACTTCCACCAGGTTTACCAATAATGAGTACTGGGCAACAAATATCTATTAGATCAAATTTTTTTTTCCTGTTAGTGGTTCTTCTCATGAACCGTCTTCGGCTTGTCTCCCAACTGATGTAATTCCCAGACCTGCTTTTGATGGGCCTGGCTCCAGTAGGCTCACTATCAGTAGATTGGATGGTATGTTAGATTTTCAGGTTCGACTGCCAAATTAAAACAACTTTAGCTTTTGCTACGGCGGTAGATGATGATGACGGTATTATGGACTAACCCCCCATTTAGGGTGTTTTGTGTGCGCGCGCATGTGGTCTTTTTCACCCAAAAAAAACCACACACAAGAACTCTTGGCAAATGTAGCAATATTGCTTTAGAACTGGAAGTTCATGAAGGGTACTCGATCTTCCAACTACCTAGGCATGTTTTGCAGATTTATGGTAAAAGACTAACGTGGTGTTTGAATGTGAAGATTTTTCTTATTTTTCTTTTCTAAATTTTCTTTAATGGAAGTTTGAGTACATAGGTAGTTTTAATAATGTAGAAAACCTTGTTTTCTAAATTTTAGAAAACTCATGTTATAAAATAGAAAAATTTGTTTTAAATGTTTTCCATTTTAACACATGAATTTTCCAAAACTTAGAAAACAGAATTTTCCATATCCTTAAAACATGTCATACAGTCAAACTTTCATCAAAGAAAATTTAAAAAAGAAAAATGGGAAAATTTTCTACAAGTAAACGCCACCTAAAAGTTTGAGACCAAAATTACAGTTAATAACAAAGAGATTTTGGCTAATTAAGCGTGAGAAACAAAAGTAGAAATGCATGAGCACCGGCACATGAACCCAGAAATCTTCTTCAAAATGGCAGGTTTGAATTTAGGAACCGAATTATAATGGATTCCATTTCATGAACAAGAGTGACAGATATTAGAATCAAAGGTATTCTGACTAATCACCTTACCGCTCACACAGATGTTCGATAGTCGACGAGCATGCACTGTGTCAATCCATGCTAGCAGTAACCTTATACCAGTCAGCTCCAAATGAACTTCTTGCATTAGTTGCATCCAAACACATGTCCAGTCATTATTATGAACAACTGCACAATCTAGGGTCAAATGGGATCTATCCAACAAGTACCAAGCTGCTCCCTAGTGTCATAGACATCTATCTCCGAATCCTTACTGGCAAAAGTGTGGAACCTTTTTGTGTCAAGGGAGTAGAACACAATGCTTCGGCCACAAAACCTGGGAAAGTAAACCTTGTTTTCCATTCCAGGGATGCTAGCAATCATGGACAAGGACGATGAATTACTCATTGCCGACTTTGATCCAAGCTGTTGTTAGCTCGTCCCATCTGTAAACTCAAACACGTTTCTGTCCACATTCCAACAAAAACTTTTGCTTGTAAGATGAGAGCCAATTAGTAGGTTCGTGAACTCTCCATTCAAATTCACTTCCCACTGGTTGCAGAACCCCCAAAAACCTATCCTCGCCTAGAAAATGGAATGCACCATTGCAAAACACAGGGCTGCTATCGCAAATTGAAAAGCCCGCTATCATCGTCAAAGCTGTAATAGCAACATTCTTTCCATCCTGAGCGAGCAAATGCAACAAATACATCATTAAAACGCTTAAGGGCTGCTACAGTTGAATAATCGGAAGTTGGGTTTGATGAGAAACCTGGTCAGCAGACATCAAGATCATACTCTTGTACTTGAGTGTGTGTGAAGGGCAAAAGTTTCCTTGCAAAGGGATTGAAAATGAATGTACCATTATGCCCAGCCATTAACAAATAGCCACTCTTTGAATGGAAGATTAAACATCCTGACAATTGTGGAGGTAAGGTCATCAGATACCTGTCACCATGAATGGGATCAATAAAAGCTCCCAAGTTACCATGCTCCAAGAACATAAGCAAGGGTGATGGTTAAACGTCTCTCTTCAATGTATTCAAAAGTGATTCTCTGAACTGTGATAATGGGGATACTGATCGACATGTTCTGCAAGTAGCATGAAACTGCAAGTAGTCAAATGGAGAAAGATAATGACCAATCGATTGGGCAACATCTGGCCTGAGGTCATAGTAGACCAAATTTTCTACATCTACATCTTCTAGTAACATGTTGTTCCATTGGCTTTCCTTTCCTCTCGCATCTAAATTGTGCAGTCCTTCTTTCAATACGATAGTCACTCTTAATTTCTACCGACAGATTGACCAGGCCTTTCATCGCACATAATCCAGAACGGTGACAAGAGTGGTTCACCTTCATCCATCACAGGCCGATGAAGAGACAGGGCTCCTTAACAAATGTCATAGTCATATAAACGTACATCATCATCATTCTTGAAGAAATACACACAATTCCGTCCGAATCCAGGTGCAGATGCTGGGCAGCAGAAGGAAGCTCTGCGCTCAAGAAAGAAAGCCAAATGCGGGACATTTTCCACTTTCACCCATCTCATACCTGAAAACTCAAATCTATGCACTTCAACAGCAATCACTTCATCACCATCCAAACCAAAGTTTACATAAACTGAATAGATCACACCATCCAAACCAGTTCAACAACATGTTCCCAAGAATGAGAGGAAGCATACCGGGGAATTACAGGGAACTTAACATCCAATGTTTCTATCACAACGTTACCACAGTCGAATCCCTCCATTATGAAACACTTCTTTATATGCCGGGCAGACATGAAATACAACTTACCCATGTAATAAATTGGCTTTCCAACCCTAAGATATCCCCTCTCAAGCTCTCCAACTCCAAAACAGCAAATGAACTCGTCCTCATAATTTAATTCTACCACAATGACGTGCCCCAACATGACAGTGATTGATAAAAGGAGTTATTGGGAAGAACAAGACCTTGAAATCAGTGTCCCCAGGTGAGCCAAACAGGACACAACTCGGCCCAGGTCCCTCGAAGTGAAAATAGGGTAAGTTGATCACATCTAGTGTGAAAGAATTCCAGAGAATAAAATTTCCGCCACTGAAGCTATCAGATAAAAGACACCAACCAGAGGAAGAAGTAGCCCAGAGACGCTTCTCTTGCAACTCGGGAAGGTAAAGGAGATGAAACCTGACTTGATCCGAAAAGGAGATGAGTGTTTGACTGTACGTATCCTCGAGGTGGGTGTAGAGAAGGAACGGGTAATTTCCCGGCGATGGTGGCTTTTCAGACGCCTTCTCCATGACTGGAGCAGAGGATTCAGGAGGCAAACGGCTAAAGTGTATGATATTACTCCTATATTTTTTACTTTTAAGATTTTAATAAATGTCAAAAAGAAAAAAAGAGGGAAACAAGATAGTTCTTAAAAAATGATCAATTTTATATTTATATCAAGAATATTAGCATTTAACGAACTCTATTTATTAATGACATTGTGCTTTATCATTCACAATTTCATGTAGCATTACTTAATTTTTTTAGGTATTTGTTTAAATAATATTTAGAATAAAATGTTTTTATTCATAAAAAAAAATTCTGTGATAAAAAAAAAAAGGAAAAAAGAAAAATAACCATTTACTGTAACCTTTTTTTTTTTCACAGATAAACATTGTTACAAGTATATAAAGGTTGGACATATTTAATAGTCAAAGCACTAAACAGTATTTGTTTTTTAGGAATCTGAAAAATAACCGATCCAGCATTATAGTAATATTATGCAGGGGATTGGACCGTGTAGCCTCCATCGCGTGTCCGTTTTGTCAGTCGAGACATGACATTTACCGGAAATTTTGAGCTAAAAAACACCAACTCTGTGTCTTTTCACATTATAAAAACCATTTTTTTTTTCTCATTTTTCTTATTTTCATAAAGAAACAACGCCATTTAAAAAGCTTGAATAATGCTTTTTATAAAGTAAATGATTATTTGTGAATATTTTCCACGCTAAACTTTAAAGAGGAAAACTTTTAAAATATTTTTAAAAAAAATTTTAGATTGTTTAAGGTATAGAGTTTCACTGGATATCATTTAGATAACATACTGTAACAGAAAAATAATCACTTATAATTATTTTTTAAATGTCTATAACGCTTCCAGAAGAATGGTACTCTATTTTTCCTAGTTTTACACTTTTACTGCACTATTCAGAAATGCACATAGTTAAAGACATTTTTTTCTTTCATGTGTTTTATAGAGTTGAGAGGATCCTTCTTCCATCACATAAACTATTAAATGTTTATTTACAAAACGGAGAATAAAATATATGTAATTTATGATATTTTTTTTAATTTTATCAGTAAAATTAAGAGTCAATTCATTTTAACTTAAGTCAACTAGTTTTTTTTTTTTTGCTTGAAACCAATTTTATTTAAAAGTCAATATTATGTAAATGCAATGATCTATTTAAAAGTAAATATTTATGATATTGTTAAATTTTTATGAATTTTTATTTTTTAGTGCGTTAAATTAGAAAAATTCATAAAACTTTAGTAAGATTACAAAAATTTTATTTTCAATAGATTATTGCATCTACATAATATTAGTTTTTAATTAAAATTAGTTCCGAGTAAAAGAGGCGTAAAAATAAAATTAAGTCATTTTGAAGTCAATTGACTTAAATTAAAACGAATTTTGCGTTTTGTGTGATAAGGGTTTAAATAATTATTAGAACAAAATTTCTTTTTAGATTTTGTGTAATAAAAATTTAAACGAAAATTAAAAAAATCTTTATTTAATTTTGTGTAATGAGAATTTAAATGAAGTAGCAAAGTAAATTTGATATTAAAAAATTTATAAAAATGAAAATGTTTTAATATTTTTTGGACAAACAAAAAGTAATATGTTTCATCCTTTTTAAGATGAAATAAGTATTATTTTAAAGGTTGGCGCTAAAATACACCCAGCCCACACGCTGCTCCCTTTTTTTCCTTTTATTTACAAGTTTAGCAGCCTTTATAAGAGCTGCAATTTTGATTATTTTTCTCGATGTTTTCATTTTGCATTATCAACGAGCTGCAAGTAGCTTGGATGTGGCTTTTATTTTGCAATTTCTTTGTGGGAGATCATTGATAACTGGTTTCAATCGCCAATTTATGCCAATTGATGGTCACATAGTAGAATAATAATTATTACAATAGAACAACAATTACAACATAGTAGAACAATAATTATCACATAGTAACAATTATTATAAATAAAACAACACATACTACAAAGTAGAATAACACATACTAGAAATTAGAACAAAACATAATAAGAAACAGAACAACAATTTTCGCATATTATAAAACAAAATAGCACATACTACAAAGCAGAACAGCATATACTAGAAATCAGAACAACAAATAATAAGAAATAGAATAACAATTTTCACATAGTAGAACAAAAATTATCATATAGTAGAAATCAAAATAACACATACTAAAAATCCGAACAACACATACTACAAAACAAAACAGCACATATTTAAAAGCAGAATAACACATAATTCAAAGCAAAATAGCATATATTAAAAATCAGAACAACACATATCACAAAGTAGAACAACATATACTAGAAATCGTAGTCTTCAATATTAGGACAATGTATTAGAACAACATTCATGTATAACCTAAATGGCATTTGTAGAATTATATAAACAGGATCTGATGTACATAAACTTAAATAACATTGCTCAAAAACTAAAATAGCATTGCTCATAAATGAGAACAACATTTTCTTCAATATTAGGACAATATGTTAGAACACCATACATAAAAGAACAAAAACAACATTGATGAAGAACCAGAACAACAATGTAAAAGTATATGAACAGGATCTTATTCTAAATAGAACAACATTATTTTATAATGTACATCATTTTTTATTGTTCTGGACAACGTTGATCATGAATTTGAATAATATTGCTAAAAAAACTATAATAGCATTGCTCATAAACAAGAACAACATTTTCTTCAATATTAGGACAACATGTTAGAATAAGATTCATGGAAGAATAAGAACAACATTGATGAAAACTAGAATAATAATGTAAAAGTATATGAACAAGATCTTATGCTTAATAGAACAACATTCTTTTATAATGTACAACATGTTAGAACAACATTCATAAAAGCACCAGAACAACATTGATTAAGAACCAAAACAACAATGTAAAAGTATATGAACGTGATCTTATTCTAAATAAAACGACATTCTTTTATAATATATATTATTTTTTATTGTTCTGGACAACATTGATCATGAACTTGAACATCATTATATTAAAAAGTCATCTATTTTCAAAGGGATCGCTAGCTGCTCGAAAACTTGAACTGTCACGAAGAAGGTAACTGTTCGTGTGGATTATGCCTGGAAGCGTATCAATAAAGCTTTTGGTTTTGAAAATTACTTCCTCCGTCCTATAAATTTTGATACATTTGACTTTTTGTTGTATTTTGACTCAATTTTATTCATATTATTGTTTGTTAAAAAAAATTTAAAAAAATATTTAGAAACTACATATCTTGAACTATCATTCATATACAAAGATTTTGTATTTATATATTAAAATGTTGAAAATAAAAAATTATAGATTAATTGCCAAAAACAAATGGAACAAAACTTTTGGGACGGAGGGAGTATTTGTTTTTATGTGATTATTTGGAAAGTTTGGGTGGGTGGCAAGTTTTGTAATTATCTAGAAGTTTGAAGCGGTGACATGTATAATAATTATGTAAAAGTTTCATACGGTAACATCTTTCATAATTATGTTGAAGTTTGAGGCAGTAGCAGGATTTGTAATTTTATAGATATTTGAAGCGTATCAACCCTATAGGTACTAATAATTATGTTTAAGTTTAAAATGGTGACATCTATTGTAATTATCATGAAATACTTTGTGTATCTGTATGAGCTGAGCTGAGTTCGCCTTATAGTTACTCTATTTTAAAAATGTAATCATTTTGAGGCATCAAAATATAAGATAAAAACACTGAGTAGACGTTGATACAAAATATGATCCCACATAAACAATTTAAATGCCAAGAAGAAAATTAAGTTAAAAAAGGGGGAGGAAAATAACGTCAGTGATCCTCGGCAAGGTTCATCGTCAGTTCGAAGTTCTGTTAACGTCCTCACACACAGTAATGGTAAAGGACTGGGTTCAAACCTTGAAGCACCCAAACCCTCCCACGAAATAGAACATCATTGTGCCCCTGAAGTTTTATCACCTCTATAGCAAGAACTTTAAGTGCACGTGAAGGTTGTCACTTTTGGCCAAGGTGAAAAAGGCTTAGGTTTCACAAGATAGGAGCTGCTCACAAGCACATGTAAGGAAACCTACACATCAAGCAACACTTGGTTTAAGTTACTACCATTGTTACATAGGGTTGTAAGGCGGTGACCGTCCACATCTGCATGATGGATACAACAACCGTTGAATCAAACAAGGACCCCTAGCAATTCAAGGGGTACCCATGTTTGATCCGACCGTCATGATGTGTCCTTCACGCACTTTATACAGGAAGAACGATTAGTATCTGGTTACAAATACACAAAGATCTTCTACGTTACATTTGCAAATGCAATGCTCCAGTTACCTCAAGTTGCAGCCAATGATCTTCTCCATAGCCGAGGCAGGAATGCAGAAAAGATCCAGTCTTGTTCTGGATACAGGAGGAACTGATAAGTCAACTACAATGGTATCTACAATTTTCAGAAGATCCAAGACTCCTCTATGACCCCTAAAGCATAAGCTTAGAGAAATACTCCTCGAACTCCTTATCAATGGTTGGTTTCCGGGTTGTTGGTTGAGCCTCTGCATAACAAGCACATGATTATATTCGCGGCATAAAAGGATTTCAGTTGAAATATTAAGAACTTGTGCAACTAAGAACAAGGATAATGAAAATAAAATGAAAAGGATTGGATGTGTATCACTTGTTCCTTCCATGCAACAAATAGGACATACCTCGATTAACACCCCATATTCCCGATGACAGAGCATAGACATTTGAATTTGCTGCATTTGAGCAGAGATTTTCATCAGTTTCTTTGTCATGATATTGCTCCAGGCTGCATTCATATGCTGAGTAAAGATAATCATCAAGGGAATCAGAATCAAATTCAAGAAGAGCCTCCTCATAATTCTCAACTTCCAAATGACCAACATAATTTATGGGCTCTACATGTGTTGCTACTACTCTAATACCATCGGAAGAATAATTTGAATTCTGGGAGCTGGCACCGCAATTGGAAAAAGAACTGGATTGCATATCCCATTGCAACACATGCATACCACCTACTTCATAGTTACTAGGTTGCTCAGACATTGAAGAGTCAAGATCTACAAAACTGTTGCTATCTTTTGCAGATCCAGTTTCTGGCCCTTGACCACTGGTGCATTTCTCTGATTTTCCTTCTGTGGAGCATGTAGTGAAATCATCTGCTTTAAGGTTTGCGCTAACTTTAGGTGACCTAGATGGAAAGGTTCCATCCCAACATTGGTGCTTGGAAGTGGGCAAGCTCAACTTGTCAGCTGCTAATTTTCTTTTCTTGTTAATGTCCAGAAAGTTCATTGCTTTATTCGCCAGCATACTAGAAAATACAACATAAAGGATGTGAAAACCGAAAAAGAAATGCATAACAGGATAACAAAGGGTAGGAACTGAAAGAAAAATCTCCTTACAGAACACGTAAGCTGTTTTAGGCCATTAACAGCAGCAAAGAGAAAATAAAATATAGCTAAACATAAGAGGTTATAACAGAAGAAATAAACCAAATGTTAGATAACACAAAAAGGAGCTGAGCCAGCAACAATAACTGATCATACTAGCAGATCAGCAAAACATAATAACAAAATCAAACAATCCACATGTCGAACAAGCTAAGAACTCGAATAAATCCAAGATTTCTAATTCTACAGGTTTCAACTAAGATTTGCTGCAACCAACAACACTAAGCAAGAAACATTACCAAGAAAAGCAACAAATGAACTAAGAAAGGGAAAAGAATTCAGGTGCAGACATAAATCCTTGGATGAGAGAAACCAGCCTAGAGCTGCTAAAGTTCGACCATAGATATCCCAGAATGATCTTACCATCATCAGATCCCATCTTATAGCAGTCCCAAAGGCAGGAGAAAACATCATAGTAGTTGTAGCATTAACATACATCACTTCAAAGTTATCACATAATTAGTGAAGAAATCGGATTCCCATAGCAACCCCACATGAATTTATCAACTAAAATCTATACCCCAGATAAAAAATTTGATATGAATAAACTATTTCAGAGAACACAAGAACCTGCTAACCAGCACATGAACGTGAACATGACTAGATAAAAGATCAGCTATGAATCTGCTGATACAAGAAAATTCCCATCTCCAAGGCACAAGTTACATTCTATAGAAAAATCAAACACTGTAAAACCCACTCTAAAAACAAAAACGAGGAGCATAAGAACCTGATCAAAGCCATACCTTTTGCAGATCTCAGGAAGCGCATCCACCTCCTCAACTTGATCCAGAGCCTAAAGACGAACCCCAGAAAAGTAAAAGAACATGGGAAAAGGGAAAAGAGAGGAAACTGGATAGAGATCGAGTAAAGGAGACAAACTGCTGAGCGGCGTGACTTGGGACGCTGTCGGTTGTGGGAGGTGGTGTGGAGGTACTCTGGGATGAGAATGGAGGTAAGGGATAATGACAATTTGATATTTAAGTAAAATTATACTTTGTACTTTGTGTAATAAATATGTACTTTGTCCTTATTTTTTTAATTTAATCCTAAAATAATTATTGATATTTTAATTTAGATTATATGATACTCATATTTAAGTAAGTTTAATTTGTATGGTACTTTTTTTATAGTTAATTAACATTTAAAACATACTATTTTTCATTTATAGAAAGAAAAATTAATAATTTAAAATGTTTATTAATTGTAAAAAAAATATTATACAAATTGAAATTATGAAAAAATGGCTATCATAATATTTAAATTAAAATTTCAGAGATTGCTCTCAGATTGTATTAAAAAGGTAATAATAAAATATATATTTCTCAAATTAGAAAAAGATAAAATATAACTTTACCCAAATCTCATGGGCAAATTATAATTAACACGTGACAAAAGGGAAAATGACGTATGGGTATCGCCGATTATAAGTTTAATATCATCCAAACAATTCTCCATTTAGAAAATATTCACAGTTTTAATGAATATTGAATCTTTTTTCCTTCAATAGTTTCCTAAAGGATTGGATGAAAGAGAATAGCTAAATTCTTATATTTGCATAAGAGTTAATGTTATTGGTCTTTCCTAAACTCTATCCGGTGCTATTTAATTGTCCCAAAACTATTAAATATTATATTATCCATTCTCAAATTATTTAATTATTACACTTATCTTTCTGACATTATAGTAGCATTAAAAAGTTATGGAAGTGGGGACAAATGTACAATCAACCCTAATGTTTAGAAATTTTTTTTATTTGAGTCCTACAACTTAATGAATTTCTAGTTCAGTCATAGAATTATGAAAATATGTTTATTTTCTTTAATTTTTCTCTTGGTATGCCATTATAGTAGGCATTATGATTTTCTTGACTTTGCTTTCATAAAATTTTTTCATGTAAATGATTACAAATTAAATTGTTTAATTTATATAGTTGAATTTTAGTTAAGCATTTATTCCAGTTCCTTTCTTCTTTTTTTTTGTTGCTTCAATTTTTAAGTATTTTTTTCTTTTGAAAGCTTTTTTTTCCTTTTATTCTTCTTGTTTATTTTTCGTTACTGCCTTATCTTTACTATTCTTTTTCTATTTATTTTTTATTTTGTCGATCCTTTATTTCCTTCACTTTTCCTATTATTTTTCTACCTTCTTTTGCAAATGTTTTTCTTTCTTTTGTCTTTCCTTTTTTCATTATCTAAAGGTTATTATTTATTTTGCTTATTTTTTATACAAATAACCTTTCACAATAGAACATGTTTTGCTTGGTCTTGCTCATGTTCATTTAATTTTAGGACTTAGACAATTTTTTTAAAAAAAATCCTTACTCGTTTTGCATTATTAGTTAAATTTTTCTTGCTCCCTTTTATTTAAATATCACGAATAAAATTTTGGTTCTTCTAACTATCACACTTTTCTAAAATTTTGACCAAATCAACAATTTAATTGACACACTAATGAGTTTTTTCTATCTACATATGATAATCTCTTCAATTTTAATTTATATCACTCTAAGCATTTGTTCGTCTCTATGCACAAAAATGGGTTGATGAAACTTTTACAAGTATATAAATTGATCATGTTACGTTTGGTTAAGATATTTATTTAAGCAAATGAGAAATAAGAATAAATATTATTTAATTAAATTATTTGATTGTAACAATTTAATTGGAAAATAAAATAAAAGTTCATCAAATAAAATTATTCAAGACTTTAATAGATTAGTCGATGTCGCAATTTGTTCTAAAAAATTTTTCAATTTAATTCATTCATAGTGTATGGAATGTTTGTAAGTATTTGCTTTTATATATATTGATTATTTGTTTAGAATGTAAAAAAAAAAAAATTGAGGTCCTACATTTTAAAAAGTTTGAAAAGTAATTACAAGAAACCAATAGAGCAATTAAAGACAATACACATATTTTCATAGTTTAGGATTGAAGTAGAAAATCGTAAAATATTAAGACTCAAATAGAAAATTTGTTTAAGCTTTAGGATTGACTGTGAATTTCTCCCTACTTTCATCACTTTTTAACGTTTAGTATAACTGTGGGATGGCGAGTGCAACAATTAAATAGTTTGATGATTATTGATTCAATACTTGATAGTTCTGGGAAGATTAAGCAGTATAGGTATAGTTTATGAGTGACTTGCATTAACCCCTTGCAAAAACTCTAAAAATTAATGCATGTTTATGAGTGACTTGGATTAACTCCTTGCAAAAACTCTAAAAATTAATACGTGCGTGAGGAACAAGAAAAATATAAGTAGAAAATGCATGACTTACTTATATTATCTGATTTATTGCATTCTAATTTGAATTTGCTAATATATAATAATTAATTATTATATAATAAATGTAAAATTCTATAAAAAAAATGGAAGCTGTTAGAGTTGGAACAGAAAATTATGAAAATTTTGGTTTTTACCTCTCTATCTAATTTTATATATATATATATATAAAGTGGAACAATCTTTAGGGAGGTTTTGATCTTTTCTTTAATTGACACTCTCCTTGATTGTCGCATGTCCATTTCTGTTTTTTTTCTTTTTTGAATGAACTATGTACTATGAGATGAAAAGTGAAAATCTAGAATTGCCCCTAATTAAAATTAATGAAAGTTTAACGACATTGGTTAACTTTAAAGAGAAGCTCATTTGGCATGTCTGATGTCATTTTTAAACCCATTATAATCACACTTATAAAAGGTAGAAAAAGCGTTAAATAATAGATATTAATTTAAGAAATTATGGATCAATTTACCAAATCAATATTATATGTTATTTACCATACCAATCAATTTAAAAATAATTAAGGAATTAAACACATCAGCAATAAAAATTCTAGTATCCGACGCATCAGTAGAGGTATCAATGAATGTAGAATCAAAATTAGACGATCAAATAATGCATCAGCAGAGATATCAATGAATGTAGAATCAAAATTAGATGATCAAACAGACAGTTTAATTACACAAATAAAGAAAAAGATGTAAATATAAATATTTAATGTTCATTTACAGATTAACAATAATTAAGAAATTAATTGTGCAAAGTTACAATTATAGCACTCTTAAATTTATATAAATTCTGGACAGTAGAAGCCCTCGCCATCATTCGCATCAATTCTTCAGCTCTTTGCCTGTTATAGTTAATGCTAATAAGCTATTTTATATTTACGTCCAATAATTCTTGGATGGGGCAGGGGCAAGAAAAGGACGCGCGTTTCTTGGGCAGGGAGGGCAATTACCAAATCTGTGAATTTGGTTGGTATGGGGTTGTTAAATGTTTTAATTACATAAAGGGTCCTCATGCGTCTGAATTACGAGCAGGCAGTCCCTAAGGTTTTGAAAGTTTGTCAGATTAGGTCTAAGTGTTTAAAAATTGAACAAATTTTCCATTTTTTGTTATCTCTTCTGGTCATTTTCTTTTTTGTCTTTAAATTTTCTGTTTTAAAATATCATTATCAGAAGATAAACTTTCAAAGGATCAAATAAGAGTTATGTAGTTAACCAATTTTATTCAACTGATTTTTATTTATGTTGGCCCAACACACATAATTTTCCAACCCAGTTTCCTTCCTCTAACCCAAAATGAAATAAATTGTATCTCAATTAGACCAATGTTAATCTATCCTTCAACTGAACCCAGTATAATATTTCCCAGATGAGTCACAAGATAATGTATTCCTCTAAGTGATAGTAGTTCTATAGGTTTGACAATTTAGGTAAATCCTATATATAATAGTAAATATATCTAAATTATAATTTCACTAATGTAATTAAATTTTCTGAGAATAGCTATTCCTAAAAAATTTACAGTAACTATTTTTAATTTGACCAAAGCTTTAAATTAAATTTTAAATTTTAAATTTCTCAGAAATAGTAAAGCTCCTTTTATAAACTTAGATTATCATTTAAAAATATTAAAAATAAATTTTAACAAAAAAATTTAATTTGCAAAAGAAATAAAAAATCACATACAAGGGCAGTATATATTCTCAAACCATAAAATTATTTATGGAAACCATATTAATAATGTATTTATTTGATATTTTTTCCCATTTATATTACACCAACTAAAGATCAAATATGTCACAGTGGAATATCAATTAGTAATAACAGACTCCACAATACAGTTCATAATTCATTATCATGGTCTACTTCTGGCATCATACTTTTAGATTAATAAATTTAAGTTACTGAAATATTTTATGTAAATAAAAAATAAAATTCACGTCTTTTTATATGTACATTTTACCAATAATTACAATTGTTAGCATTATTTTACAAGTCAGAGTTCTATCATTATCATATATATCAGTTATCAATGGGATCTGACAAAAGTACATCTGATTGTCATTGTTCAAATTGGTATAAGTCATGATATTCTTTTTTTCTTACATAATGAGTTAAATAAATCTAATATTGTATATGATATATCTTTTCTTGTAGTGCCACAAATTCGGTGAATCATATCTTAAGAAAGAATGATACCGATGATGTTCCTAAAGCTACTGTGTGATTTTCCTGATCAACTATGACAACCAGTTTTATTCGGCTCGCAATACACTTTATTTTATATAATAACATTTTCTAATAATTGGTTCACATAAACAAGATTGTAACTTGTAATATATTATACTTTTAACATTTTAAATTTTAATCTCTTCTAAGTAATGTAATCATGAATATGTTTTGCGATAACACTGGGTACATAAATTAGTTTTGTAGAATTATAGATAAGCTATTCCAGATACTCACATGACCTCCATTTAGTTATTTAGTTATAAAATTAGGAGAGCTTTTGCCGTTTTCTTTCTCTAAGTTAATGAAAACGATAGTCAAAAAACATTAGGACATTAATTATAACTATTAAGTTTAGTTAAAATTTAAAAAGGTATGGTAGTATATGAGTTTTGGAGCTTTGACATAATGATACAATTCCTAAATTCATAGGCTACCACTCATCTTACGTTTAGAGTTTAAGTAATGATAGAGGTAAAAAGAGTAAACTTCATTTGTGATCCTGTTACTTATTTTTTTTTTATCCTAAATAGATCATAGACTTTTATTTTGTCTTAGTAAGGTCCTATAACTCATATAGCACATCTTATTATTGTCCCTTCTGTCACTTTCTCTGTTACTTTTTACAGAACTTGGGTAGAAAATACCTAATTTAGTCCTTAGATTTTCATCATCCTATGCCCAACACCCTAAAACATATATATCTAACCCTTTAACCGACCTCTTCTAGTAGTTCATTTTATACACCTAAATGATTATTGCACAACAATTTCACAATCATATCAGCTCTTAGGTTGCCCCATATTTTTACACAAACAACCATAAAAGAAAGAGTCACAGATTAGGGGCAAGAAATTTTGAAGGAACAAACTATGACTCTCCCTTAAAATCCCAATTGAATTCGATCCCTCTAAGTAAAACCTACTCCTCAATCGAAGAATATTCAAAAGCTAGTACTTGGGGTTGGATGATTCAAGCCAAATTATAATGAAAAAAATAGCTACAAGACACTAGAGAAATTGGTTTTTCTTAAAAGATGATGATTTTGAACAATTTGTTCGCTATCATGCTTCTTAGTGATGATATTTATTGGTTATTTCTAGCCAGAAATAACCCAGTCCACCTCTGCACCCAATGCTTTCCCTAACTCCCAGTACATCCCTGAGTTCATTGGCTCTAACAACTGCTTTGGTGTTTTCCACCTCCTTAAGTGCGAATTCATCCACCTTATCCGCCCTCTTACCTCGAGCTTCGTCCTCACCCTTTTAGCAAGACCTAGGAGAATGGCATTCACTTCTGGCATTTCCAAGATGGATGGACCTTTGGTAGGGGTGCACGCGAGGCAACATCAATTAGGTGGATAAGGAGATCATGGTGGAGGCTATGACAATGGAAAAGATGTTGTGAAAAGTTGCACTCCAATGCTAGCATGCGAAGCAAGAAAACATTTTACATGATCATCTTATCACTTAACTTGTGGCAGGTTGATAAGGAAAAGTTGTACAAGAGATGACTACCTTTTATCATTAGATGTCCTTGGTATCTATAAAAGCCCATGTAATGCAAGTTGTAAAGCATGAAAAGTAATACAGAAGTCTTTTCCCATATTTTTTTCATGGTATCCGAGCAAAGATTTGTTACCTTTGAAGAACATTTTTTCCTCTGAAAAAACATGTTGGGAAAGAATCCCAATCCACCTAATAACAATAGCAACAACAATGTTGTTGCCCAAACGAGTTCTACAATTGCTTTAGTATTTCAAGATCCTGTTTTGCCTTATTTCCTTATGTTTGTCGATTATACCACTACACCACTTGTTTCGATGCTCTTGAATGGAGATAATTATGCAAGATGGAAGAATGCTATATTGAATGTGCTGTATAGCAAAAACAAGGTTCATTTTATTGATGGCACTATGCCCAAACCTACAGGAAATGCAATAAATGCCCTAGCATGGAGTAAGTGTGATGGACTTGTAATTTCTTAGCTAACAAATTCTATCAGTGTAGATCTACATGACTTAGTGGCTTATTGCGAGACTGCTTCTGAATTATGGTGCGGCTTACAAGAAAACTATGGGCACACTAATCAACCATGAGCCTATGAGTTGTGAAGAAACATCGTGCTGACAAACCAGGGAACTTCTGCTGTAGCTGGGTATTATACAAAGCTTAAAGGGTACTGGGACGAGTTGAGCATGTACACTTGTTTGCTATTATGCACTTGTAAAGCTCAAAAGGAATGGGAGACAAAAGGTTTAAAGACAAATTAAGAGAAAAAGTGTACTCATCAGTTCTTGATGGGGCTAGATACTAAATTTTAAATGATAAGGTCTCAGATTCTTACCAAAGATCCGTCACCTTCCTAAAACTAAGTATGTGCCATAGTTGTGGTGGAAAAAAAGTAGCTGACCTTGACAAAAACTGGCGGAGTCAAGCTTCTGTGTCAAGCTCGCCAGGGCATTTGTTGTCCAAACTGCCCAATGAAAATGAGGGTAGGAATAAAGAGATCAGTCCAAACCATGGTGTGAACATTACAAAAAGGTTGCCTATATTGGGCGATCATAGGTTTTCCAAGCAACTAAAAGCCTAAAGAAAAATGAAAGAACAAGGCGAAACCAAACAGAGTATTGCAAAAGCTTGTGTCAAAAAACCAAGTATGGAAAAAGAAGGGATGAGTGTTACATCTTTGGTTAGTCAGACAAACGAGCAATACAAGAAGCTTCTCGGGTTGCTGAGCAAGGATCAAGGTGAAGGCACTGTTAATTTCACTAGTAAGATTAACCTTCACCCCAAATCAACCAATTATTGGATACTTAATACTGGTGGCACAGATCATGTTGCTTGTGACAAAGCCCTCCTACACAACACTCACTTCCTTTTAAACTACTTCTTTATCCACCAGATGAAACCAAGAAAAACATTGACCAACTTGGAACCATTCATTTAACAAAAAATCTAAGTCTTGAAAATATTTTATGTTCTTCAGATTTCAAGTGTAATCTTATATCTATAAGTTGCCTAACGAAGTAACACAATTGTGTTGCAACCTTTTTTTCCTGATCATTGTCTCATACAAGACCTTGCCTTAAAGAAAACGATTGGAATAGGTGAAAAATGAGGAGGACTATATAGGGGAAAAGAAAAAGAACGCAGCTCAAATAACAAGTGAAGAAGGAAATGTAGGCACTTTATGGCACTAAAGACTTGGTAAGTGAAGAAGGAAATATAGGCACTTTATGGCACTAAAGACTTGGTCACCCTTCACATGATCATTTGAAGGCCATTATTAGTTTTTCTCACATAAACACTCAAAAGGTTCACAAAAGTTGTCCCATTTGTCTTTTGGCTAAATCTATGAGATTGCCCATTTAATTTGAACAATAAAAAGTTGGAAGTCCCTTTTAAGCTTATGCATATTGATGCTTACAGTCCTTACAAAGGTACTTTATCATGTGGCGCAAATTACTTCCTAGCCATTTGCAGATGATTGCACTAGGTTAACATAGATGTACCACATGAAACAAAAGGGGAAAACACCTAAGATGTTTGAAAACTTCTACAACTTAGTGCAAAATCAATTTGGAGCACAAATTAAGAAAGTGTGAAGTGATAATGCTCTTGAATTAACTGAATGTATAATGGGAAATTTTGTTAAATCAAAAGGGTTTGCTAATCGGAACTCTCCAACAAAAAAGAATAGTTAAAAGAAAACATAAGGATCTCCTTAACATAACTCAGGCCCTACATTTCCAAGCAGGATTACCCATTGATTTTAAAGGGGAATGTATCCTAGCCACCACCTACCTTATAAGCTGACTAATCACTGCCAAGTTAAAAGGAAAAACTTCCTATGAAGCCCTTTTCAACAAACTAGCAAACTATAGTCGATTAAGGGTGTTAGGATCATTGCGTTAAGCTATAGACCCCATGCAACAAAAAGACAAGCTTCTACCTCGAGCAAGATCAAGTGTCTTTTTGGGCTACCCACAAAATAAGAAAGGCTATGTTGTTTATGACTTGGAGACTTAAGAAATTTTTTGTTTCAAGAGATGTAAACTTCAAAAAACAAATTTTCCCTTCAAATCTAAAAGTTATAACAAGACGGAACTAGAAAGAGCTCAACATTTGTGGCATCAACCTAGCTTACTTGATAACCCATTTATTCCAAACAAGCATAAGGAAGAGCCTATGCATGAAATAGAGACAACTAAGGATCAACATGCACCAGTACAAGAAGTAGAGGAAACAATAATCCGTGATAGTTAAGAAGAAAAAAATGAGAAAAAAGGCATAAGGAAAAGACATTTACCATCATATTAGAGTGAATGTGAGTACCTTATACCTGGAAGAAGAACCCACTCTAATTTGTTTTCTTCAAGTACTCCTTATCCTATCTTTTTTTTTCACTAATAAAACTTTTTCCAAAAAACACCAAGCCTTTCTTGCATCGATATTAACAAGTGTTAAGCCAATATCTTACTCAGTAGCACGTGAAGACTTACATTAGCGTCTCACCATGCAAGCCAAGATCCAAGCACTTGAAAGTAACAACACATAGGACCTTGAACAATTGCCCAAAAGGAAGAAAGTTAGTAGTTGCTGGTGGGTGTACAATATGAAACATAAATCGGATGGCTTCATTGAGAGATACAAAGCTAGGTTGGTAGCCAAAGGATATACACAGGTAGAGGGTATTAATTACAATGAAACCTTTGCTCTTATTGCAAAGCTAACCATTGTTAGATGTTTGCTTGCTATGGCAGTAGCGAAGCAATGAGAATTACACCAATTGGATCTAAATAATGCCTTTTTGCATAAGGATTTACAAGAAGAAATCTTCATGCAACCACCACTTGGTTATCTTAAGTAAGGTGACATACTAGTTTGTCAATTAAAAAAGTCTTTATATGGCTCAAGCAGGCATCCTGAGAATGGTTTTGTGCAAATGGTTTTGTGCAATCTCGAGCTGATAATTCTTTATTTGTCATGCAATGAAATGGAGTTTTTCTTGAAGTACTAGTTTATGTTCATAACATGGTAGTAGCAAGTAATAACTCGTCATATTACTGAAAGCTCAAAGACTTCCTACATCAATGATTTCATCTTGAAGATCTGGGATAATTAAAATACTTCTTGGGCTTAGAAGTTGCTTGCAATAAGGAAGAGATATTCATTAATCAAAGGAAGTATACATTTGATATTCTACAAGACACTAGTTTGCTCGACGCTAGGGGTGAAATTCGGTTCGAAAAATCGGGTTCGGGTTAAAACCGACCCGAACTGATACGATTATTTTCTTACATATGTAAACCGAACCCGACCCAACTTTTTAAAAAAACTGACCCTAACCCGAACCCGAATAAATCGGGTTAGGGTTAATACAATCGGGTTAACCCGATTTTTTTGTTGTGCATCACTCATCAAAGTGTCACCAACATCGCTTGTTGCCATCTGAAAATGAAACAATCAAAAGAATATTCAAAATGAATTCAAAAAAACATTTACATTTCATAGACAACAAGCAGCTGCTCAATCTAACAACACTGACTTCAAAGGCGTCTTAGCAATTATTATGTGCATTGGGTTTACATAGATAAGAAAATTATCTATATAATTGGGTTTACAATGATCCTGTTTACATAAATTCAAAACCGACCCTAACAGTCAAGCAAATTATGTGCTAATGCTAATGCACTGTACAAAGAGCAACCCAGCTACTTATACTAACTTATGTCTGATCAGTTTGCAGAACTTTTGAACAATTCACACGTATCATGTTTTGACAGAGTCCCATGTTAGAACCTTTTGAACTTTTGAGCAATTATTCAGGCACTTTTGAAATTTTGAACTAACACGTTAGAACAGTCAATGAAGAACTAAAGACTAAATGAGCAATTTTCAAAGCAAAATTATGTCATTGGTGATCACATTTCAATTTTCATTGGTTAATTTGTAGATAAAACGAAGACATGAAAAATTACCCAAAACCGGAAAACCCTAAACAAACGAAAAAATTTAGCTACAAAGTAAATAGAATAGAACTAGGTGGAAAACATAGCAATTACCTTACAGAGAGAGAGGGAGAGATAATCGGTGGCATAGCGCAGGCCAGCAATGCGACGAGGAAGCAGCCGGCGTCGTCGCGTCGAGGAGCACTGAGCAGCGCAACCGAAAGTAGATTCAGAGACCAATTAAATGATGTTTGCGAGCTCCATTGTCATTTAGCAGCAGGAAGAACGAAGAAGCCGAGAGGGATGACCGGATGAGAGAAGAGAAACGAAAGTATAGACGAGAGAGACGAGAGTTCCAGGTTTCGGCTTTCCTGCGACTGCGATGCGAGAGACGGAGAGAGATGAGGCTTTTTGTCCAAAGTGCTGAAATGTTAGTTCCTGGGCTACGAAACGCCGAAACCGAAACTGGCTGGGCTAGACTAGCAAATTACATTGGGCTTGGGAGTTTGGATTGGGGAATAGATAGGAGAGGACTGGGTTGCGTTAGGCTTAGGCAGAGAGAGGATGTGGGCTGGGCCTAGATTGTCGGTTTAGTCGGGTTTCAACCGAACCGAAATTAGTTTCAGTCGTGACAAATCGGGTTGGGTCGGTTCGGGTTCAAATACATCTTCTCCCCTAAAGAAACCAACCCTAACCCGCTTTTTACGGATCGGATTCGGGTCAGAATTCAGGTTTCGGGTTCTAATTTCACCCCTACTCGACGCCAAGCCTAATAAGGTACCCATTAAGCAACAACATCGACTTAGTAAATCTAATGTGGCACCCTTATCTGATCCCAGCATGCATCATAGGATGGTGGGAAGATTGCTATTATTACCACCTCACAAAAACAGGAGAATTACAAGTGTGTCATATTGACTAAAAACCATTATATTGTGTAATTTTCACCATAGTGATTGAAGTGTAAAGGGGTAAAACGCATGATCAACACCTCCTTAAAAGTGTTCCAAGTTAATAACTTGGCCCCCAAGAAAAGCCTTAAGGATTGCTTGTTTGTCAAACAACCTATGGATTTTTTTGTAAAGTTTTAGAAATTCAGGTACTCAATTGCAAAACTCTCAAGAAAGAGACTTGGAGAATTGTGGGAAGGATATCAATGGTATAAAAGTGCTATTGGAGGACCAAATTACTCATGGAAGACAACCATGGACAAAGAAAACACAAAAAGGCATAAAGGACCTAAGTGTTCTAATAGAGGCCTTAGGATGTGTATATCTTTGACTTAAGTCAAATGAAGCAATTTGGATTTTCCCACCATGGGAGAGGTAGCTAAGACTTGATAAATAGTCAAAAATGTTGGGCACATGTATACCAATGAGTTTAAGACAAAGAAACCATAATTAGTGATAAGCAAAATGACATAAAGCAAGGTTAAGCTTATTAAGTGTGTTTTGGTGTACTTAAGCTCATTTAAGGCCATTTAAGTGGCCAATTCACTTATCTATCTCTCTCATATTCGACCCATACAGCCACCACCCTCCTTCACACTTCTTCCATAGCTCCTCCATAGCCATCATACCTCCAAGATTGAAATTGAAGGCAAAAGAAAGCAAGAAAGGGCAATTGGAAGTTATGTGGTGCTAAGACTTGAGTGCACCTAGGATCAAGCTCCAATTTCAACATAGCCATTAAGGTAAGGGTTCTCTGGCTCTCATGGGTTGTTTTTTGCAATTTTCAAACATCTATGGAGCTATGGCTAAGCTTGGAAGAGAGTCATAAGCTTAATGAACCAAGCTTAGTGAGGAGAGTGCACTTATTGAACATTTTGTGACCTAGTGTGAAATGCACAAAGATGACAGTAAAGTGAGGTTTTCTAGAGTCCAAAGTTAGTACTAACTAGTGTTAAAATCCTTCTAAGACCAAGCATTAGCTTGAGGAGGGCTGCCATAGTGATTTGGTTATGTTTATTATGTGTTTTATGGACTAATTTATGGTTATTGTTGCTGCTGCAATTTATGTGTTTGTTGGTTATGAATGGTTGCTGCATTTGGTTGCTATATATATCTTATATATATGCATTGTGGTTTTTTTGTTTTAGTATCTTTGGATGCAGGTTTCAATGATGGTCACATTGCCTATTGAATTCAAGTGTTATCCTTACTAAGTTTCTCAATAAAACTTACTCCCCTTAATTCTGTCATTTCAGGTCCAACAGAAAGATCTTATTCAAACTAACATTTATGGTTTGAGTTTTGATCTGAAATTTTAGGTACATGAACTTCCATATGTCTAGTTGTGATCTGGAAAGTTTGGTGATTTTAGGAGCACATTTAGTATTTTTAATGGTGATACTTATTGTGTTGTGCAGCAGCTATCCAGCATCCTGTTCTAGAGTCCATTGTGTCTCAGGCACTCCCGTAACTTAGGGTCTGTATTTAGTTGATTTAAGACTATTATGTAGTGCATGTATGCATGTACATGTAGTGTATGTAAAATAAAACAAGTATGTGAACATTTGAGTAATGTTTTGGCTATGTATGTAATGTGGTGCATAGCTGCCTAAGTGTGAATGATAGGCTACTTAATTGTAAATTCTATTTTGGCCACATAAAGTTGTTAAATACAAGAGCATGTATTTCCTATGTGTAATGGACATATATGGGGTAGCTTTGGAGGGCTTTCCCCTTGAAAATGAAGTGTTTGCACACTTATGAAATTTTGTATGAGCAAAATGATCATAAAGTGACCAGAATTTTGACTCTGCACTTAAAGTTCTATATCTCCCTGTGTAGAAGGAATTTGAAATTTCTGAATTTGAAGCCCTGTAGCCAAAGATATGACATTACAAAGTTGGCTAAGTTACTGTTTATTTGGTCAAAATTTTGTAACAAATTTAAAAAATTCATAACTTGATCCATAGGTAGGCTATTGATGTAAAACAAATTTTCTTGGTTTGCTCCAAGTCTCTACTTGATAATGGAGCAAAGAAAAAAGGGGTTACATGGCTAGAATAATACAGTTTATTAGTAGAAGTTACAGGTGCAGTGGCCGGTCGCTAGAACTTAACAAAATTGCCTAATATGTGGTAGCCAAGATTAAGACTTGTGCTAATGTTTTCCTTCCTTGCTGCCATGGTATGCATGAAATGTGAATATGTGTGTGATGGTTGGACCAATATGCATGTATTTACATAGTGCCTAAGAGGACCACTTGGGTATGCACACTAAGGGTAGTGTTTTGACGGCCTATAGAACATTACCAATCTTGGGAGTCTAAATGTACAATTTTGGCACCAGAATTGGACTACCCCAGAGTGAGTAACTGCTATATTTGCCTATCACTTGCCTGGATATTACTTATGCAATTAACATTCTGAGTCAATACATGCAAGTTCCTACTAAGGACCATCTTTAAGTAGCTGATTGAGTTTTGCGTTATATCAAGAGTAGTCCAAGACAAGGTTAAATGTTTCCATCCAACAATGATATACAATTAAAGGGATCTTATGATGCCGATTAGGGAGCATGCCTGATAACTAGAAGGTCTGTAACTGGATATGACACCACACTTAGTTTTGCGCCACTCTCTTGGAAAACAAAAAAGCAGTCAACTATTAGTCGTTCCTCAGTTAAAACTGAATGTCATGTAATGGCAGTTGCAACTAGTGAACTCTTATGGCTCAAGGTGTTACTACAAGACTTGACTGTATGTCATCCATAACCAATGCATTTGTTTTGTGACAACCAAGATGCTCTACATATAGTTGCAAATCCAGTCTACCATAAAAGAACAAAACATATCAAGATGCGTTGCCACTTTATTTAAGAACATGTTCAATCAGGAGAACCACTAAAAAGCCATATTCGCACACAATTACAACTAGTAGACATCTTCACCAAGGCACTTGGCTTTGATCAATTTAATAAACTCTTAAGCAAGCTAAATTCCTTAACCCTCCACACTCCAGTTTGAGGGGGGATGTTGCAAGTAGTTGCACTCCAGTGCTAGCATGCAAATCAAGCAAATATTTTTCATGTTCATCTTATTATTTAACTAGCAGTAAGTTGATAAGGAAGAGTTGTATAGGGGGTGACTACCCTTTTTCCCTAGATATCTCTTGTTTATTCTTGCATTTATCTGTCACTGATAGTTGTTTCTATAAAAGCCCATTTAATGCAAGTTGTAAAATGTGAAAAGCAATATAGAAGTCTTTTCTTATATTTTTTCAGAATATGAGATTTATGGCTGAGGCACCAGTAACGAATGTTGACTTGCTAAGGGAAGGTGGGGATAAATGTGGTCAAAATATTGAGTCCAACGTAGAGCATGAAGGTTTTCATAGCGGCGATGAAAATGCAACTCAACTTAGAATCAAGGACTTGGATGTATAGCAAGATTGTGAAAAAAATTAATTAGCCATAGTAGCAAAGCAAGATAAGTCTTCAGATCATGGCCAGGAAAATAGTAAAAGTTTTGAACATGAGGTTAATAATCATGAAAGGAAGGTTTCTAAACTAATCAAGGTATTTTTTATCATTGTAATTCATTTGCTTTGGGAATTTTAGAGACTTGTGACAAGGCTAAGAAGCAAAGGTAGGGGCGAAAGAATAAGGGATCAATGTCAAAAAGTTCAATGATGATATATGAGTTGAAAAGATTGCAATGAGGTATTAAGGACTAGATTTCTATTATTATTCTTTCTTGGGGTGTTGGGTAACATAACTCTTGGGGTTAAAGTTTGTAATTTATTGTAGTTGGGGGTGTTTGGATCTTTAAAGTTAGGGGGATTTTTTTAGGATTTCAGGTTTGAAAGAATGATGTAGTTACTGTGATTGGTAAGCAAGTCTTAGGGGGTCTTGGTCCAAAATCTTTCTAGTATTTTTGTATTCTATTCATTTTAATAAGATTTATTTTAGCCGTTAAAAAAAATAGCAAAGCAAGATGCAGAAGAAGAATTTTTTGGGTGGAATATAAGAGAATTTAGTTAAAATTTGGTTCTAAAAAAATAATCTTGGACATATTTCTTTCTCTTGATTCTTGCATTTTAGTTTGAGCGATGCAAATAAAAAGTTCTTTTCAGGTCCTGAAGATAAGAAATTTGTTTTATATGAAGAAATTGTTCAATTGCTATTATTGTGAAATGGGTTTATGGTGAAAAAGTGCACAATTTGTATTAAGTTTTGTTGGATCTGTTGAATTTTTGAATTATTCGTGGAGAATTGGGTGGGTAGGAGTGGGTAGGAGGAAAAGAGAACATGGTGTCTAGGGTGAGATGAAAACAGTGATTGAATTGTTAGATTTATAAGTTTTAGGGTGTTAGATTTATAAGTTTTAGAAGGAGAAAGAGAACATGGTGTTTGGGGTTAGATGAAAACGGTGATTGAATTGTTAGATTTATAAGTTTTAGGGTGTTAGAAGTATGATGAAGAAAATTAGCTGCTGTGTTGCGATATTTTTCTGATGCCACTGTTTTTGCTCCGGTGTATACTATCCCATACCGCACAAAGTTTTAATGCATATGGTCAACATTGCATGAGTTTTTAACCAATACAAAAATGATGAGTTCTTAAAAGACACAATTAAGGCCATGAAAGACAAATGGATTTTATATTTCAGTATTATACCCCCGATCTATTTACTTGTATTTGCACTAGACCCAACCGTCAGAATCACGGGTAGACAGCAGCTATTTGAGGGTTATTATAGTTTCTTAAAAATGGCACATATTTCTGTTCATGCTATAACTGCCTCTATTGATAAGCACTTGTGAGAGTTATTTAAGATTTATGCCGACCGGCATAAGGATAAGGTTGGAAATACTACTTCATCTACCATCGGGTCTTCAACATTGTCGGGCTCATTATCATTCAATCCAGCTGAACAACTCCTCAAACGGCCCCGTGCTGCAGCATTCGGTCTTACTGAAGTGGACGCATACTGCAACTTCGTTTAAGAGAATAGTGAGACCGACATTCTAGAATGGTGGAAAGCAAGAAGCAACAAATTTTCAATACTCTCCATAATTGCCAAAGAAGTTCTAGTTGTTCCCGTCTCAACCATTGTATTTGAGTCCACTTTCAGTGCTGGGAAGCGTGTAATTTCAGATAAACGTGCACGGTTATCAGCAGATGCAGTTGAAGTTTGTATATGCAACCGTGATTGGGGTCTTGCAGCTTTAAGATTACAAGACCACAAGAGTTCCAACGAGAAAAACCCCGATGAGATAGATGATTAAATCCACAGCTTGCTCACTGTTTTTTTACTTTGTATTTGATCTGATTTTGCTGTTTAGCACAGATCGTAGCTTTTATTTTGCATTTACTTTTATAGAACTTTTTGCTATTGACTCATGTAAAGCCCATTCCATGTTATGCAAGTGCCATTTGGCTTTAAAATTAATAAAATTTCACACTGGTGATGGTGTTTTACTCTTAAAACTAATAGTTTTAAAAAACTTGGTATTAAAATCAATTTTTAAAAATATAAATTAAAATTAGAATTAAAAATTAAAATTAAAATTAAAAATTGCGGGCCAAGGATCGGATTCGGCTTAGCTCGGCCTAGTACCGGGTCAGGCCCGGCACGGACCCGGCACGTCTTAACCCGGATCGTGCCCGGGCCCAATAAACACAGGACCGAGCCCGGTCGGACCGAGTCAGCCCACTGTGCATCAGTACTCATGACTAGCATGCCACCGCTTCTTTAACTTATTCTCTTTTATTGTTTCCTTTATCCATGTTTGTCATTTATGGTTAGATCTACACATCATTTTATTGTTTAACTAACTTTATCTAATGTTATCTATCAAACTTTATGATGGATGCAATTTCTTTCAAATCTTGGAGTTCAAAAGTGATATGATACTCTCATAAAGTAGATCTTCAGTTGGAGGCGGTAACGATAGATTTAGGTTTTCTTTTTTGTTCACTAGAATTTTGGTTCTACTGGAGTGTAATGATGCTTAACAACAGATATGGAAATGCTTGAATAAAATAAATTTAGTTTTCTTTCTAGGTTTTATACGTAATCTTTTTAGTTTTATATATAGTCTTGTTAAGATCTCTGATATTTGGTTGGTTCTAGTGTTGTTTGGTTCTTGTTTGCTTGGTTTAGGCTTATTTCAATTATTTGTGAGTTATATACTCTAAATTTATTCTAGCTTACTTGGAATGTTCAGCTGAATTTAATTTTCTTCACTTTACTCAGTGTTGCAGAAACAAGTAGATTTTTTATAATTAATTTTATATTCCTATTGCCCCTTAAAATCTCATTTTATCATTGATTTATAAAATATCGTTTGACGCAGTTTTAATTGAAATGAACTTACCTTGTAAAAAAGAATATGAAAATAACGGGCGATTTTACTTATTTAAGTGATTATTTTCAACGGATTATTCTTTACTGCTATACTATAAGGATTAATAGCATAATAAACTTTAGTTCAATCTTGGAAGACGGGTAGAACCCTAAGCAGAAGCGATGAAGCGAGCTCTGCTTAGGAATGTGTCTCTAGTGGCTGGAGAGTTGCTTCTTCCTCCCAAATTCATCTCAAGTCCCAAACCCCGAGGCGTAGCTTCTGTTTACTCTTCTCTAAGATTCTGCTCGTACTCGTCCGACTCCTCCATCACCAGCAAATTGGCGCCAACCCAGAAGCCGAAGGACTCTGTCATGGATGCTGATGATGATGTTAGTAAAGATGGTCCGTGCAATCATCCATTTTTCTCTCCTCTTCTGTCATGGGAATTCGAGCTTAGAGAAAAATTGAAGCAGGGAATCGTGGAAAGTGAAAATTTGGGAAGTAATTAATTTTTCTTTCCTTTTCTTTTCTTTTTTTCTTTTTGCAGAGTTGAAAATGCGAATACGGAAGTTCTTCGATGGCGACGAGTCGGCTCTTCATTCGGTTATTGAGGGGGTCTTAAAGCGAAAGCTTTCTGGGAAACACGAGGAAAGCGATGATGAGTTGATGAAGGAGTTGGGTGGCGGATCCGAGGATGATGTTCGGGACTTGGATTCAGACGCTGAGTTTGATGAATCGGCCGACTCTGAGACTGATCAACATTGATTTCCAGTATGTAAGCAAAGCTAAAATTACTGAAAACAGGTGTTATTCTGATCCTTATACTAATGTCAAGGAAAACGAAAAAGGCTTTTGTTTCTTGTTTCTTTGTTTTTTTCTGATTCTGACGTAGTGGATTGATGGTCTTAGTTCCTGTAAATTATGAGTTCCTATAATGATTGAAGTGGCTTTTACTTTTCTTGTTTCTGGTTCTGTCTTAGTGGATTGATGGTCTTGGTCTCTGTAGATTATGAGTCTATATAATGATTGAAGGGGCTTCTAGGTATGGAATTGTTTGAACATTCTATGGTACATGAATGGCCAGAATCCTGACATGGAATTGTTTCCTGTTTGATTTATTGCAGTACTTTGTTTCTAAGAGGACAAGATAGCTGAGGTGATTGTTCTTTTTACTTTGATGAAACCTGAGCTGGTGAAAGTAGGAAGTGTCTTCTTTGATCTTTAGGAAGAATTTAGGAAGAGGGAAGTTGATGAAAGTGAAATTGCATTGGAATTGTTCATCTAGGTAATAAATACATACATACATATATATATATATATATATTTGTAGATAACACATGAAAACTTGTTAGCTCATTAGCAGAGAAAGGACAGGATTCTGTACCTCCTATAGAAATGAACAGAGCTAGGAATGTGTTGGAAATGATGCAGGAAGCTACTGCTACTGAAACATCGTCGTTGATGCACCTAGAGGTGTAGAGCGCCCGGATACCGGTTGCTACCACTTGTGGAACCATTTTCAGTGGAATCAAGAATGATGATGATTCGAAGGAAACTGAATTAGGAAACTGAATTGAAAGGATTATCTTATGCAGTGATTGCATCCTGGGGTGGAAGAAGGTCCCAAGGGTTTGGTTGTTTGTCAATTAAATGGCACATGAGATCAAATGGTGTTTGGCAGAATGGAGAGGAAGCAGTTCCTCAGATTGAGAAAACAATCGGACAAGGGATGGCACAAGGAATAAGTGTGTTGGTTTCCTACTGCGTCCCTTTGTCCATTCATGGAAGCAAGAACGGAAATGGTGATTTAGTCTATCATTGACTGTACCCGTTTCTGCTTAAGGTTGAAATCGAATGAGAGAGTCGAACCAAGTAATAAGCCAAGCAATTACTCAAGCTTTGCTTGAAATGAGGATTGAAAAATCTAAGCTTAAGACTAGATTGGAAAAATAAGTGAACGAACCATAAATAAGCTTTGATAACATAGTAAGTCAAGTTTAGTTTGAAATAAATTTATTTCAAGTATACTGATTTGTTCAAGCTTAGATTGAAGAGGGTATAGAAAATTCATAAACGAGATTAAAGAGGATAAGGAAGATTGATAAGCCGGCACTAAATCAAGTCAAAGTTGAGATCTTTGTTGATACTAAAAAATGTAATGTTTATTATTATTCTCCTTCGTTCGAGTTAAGGATGTTCGTCTATGGGGCAAAAACACTTTTGTCAAGAATGGGATTCGAACCCATGCCCTTTCGGACCAGTACCTGAAACTGGCGCCTTAGACCAACTCGGCCATCTTGACCGTCTAACCTCGGGTAGTTTCAAGTAGTTTAATTATGAACAGATAAAATTCCACTTTCCCTTCCCTCTTTTGGTTTCTTGAAAATATAAAATCAAGGTCATTTAAAACATAATGCTCAATATGCATAATAATTACTCGAGTTGTATTTTTTGATAAAATAATTTTTAAAATTTTTCCTTGCCTAAAAAAAGGGAAAACCAACAAAAATACTTTCTTTTTTCCAGAAATTGCCTGGGTTGCTATCTGTCTTTTTGAGGTTTTCTGGTGAAAATATGGCTTTTGGTACAAAAAAAATGTTTTAAAAGTGATTTTTGAATTTCTAAAAGTGTAAAGTTTTAACTGATATATAAGTTGAAATTAATCTCTAAGAATAACTTATCAATAATCCCCTTAATACGTAAATTACCCAATCAAGCCACCATGTATATCTTCACATGTTTGGTTGTGGATTCAATATTATTTGAAGTTTAATATTCTATACTCTTTGATTATCACTTAACTAACTTTTTTTTTCATAAATTGGTACTCTTTTTATCATTCTTTAAAAATTTATAGTAGCGAAGAATGTTAGAAGCATTGCAAAAATAACAAATAGAACAACGATATTTTTGGTTGGCCCAATTCTGCGACCAATGTTTTTCTTTTTTAGCTAAATAAATTATTGAAGTTACCGAATTAGCTCAAACCACCACTTGACTATAAATTATCAGAATATTTCTTTTCCTAGATGAGGTATTCTATTTATACCAAGGCAAAAAAAGGTTGGTTCAATTAGGTCATTTATATTTGTTTTTGGACGAAATAAACCACTAATATTAATAAGCCAAAATGCCCATTCTCTATTAAACTTAATATTTTTCTACATTTTAATAAGCCAAAATGCCCACTAATATTTGGCTTAATTGTACTTATTTTTCATTCATATTATAAAAGTTTCTTTAGATGCTTTTAAGCTATTAGAATAACATTAATTGCATGATATAGCACGTTGAGGGAAAAATAGTCAAAGCAAGAAAAATGACTTTTCAAAAATTTAAAAACATATTACAACAAGAATGCGTGAAACGAAAAGCAGGTACCCTTGAGTCGTTGGTATAAAACTTGACCTCACAGTTTGTTATTGTGACGAAGCCTTGAGAGCCGTTGGATGAGTGGAATCCAAGTGGTCCCTAAGTATTCAGTGGACCTCACGAGTCTATTACCGAAAAATTACGATAAGGGTAATAAAGTCATTTTTTGAAGTCATAAATTTTATAAGAGATTTTGTAAGATACATAACGTCACAGCCAATTATACACTCCACTTAAGTCTACTAGATATTGTTGGAAAATGATGTATTTAAAACAAGTTAGTATTTGAATCGTGACCAATCACGATGATATCTTTCATGCCAGGCAGATTAACACCTGATCGGGAAATAAGTGCCTTCAGAAAATTGAAACAGTATCTCTGTTAGCCAGATGAGTTGGCAAAGCAGAGCATCTGTTCTGGCCAAGGTGAGGATTCGAGCGATGACCGTACTGTCCACGAAAAAATCATAATTTAGAAGTGGTTGAATTATAGTCCAAGCTTTTCGGATTTTGCATGGTAGAGATTTCATCTCTCAAGCTTCTCCATAGCAACTTTCTCTACCTTATACTCAGGCACATAGACAGGGGTAATGGTGAACATTGAGCCGGGTCAAGACCGGCCTAACTCGGGATCAGCTCGCGTCAAGTACGGCCCAGGCACGGTCAAGCCTAGCACGGCACGGGCCTGATTAAAATCCGGCTAAAGGTGGGCTAGTTACGGGCTACCATGAGAGGAGGGACGCAAGTGGGCTCGGCACGGCCCAAAATGGAATTAGGCCCGGCACGGATAGAGATTGGCAAGAGACCGGCCCGGCATGAGGACGCGCAACGGTCGGGTGGCAGCCAACGTTCCAAAAATTCAAAAAAAAAGGGCAAATTACACAATTAGTCCTTCTAACGGCTGGCAGCCGTTTTTTGAGCCCATAAATTATTTTTTTGCCCCCTCCAACAACTATTTTGTAAGGGTTTTTAGTAAAAAAAAAAGATAAGGCCTTCCCCAATAAATGAGGAGGCCATTTCCACTATTTCTTCACACCAATCTTAGCAATCTCTCATTCTCTACTAATATATTCTCTCATTTCTTTGAAGCACTCAATATTATTTTCTTCATTCTCCATCAATTCTCAATTACTTTCGAAGCTCGTGATCTACTCAATTTTTCCTCACACAAATGGCATCAAGAGGAAAGAGAAATGCCTCAAGCTCTTCATCCCGCATCGATTTGAGGTCATTTTTCCGTGGCCTTTCCCGATTGGCGACCTGTGGGACTCATATCCAACAAACTGACAATAACGAGCAATTCGATATGAGTCAATACGACTTGGGGCTCGACGATCAACTTTCTGATGATGACGTTGAGGAGGTGGAGCCAACGGCAGCAGGGAATGTTAATAGAGAAGATGGCTCTGAACAAACCCCGACAAAGCCATCAAACCGAACTTCCGCCACAAGGTAAGACGTCGAGGCTCACCACATGGGTTTAGAAGTATTTTGACCAAGTTTTTGCAAAGGATAGTCATGAAAACGATGCGAGTTCGCACATTGTAAACATTGCAAGCAAAAGCTCGCGCACAAGAAGAACTCTGGCATAAGAACACTGAGACGTCACATGGAATGTAAGCATCTGAATTTATGTCTAGATGCAGCTACTAGTACCGGCGGTCAGACACAGTTTGTAAGTAGTGCCGGCGGATCAAGTATTTTTAAATTTAATCAAAAAAATTGTAGAGAATATATAGTAGAATGGATGATGTTAACTGAAAAACCATCTACACAATCGGAAGATAGACACATGGAAAAATGGATTACATCATACTTGAACTCTGCTTTTAAAAGAACATCTAGGACTACTGCTAGGAGGGAGACATTTAAAATTTATGAAGTTGGTAAATCAAACTTACAAGCATACTTCCCTGCTTTTGATCATTCTATCTCATTCACTAGTGACATGTGGACTTCACCACTAGGACAAGATTATTATTGTATAACTGCACATTGGATTGATGATAGTTGGGTCATTCAAAAACGTATCATTTCATTTAAGTGGATGGAGGTCGATCATACTAATTGGAACATATTCAATGTAATTTCAAAAAGTTTAAAAGAATTTTTTTGTCATGACAAGGTTTTTAGCATAACATTTGATAATGCATCAAACAACAATGTCGCGGCTGAGACATTGAAGAAATCACTAGAACCTGTCCGTGATGCCACATTTTTTCATATTAGGTGTGTATGTCATATTTTAAACTTAGCTGTCCAAAAAGGTCTTCAAGTTTTGAGTAATGAAATTACTCTAATTAGGTGGGCAATCCATTATTTTAAGTCAAGGACCAAAGTTTTTAAAGAGTTTAAGCAATATTGTCTGGAAAATGGTATCGATTTTAGTTGGAAACGTTTTAAACTTGATTGTCCTACCTGATGGAACTCGACTTATGAGATGTTGATGGATGCGATGCTATTTGCTGCACACATGATATGTTTTATAAATGTCAGAGAAAATAAAACGATTTTGAAACAAGAGATGTGGGATAAACTGTCAAAATTGGCTGTTGTGCTGCGATATTTTTATGATGCCACTGTTTTTTGCCCTGGTGTATACTATCCCACATCGCACAAAGTTTTAATGCATATAGTCAACATTGCATGGGTTTTTAACCAATACAAAGATGACGAGTTCTTAAAATACACAATTAAGGCCATGAAAGATAGATGGATTTTATATTTCAGTACTATACCCCCGATCTACTTGCTTGTATGTGCACTAGACCCGACCGTAAGAATCACAGGTACGCAACAGCTACTTGAGGGTTATTATAGTTTCTTAGAAATGACACATATTTCTGTTCATGCTATAACTGCCTCTATTGATGAGCACTTATGAGAGTTATTTAAGATTTATGCTGACCGGCATAAAGATAAGGTTGGAAATACTACTTTATCTACCATCAGGTCTTCAACATTGTCGGGCTCATTATCATTCAATCCAGCTGAACAACTCCTCAAACGGCCCCATGCTGCAGCATTCGGTTTTACTGAAGTGGACGCATACCTTAACTTTATTTGGGAGAGTAGTGAGACCGACATTCTAGAATGGTGGAAAGCAAAAAGCAACAAATTTCCAATACTCTCCATAATTGCCAAAGAAGTTCTAGCTGTTCCCGTCTCAACCGTTGTATCGGAGTTCGCTTTCAACGCTCGGAAGTGTGTAATTTCAGATAAACGCGCAAGGTTATCACCAGATGCAGTTGAAGTTTGTATATGCAACCGTGATTGGGATCTTGCAGCTTTAAGATTACAAGACCACAAGAGTTCCGACGAGAAAAACCCCGATGAGATAGATGCTTAAATCCACAGCTTCCTCATTATTTACTTACTTTGTATTTGATCTGATTTTGCTGTTTAACACTCTTAAAACAAGTAATTATAAAAATATAAAGATAAGCTTAAAATAACAAAATCTAACGAGATCCTATATGCGCTAAGATTATCAGAAAAGTTAATTAGTACCAACCGAGCTAATTATAAATGCAAGATTCATGCAACCAACCCTAACTAGATGAGATTAAGGCTTAGTTGATTGATTAATTGATCAATTATTTTTATTTTAACTCTAAAATTTTATATCATTCAAACGCTTATCTTTAAATTATTTCCAAAAAAAAGTAACGAATCCTTTTTAATTTTCTGTTTAGAAAAGGAACCACAAAATATTTATAAAAATTCATTTTTTAAAGAACATAGTTTATGTTTACTGACATTACACAATGCTACCTTTTAATCTAATAAAATTTTATAAGATAATAACACAAAGATTAGAAAAACCTACTGCTTTTTTTTTTCTTTAACTTATTAACTAATTTTCCCCATTAAGCACCTTTTAGGAAAATAAGATCAAAAGTACCTATATTAAGGAAAAATGATATGTTATCATACGTATTAGAGGAAAAACTCATGAAGTAGGAGCACGTCGATTTGGAGGGCTAAGAATGGGCTATTATGCTGCCTCTTTCCCAAAACCAAGTTCTCGTTAGCCAACCTTCCTTAAATTTCGTTAATTTAACATATCGACAATAATATTTTTATATTATTTTATTTTAATATCAATTTGTAAAAATATAAAATAAAATTAAACTTAAAATTAAAAACTAAAAACTAAAAATTAAAACTAAAACTTTAAATAAAAATAAAAATTTAAAATTTAAAATTAAATGGGCCAGCTTGAATTCGGCCCACTGTGCAATTGTAAACAGGGGGCTGGGGGTGTCTCGCCCCCTAAGCCCTAATATTTTTACATACATACATACATATATATAGAATGTGTATTTTATGAATTATTTTAAAAAAATTAAATAATAAAAAATATAAATAAAAACACAAACAGTAAACAAAGTAAAAGATACTAATTTTTAACTTTTTAAGTAAAATTTATGCCCAATATTAATATATTAACCTCAATTTTTTTATTTGCAGTTGAATTAATTTTTTTATGTTCTTATTATCAGATCAATTAAATGGCTTGTTAAAGTCAAATTAGATTTGACTTACGATATAAGGAAAAGACAAGTGGTCATACTAGTTTACACATAAAGGCTTATATAGTTTATCTTTGGAGCATATGAAATCTAGGTAGAGAGATTTAACAAAATAGTGAGAAACAAAATAACTTGTAGTAATAGAGAGTTGTGAAGCATTATGTAGCAATCTTTTTTTTTTTACTTTTTTTTTAATTTTTTGACTTGTATGTTATTGATTCTATCTAGTGAGTTTGATCATAAATTTTTTCGTTCATTCAAATAGTACATGATTCCTATTGCTGTATTTGATTAAAAAAAGTGTTACTACTGCCACAATGTTTTTTGTAAGGTGGAACTTGCAATTACAACTTCTCTATCCACCATGCTGCTCACTGCTCAATTCATTAGACTTATTTTTTCAATTTTTGTATTTCTTTATATTTTTATTTTTATGATTAATTTTATTTAATTTCATATTAAAATTGCTACATAACTGTGGAGATTAAAATTAGTAAAGTTTTAATATTTTTAATCATAAGAGCTCTAACTATAATTTTAGTATATTTGTTCTAAAATTTGAATGAAGTTACACATATATAATTCCTTCATCCCACCCCTCAATTTTGAAATCTTGGCTCGGCCCTTACTTATAGTTGTAACAGAAAATAGAAAACAAAAATCGAAGAAAATTAAAGCAGTAACTAATCACCAAAAAGAAGAGAAACTGAAAGTATATATACTTCTGGGATGCTTCTCGAAAAGTTTTTCCACTCTTTGTCCCTGGTAGCCTCATAGCATAAATTGAACTGAATTGTCCAAATTGATTTGAGGGGGGAGGACGTAGAGAAGGGGTTTAGGGATTTGATTGGTGGTGCAGTGAAACTCAGAATCTAAAATCAAAGGTATCACGAGACCATTGGCAGTAGGAGGGACCCCAACCCCAAGCCCATCATCATCATGGGTTCTTGTTTGTGCCTGATGGAAACCTTAACATTATTCGAGCCTATCAATTTAAATTAAAATAGACTTTTTAACTGGGACTATTCATTAAATATTCGAGCCTATCCATTTTAATTTAAATTAGCTCAATTCAAATAAATTAATTTTATTTGAACATTTTTTTCTCAAAATTAAAATTATTTTAAGACCAATATTATGTAGATGTAATAATATATAAAATGATAAATTTTTTATGATGTTTAAGAAATTAAAAAAAATTAATAACATTATAAAAGTTTGTTATTCAATGGATTATTACATAACAATTTTAAATAAATAGAACCTAAGTTGAAGTAGAGGAACTATAACATAAATAACCAATTCCACACTCCATTTTATTCTACCTAAAGCCAATTGTAAAAGCAAATACGCAATTTACCTCATATTCTTTAAATTATTTATTTCAAATTTTGTATCATTTATTTTCAGCCAAACCCAAATCTTTGCACAATTTCTACATTGGTAAGTTACTTTAACATATTACCTCTAAAACTATTATTTTAGTATTTATTTTTTTCTATATTTCTTAATTAGGATGCAAAAATAGAAGCATAAAATGACAAAAAGTAAACTTGTTCTCTCTTTTTATTTTTTAATTTCTGCATAAAACCTAAACATCTAAGCTAATATGAGAGAGATAGTGGCTAGTCTTTTTCTCTAAGAGGTGAAGCTGTAAATCTTGTTTCCTAGATGAGGGTAATTTTAAACTTACCTACTTATATGGGGTGTTTTGTTTAGGAATGACAAAATATGACTTGACCCAATAATCTAGCCTGATCCATTTGAACCCAAACCCAACCTAACTCAATTTAATAAAAAAAGCTAATGACATGAACCTGACAATACCCAACCCGACTTGAACTCAAACCCGACTGAAGTAAAACCCAAGAAAACCTAAACCCAAATGACCTCAAGGTATTAAACACCATTACCGCTAGGTATACCGCACTTCAAATTTTTAAGATATGCTGCATGACATATCATGCAGTATATTATTACCGTTTTCATAAAAAATTAAATATTAGAATATTATTTTAAGATGATATAAATTCAATAATATTTTTTTATATGTATTCTAATTTTTCTCATCATAATGTGTCAAACATAAATAAAATATACTTGATAGAAGATATTTTTTTTAATACAATAAACATAAAAAATGTTATATAGATATATAAAATAAATAATATTCAAAAAGAAACTAATTTATTGATATAAGAGAAAAAAAAATAATACTTTAATAATAACAACATGCTTTCTAATACCAAATTGATTTCCTAGGTTGCTCAAAGTAACCATTAAATTTTTATGTTAACTAAGAAAAGTAACCAAAAGAATAAAAAAAATATTTATTTTATGATATGTGTATCAATTATATTTTAATATTTTATATATTTATGATATTTTGATGTAAAATGATAAAAAAAATCTCATATGCATCCGGGAACAATAAACTATTATGGTATGTATCTCACAATATTTGTGGTATACTGTAATTTTTGGACAAAACCTACACAAAAAGTGAGCGGTATATGAAATACTGTGAAATACCAAGGTATACCGCTCGATAAAATAACAAAATATGAAAATATTTGTACTGGATAATGCTTATCCGCGGTAAATGGTATACCACATGGTATACTGTAATATTTAACTCCATGAATGACCCAAACTCAAAATATCTGAACTTAGAATAACCTGAACCCAAAATAACCCAAAGCCAAAATGACCTAAGTCCAAGACTAACCTGACCTGAACCTGAAATGGTTCGATGACTAAACCTGACATAACCCAGTTTTAACCCAAATAAACATAAATATATGGTCGTCAATGATTTAAATAATTGTGACTTTTTTATATAATGCTTAATTTTATAAATTACACATCAATTATGACCACACAATTTAAGAAACTTTAAAATGGTATTAAAATATTTTTTATTTAAGGGTCTTTGAAGAATAAATTAACAAAATAATATGCTTTGCTTATAAATTATTTTAAAGCATATAACTGACACACTAAATCTCATCTGATAGTTAAATTAGACATTGACTAATCTAGATCAAGTAACAGTAGATCTATTTAGGGAAAATTCCATTTGCCGCTAAAAAATTTTCTTTTCATTTTTTTCGGTAATTTTGCACAAATTTGTTGAATTGTTGGATACTTGGATTGGATTAGTTGTATGGATTTCAAATTTTAGGTTTACCGCACAAACTTTAATTGGTATATATACAATATTAATTTAATATATTTAATTGTTTTAAATCAGGGTAATTGAAATTTGATTCAATTAATTTCAAATGTTTCAAATTAGCGTATTTTTATGTCTAGTCAAATTAATTTTTTTAATAGTTTTTTCTTCCACTATTATTAACATTCCCACATTGCCCCATATTACCAATATTTCTGTCTTATCTTAGTATTAATGATAAATAAAAGATTAGTCTTTAATTATTTATCTCTAAATTTGAATTTAATTTACCATAAACCCTAAACTCAAAACCCTAAGACCCAAAACATTTACTTTAACCTAAACCATAAGTCTTCAATCCTAACCATAAATACTATACCTAAACCTAAATCCTAAACCCTAACCCTAATTGAAACCTTAACCTTAACCACAAATTCTCAATCCTAACCTTAAACCCTAACCTTAAAACCATAAACCCTAAACCTTAACACTTAATTTTATTTCTAACTTTTATCATAAACCTTAACAATTAATTCTAACATTTATCCTAAACCTTAACTTTCCCCTTTTATTACCTTTCATATTTAATGATTTTTATATCTGTGGCTTCCATATTTAATAACTTTCCCTTTTTAGGAATATCCATATTTAGTAAGTATCAAATTCAAAGACTTTTAAGTATGTTTCCATCTGGGGCACTATTGTTTTTTTTTAACTTCAATATTCAACTCTAATTAAATCACTTTGCATTATTTTACTTGTCAAGAATTACAGTACAAAAAAAAACACTAAAAGTCATTTAATTAGTCTCTTTGAATAACAATGACTAATACTTATATATCCTCCTTTCAATGTATCATTTTGGTCATTATATGAAGTTCATAAATATGTTACTACGTCCATTCGGTATTTAAATGCATTCCAAAATTAACTAAATTGACAATTTTAAATTATTTATGTTTATAATTATCAAATCTTTTGACTTAATGCATTTTAAAATGTATTTCTAATGTCATTCAAACATGTCATACAGTTCCAATTATACTGCCTAGTAATGAGTAACATTTTAGAAGAATATCTAATATATTTTTGTGGCAGAACATCCATAAATTTACAAAAAAAAAAATTATGGAAGACTTATTTGAGATGGATGATGAATATAAGAAAAGATATATTTTTTAATTAAAATGACAGAAATATAATGGTAACAATTTTTAGTTTTTTCTTTTATTTTAAAAGAGTGATGACCTTCTCTCATTACATTTTTTTCCCATATTTTTTATTGCTATTTTTCTGCTAAATTTGTGATTCTATTTATTTGTTCTAACTCTTTTTCTCATAATGAAGTCATAAACCATTTATATTTTAATCTATTTACCAATTGAGTTACATGTGAGTTTATTTTGTCTAAATTTCGGATTTGGCATTTCATTTAAGAAAAAAATTGGAAAAATTAGGAGATACTTGTTGCAACTTAACCTTGAGTTTTCCTATTGTATTTTATGGTTTAGAGGCAAACCAATGTAAAGTAATCTAATTCTAAAATGTTATAAAAATTAAATAAAGAAGTTGAAAATTAAAACAATAGTGACTTAGATAAAAATTCACTTAAACTTTGGTGTACAATTTTTCGTTTTACCTTTTTATCCGAGTGACGAAAAAGACACATTCGCCGGTGAGATGCCCTTTAGTTTGGCAAGAATACTCTATATAAGTAAATAAGTTTGAAACTACCCTTTAGTTTGGCAAGAAAAAATAATTTTAAATATCCATTAATTATAAAAAATTGCTAAACTCACTGAAACTCCAAAAAGATAAACATCATAGAGTTTATGACAGACATACCTATTGGCTTGCATTTGTGAGGCTCAAAAGAATCGGAGGCTCGTTCACATTTCCCAGAAGCAGACTCGCAGATGGAACAGAACATGTCATCGGAATTGAAACTAACATCGAACCCGCGACGCAGAGCATTCAACAAATCCATACTCCCGTTCTGCAAAGCGTCATAAGCGTTCCTATTGACCTGGACTCTGATGCCCCATTCGCAGTCGTGAGGTCGCTCCAAATCCCAACTGTTGACCCACAAAGCCTTCACGTCGCCGCATGAAAATGTATTGCCATGCCGGAAATTATGGACGGGGTAGTCGATGCACCTATAGAAGAGACTGAGATTTTGGTTCGTCTCGGAATAGCGCACCAAATTAGGATCACCCAAGTTCATTCCATCCCAGCCATTCCACGGGCAAGGACTTTCCCAGAGCTCCTCATGAGCCACCGTCACCGAACCACCCGAACCCGATTGATTCACTTGCAGAACCCGGAACCGATTTCTTGGAAAATTGATTGACGGGTTCGAACCCGAATCATTGCAGCGCATCAACCCGAAACCCTTTACTTTACACGGATTATCCGGAGGATTCGTTGGGCTGTCCAACCAGAAGGGAAAATGAAGGTTCGACAGTCCTCCGCAAGTAAAAGGAACGGTTACAATACCAGCTGTCTCTGAAGCCGCGAGATTCCGGGAAACGGATGAGGGAGATGAAGACGGTGGCGCTGGCCAAGTAAAGAAGTGGCCACTGCATAGGCATTTTGTAAGAGTTCCGAGTGGTGGGTTTCGGGAAGAGGAAAGGATTGGTAAGAGCTTGTTTCCATGTTTCTGTATTTTAAATAATTATATACGACTCAAGGGTCAAGAGTCATGACTCAATGACATAATTTATAAAAAAAAAAAAACAGAGACTCGATGATATTGAATGCTGAGCAGAATAGAATTCCTGCTTCTTTTTAAAATCAGTAATGATAAACATCTTGATTAATATAAATAAATCAGGAGTATCCTTCATCCGTAGACCAAAAGTAATTTTTTTTGGGAGTATTGTCAGATGTTATTTTGGGAATTCTAGCAACCAAGTCTTCTCCAATGTATACATTGTTTATATAGAACCCTAATTTATCAAGCGTGAAAATTTAGAATTGTTAAAACAATAATACTTGATGAATAATCCCCACCAGAAATTCTATTTTTATCTGACTAGTAGGGTTCTGGTTGCTATCACCAAGCGTAAGAAAGACTCTGTGGTTGCTACCATCTTAAGTCGTTGGCTCTCCTTTTCCCGCATATTTATGAAGCTGCCAGGGACAGAGTGTCGAAAACTTTCGGAAAGGAAAGACACAGGTATATAGCCAGCCTGAGTTGATGTCGTGGGGTCTAGGGATTTTGAAGGAGGGCAATAGCATGAGGAGACTTGAATCCCAGGGGAAAGCTAATATTATATAAATATAATAATTTATTTAAAAGCAAATTTTTATAATATTATTAAATTTTTATAAATTTTTTATTTTTTAGTTATTAAAAAATAAAAATTTAAAAAAATTAATAACATTATAAAAACTATATTTTCAAAGAATTATTGAAACCTATGCAATATTAGCTTTTAAATAAAGAGAAATTTGAAAAAAAAAAAACTTTGAGGTTTAATGAAAACTTCACTTACTTATCTCCTATTTGGGAATCCTTCACTTTACCCCTAAAGTTTAATAAATCCTCCACTTGCCCCCTCCAATAATAGTAAGAACCAAAAATGAACTTTCTGTCAAATTAACAAAATTATATGTTATAAAAATTAATTTCTTCAACTATTAATAAAATTTTGTTAATCAAATTTAGTATATATAACACTACTCTTTCAGAATTGTGTCCCAATTGTAGCATTTAAAATATAGTAGCTAAAAATAATATTTAATTGAATGTGAAATATATTTGACAAATTAATAATTAAATATATTTTTTAAATAACTAAAAGTGTTTGGCAAAAATACATTGGCAGAGCTATGTACATTTCTTAGGGGACCATGGCCTCCAGCTAGAGGTGTTCATTGGGCCGGTCCTGGCACGGCCCAGCTCGGGACCGGCTCGCGTCAAGACACTGCCCAGGCTCGGTCAAGACCGGCTCGGCACGGGTACGGCATAAGACCGGCTTCATTTGGGCGTTGACGTTCATGGGCTTGGAAAAGGGGGGGGAGCCAGGTGGGCTCGGCACGGCCTAGGAGGTGACGGAGACCAGCTCGGCCCGATCGGCGGTGATAAATGAATCAATTCTAGGTAATTTGAGCTTATCTTTTGAATGAGAATCAAGTGAGATTTAATGTTTTTTTAACATGTGCTTAGGATGCATGTTAGACAAATTATTTAACTAAAACTATTGAAATGATTGTACAAAATTCTCACAAAATTTCATATATCATTATATCATGTGAATTTATATATATATATATATATATAAAGGTTAACTTGCTCAAGTTAAATAATGATACGCTGTATACAGAAACTTTAATAAGTTTAACATGATCAAAGTTTATTCACAAAAGTTGCTTCGTCTTTTTGTGGTCAAACATGTTGACTTTTTGTCAATTTTGACCACAATTTTCTACCTTACCACTCAATATTTTTAGCCGATTCTTGCTTTGATCCTTCATTTTGTAGGTTGAAGAAGCGGACCAAAGCATTGGAATGGCACTGGGACAAGCGGAATGGAAAACGGGTACGCAAAAGGCAACGAAAATTATAACTGTGACGCCTAGGCGCCAGGAGCGAGGCCTAGGCACCACAGTACAAAGTGCTCTGCCAAGAAAAATGCAGTTTGGCGCCTAGGCGCCCAGCCACCCCTTCTGGCGCCTAGGCGCTAGGCGGGGGCGCGGCGGCGCGCTGACCGTTGGCAACATTCAGAAATTTTTTTAAAAAAAGGATAATTACAGTTTCAGTCCCTATAACGGCTCCCTGCCCTTGTTTGACCCCTGTTTTTACGTTTTTTCCCCCTCCAACAACAATTTTGTAAGGGTATTTTTGGAAAAAAAGGCCTTCCCCTATAAATAGGGAGGCCATTTCCACCATTTCTTCACACCAATCTTAGCAATCTCTCATTCTCTACTACTATATTCTCTCATTTCTTTGAAGCACTCAATATTATTTTCTTCATTCTCAATCAATTCTCAATTACTTTCAAGGCTCGTGATCTGCTCAATTTTTCGTCACACAAATGGCATCAAGAGGAAAGGGAAATGCCTCAAGCTCTTCATCCCGCACCGGTTTGAGGTCATTTTTCCGTGGCGTTTCCCGACCGGCGACCCGTAGGACTCATATCCAACAAACTGACGATGACGAGCAATTCGATATGAGTCAATACGACTTGGGCCTCGACGATCAACTTTCTGATGACGACGTTGAGGAGGTGGAGCCCACGGCAGCAGGGAATGTTGGTGGAAGAGATGGTTCTGAACAAACCCCGACAAGCCATCAAGCCGAACTTCCGCCAGAAGGTAAGACGTCGAGGCGCACCGCATGGGTTTGGGAGCATTTTGACCAAGTTATTGAGAAGGATAGTCATGGAAACGATGCGAGGTTCGCACAGTGCAAACATTGCAAGCAAAAGCTCTCGCACAAGAAGAACGCTGGCACAGGAACACTGAGACGTCACATGGAATCAAAGCATCCGACTTTATGTCCAGATGCAGCTACGAGTACCGGCGGTCAGACACAGCTTGCAAGCACTGCCGGCGGATCAGGTATTTTTAAATTTAATCAAAAAAATTGTAGAGAAGGCATGATAGAATGGATGATGTTAACTGAAAAACCATTTACACAATCGGAAGATAGACACATGGAAAAATGGATTACATCATACTTAAACCCTGCTTTTAAAAAAACATCTAGGACTACTGCTAGGAGGGAGGCATTTAAAATTTATGAAGCTGGTAAATCAAACTTACAAGCATACTTCTCTGCTTTTGATCACTCTATCTCATTTACTAGTGACATGTGGATTTCACCACTAGGACAAGATTATTATTGTATAACTGCACATTGGATTGATGATAGTTGGGTCATTCAAAAACGTATCATTGCATTTAAGTGGATGGAGGTCGATCATACTGGTTGGAACATATTCAATGTAATTTCAGAAAGTTTAAAAGAATTTTTTTGTTCATGACAAGGTTTTTAGCATAACATTTGATAATGCATCAAACAACGATGTCGCGGCTGAGACATTGAAGGAATCACTAGAACCTGTCCGTGATGCCGCATTTTTTCATATTAGGTGTATATGTCATATTTTAAACTTAGCTGTCCAAAAAGGTCTTCAAGTTTTGAGTAATGAAATTACTCCAATTAGGTGGGCAATCCATTATTTAAAGTCAAGGACTGAAAGTTTCTAAAGAGTTTAAGCAATATTGTCTAGAAAATGGCCTCGATTTTAGTTGGAAACGTTTTAGTTGGAAATGTTTTAAACTTGATTGCCCTACCCGATGGAACTCCACTTACGAGATGTTGATAGATGCGATGCCATTTGCTGCACACATGACATGTTTTATAAATGTCAGAGAAAAGAAAACGATTTTGAAACAAGAG